>CM044961.1:27630437-27642875 GCA_024516035.1 Bactericera cockerelli | reverse complement strand
TGTTTTTTCTCATTAGTTTGAATTTGTGACCACATGATAAATAATAAGGCTCTGAGGGTTAGTTGGTAGAAAATTCTTCAAGCATTAACCTCGCCTGGTAGTTACCTTCCATTAAAGATTGTTATTTATATTATTTATATAAGGACGAATACTAAGTAGAAGTTCTACCTATTTTTGATTCTTAATGCTATTCATCTTTCTTAAATTTTAATGGTCTTGTCCCTGATTTTTATTAGAATGCGAGGTGTATAACCTGCAAACACATGCAAAAATATCAATTTGTGATTTTTACGTGAAAAATACTCATTTGACAATTTTTTGAATTATAGCACCTGCAACAAAGTGCTCGACTATTGGAATAGTTAATTAGGCATTGGTAGTCAAAATGGTCAAGACGGGGCACTGTTATCTAAACAAGCTTTAGCTGTTGACCCAGCACCTAAATGGAAAGTATTGTGTCACTTCTCGCCCATCAGTGGGGAGACAATAGGTATACTACGGGAAGGGTAGGCTACAACCTCGCCTGGTGGTTACCTACCTTCCACTAAAGAGTATTACAACACAGACTACAAGCGTCCACAGTAGCTCCCTGTTTCATGGATCTGAAATAAAAAAAGCTGTGGAACGCTCATCTTAAAAAAAAAAAAAAAAAAAAATAGCTAGCTCTCATAACCATGGATCATACCTCATTAATTTGAGGGGCTGTCAAGCAGGGGTGGGTAGGGTGAATGGACCAAAAAGTAAACGTCAAATTTCGGGATCCTAGTAAACTACAAAATTTCATTCAATTTGAATCATCGTGTAAAGATTTTTTGATATTCAGATCATTTAGTCAAATAAAAAATATAGCGTCACAAACAAACAGACAAACTGTGTAAAATTGATTTGCAGGGACTAGGACACATTTCTTTGGTCAACTATGGGCCTCATCTATTTTGGGTTGGTCCACAGGTTAGGAACCGCTGGTTCTGGTTCAGGTAGACTTGGATTAGGCACGGAAGGGATTTCGGCACAAAGGATGTGTGTGAGAGAGAAAGAGAGAGTTTGTTTCTCTCTCTCTCTCTCTATGCGTGGGTGTGTGAGAGACAGAGAGAGGGGTTGGTAGAGAGAGAAGGAGAGAGAGAGAGATCTATAGGATCTGCAATCAGGTAGTGCAGAATCCCTAAAAAATACCTTATATTTCTGGAGCGTTCAGAACAATCGGAAGTCACTTTTGTAGAATTAAAAAATATGCAAAGATTTTCATAATACAAGGAGATGAGCTTTCTAACTAAACGCTACAAAGCCATAAGCCATACTTTTCTTACGGTAAACATAGTTCATAGGTAATCCTCATTTGTAATTCTAACGTTCTTAGAGTAATCTTTCCAATATGTTTCTTCAGTTTCGAAATAAATAGAAGTAAAAAAAAGTTATCAAGTTATCATATTCGTGTCAATCAACTACGTGATGTCACATCTACTCAAACTCGCTTTACTAAATTTACGCTGAAACCCGGACTTGAACCACCGACCTCCAGGTTACAAGTCCGCCGCCTTATCAATGAAAGTACTGAGGTCGGTATTATAGAAGTTTTTTTTTAACAATTTTTTTAGATGTTTATTATGCTATTATAGGAGTATAATGATATATTTAAGTGTAAATCCAGCATTCCCAATGGCGATATTGGTTTAATTTTAAGTGGGAAATATTAAGCACTCATTATTTTGATCTTGAGTCCGATCCAGTGTTTCATCACACAAGTACCACTTCCTCTGCTGGTGGATGATAAAAAAAAGGCCAATGTCAATAACAACGTCACAATTTTCCTGTTTTCTGTTCTAATTTCAATTTAATTAATCAAAATAACTAGGCTTGCGGTGGTAATTTGAGAATTCAAATTAGCGAGTAATGAAAACTGGAACAACAAGATATTAAATTTTGTCATAAAACTTCATGTTGTAACTGAGCATGCGTAAATAATACGTGCATAATCACAACAGCCAACTTTTATGATGATTGTGTGACATTTTATTACCAATTTGTAATTAATTTGTACAAATATTAGCACACAACATTCATTTTTACCTTATTTCTTTACGAACTAGTTTGATACGATTTGAATTTGAAACGTGAATCTCTTCCTCCCAACCCTTACCTCCCACCTCCTCCTTCTCCTCCTCCTCCTCCTCCTTCTTCTACTCCTCCTCCTCAAGTATTTTGGTATTATAAATATCACTCTTTATCCGCAATAGTAGGTACTCGTACTTGTGTTATTCATCATTACAGTTACGATGATGAGAGTAGGTATAAAAAATACAAGTTATAATACGAATTCCATAAAAAAAAGTTGCTAGTTTCGACGTAGCTGCTAACTCATCCTAATTGAGTGAATTTCATACATAACTTATTTTTGAAACAATTTAATTAGGTAAGGTCCTAATTGAATTTTGCGAATTGAAATAATTATTTAATCAGGATGTCTATCTTGGATCAGACAATTCCGCGCTTTGTAGATTTAATACTTTTTAATTAGCCGAAAATAGCAGTTTACCTGAGTGCGTTGAGTGAAGGGGATTAGCTAAAACAACAACGACTTTACATCAACAGCAAACTTAATAATAACAACAAAAACAATGGCAACAACAATTTGGTTACTAGATGTGGGCGATGAACCTATTAATACAGAAAATTAGTAATATTTTTATAGGAATAATTTTCGCCTAGCACGTAAGTATCTTAATAATGCTAGTCCAAGGGGTTGAGGTGATAGACTTCTTGTAATGTACACACTACACATAAACAAGTTGATCTAAGAAATGGTTAGACCATTTGGGAAAGAAATTGATTAAAATTACGGGTGATCCCCGTTTCAATCAAAGAGGAAATGCTTCTTGCATCATCGGTTCCCTTCCGGAAGGACGGTCCCTGGGACAAGTTTTTTATATTTAAAAAGTAAAACTTAATAAAAAAAAGTACATACAAACATACATACAGAGTGTCCACTTTTAATGTGCGCCATAGGAAAAATACATGTAAAAACAGTTTTTCTTGTCTCAAAAGTCGCCATTAAGTATTTTAATTAAACCAAATATGTTATCTCATGTATTTTTATCTGAAGAATCCACTGGTGGTAATTTCATACACCTGGGACTTACAGTTAAAAAGTTAAGGGTTCGAAATCCGAGAAATGTGTTATGTTTGAAACTCAACATTTTTGTACAATTGGATACTTTATTTTAGGTATTTTTTCACGAGAAATTGATTGGTAATATTTTCAATTACCTGGGGTTTACAGTTAAAAAGTTCTGGGTTCGAAACCGAGTAATTGCGTTATGTTTGAAACTCAATATTTTCGTACACCTGGATACCTACCTGGTTTCTGGTTTTACTAACTGTGATACCCTATTTTAGCATTCTTTAACTTTATTTGTGTATTTTTTCAATAGAAATAACGATTTCTGCTTCTTTTGTCCGAAGAAGACCTACTGAAAAAAGGCGTGTTTTAAACTTGAATTCATGACTTTGTAAAAAAAGACAACTGATAATCAGTTTATGGGTAGGTACTTACTGATATTGAAGTTAGATTTGATTTTCAGACGAATCTAGTTTAAATCTGACACACGCTCCCAATTTTTAAAACTCACGGATGTGGGCCAAAAAAAATCCTCTACTCATGGTACAGCCTCATACTCAGTTCCCACAAAAAGTAAACGTCTGGGCAGGAATAGTAGGACAACACATTATTGGTCCAATATTCTACAATGAAAGTCTAACTTCAGAACTCTTCCTCGACCTCCTTGTTCATGAAATAGGTCCATTAATCACAAATGTTGTTGGTGAAAGAGAATTTTTTTTTCAAATGGACGGTTGTCCAGCCTACAAGTCAAGATTAGTCAAAGAGTTTTTACAAGCAGCATTTCCAGGAAGGGTGATAGCTCACAATGGTGATATTGATTGGGCAGCAAGATCACCCGATCTATCCCCAAATGACTTTTTTCTTTGGGTTTACCTAAAAGCAATACTTTATCACGAAGGTAAAACATACCCCAATGTAGAGGCATTGAAAGATGCCATCACCCAAGCATGCAACAACATAACAGCACGTCAATTGGCAAATGTTCGAAATGAATTTTACGACAGATTGGGATATTGTGTTGCTTCTGATGGAGATAGATATCTTTGAAAATCGAATCTAACTTCAATATCAGTAAGTACCTACCCATAAACTGATTATCAGTTGTTCTTTTTTACAAAGTCATGAATTCAAGTTTAAAACACGCCTTTTTTCAGTAGGTCTTCTTCGGACAAAAGAAGCAGAAATCGTTATTTCTATTGAAAAAATACACAAATAAAGTTAAAGAATGCTAAAATAGGGTATAACAGTTAGTAAAACCAGAAACCAGGTAGGTATCCAGGTGTACGAAAATATTGAGTTTCAAACATAACGCTATTACTCGGTTTCGAACCCAGAACTTTTTAACTGTAAACCCCAGGTAATTGAAAATATTACCAATCAATTTCTCGTGAAAAAATACATAAAATAGAGTATCCAATTGTACAAAAATGTTGAGTTTCAAACATAACACATTTCTCGGATTTCGAACCCTTAACTTTTTAACTGTAAGTCCCAGGTGTATGAAATTACCACCAGTGGATTCTTCAGATAAAAATACATGAGTTAACATATTTGGTTTAATTAAAATACTTAATGGCGACTTTTGAGACAAGAAAAACTGTTTTTACATGTATTTTTCCTATGGCGCACATTAAAAGTGGACACTCTGTATATCTGTGATTCGGAATCTATCCAATGCATAGATTTCTCCTTTATTTTTAATTGACTTTTCAGTAGTAGATCTTTAAGGGTTAGGTTGTAGAAAATGCTTTGATCATTATGCTCGCCTAGTGGTTACCTTCCACCACAGGTTGCTATCGTATCATCATCATCAACATACATGATGCTGGAGTTCGGATGAGCGATGCTTGATGGTAGACAAAATGGAAACCTGGCGATGGTCTCCAGTGAAATACAATGTGGACAGCTCGTCCTGAACCTCATATTCTCATGATGAGGGAGTAGGAGGAGAAGGAGAATGAGGAGGGGAGGTAAGGGTTGGGAGGAAGAGATTCACGTTTCAAATTCAAATCGTATCAAACTGCTTCGTAAAAATACAACGTACAAATGAATGTCGTGTGCTAATTCATATGAGAACTTGGGCTTTTTTTATTTTAAACTTCCTTGCCGTGTCCTCTTCATTCCTCGGTCAAAATTTACACTTCCAATACTCTGAAACATTTAGGGCTTTTTCGTTTGCCTGAAGTAGATCATCCAATGTGCAGGGGTTTTCTAGTTCACGACATACTAGAAGGTGCTCATGTGTTTGGACTTCACCACATTCACATCTGTCATTTCTTCATATCCCCACATTATAAAGCCATTAAACTCTTGGAAAACTGCAAGCTACCCTGGCTTGATTGTCCTCTAGCGAGTCTTATCGGAAGAGAATGCCGTTGGCATTAGCACCGCCCTTGATCAAGTTTTGTTTTATTAATTTCAATTTCTATGTATGTATATATTGTATATATTCTTTGTCATTTGTAAATAAAACTTGCTCGAACATGTTTAATATAGTCCTCTAGCGGGGTCACTGTCTACAATAGTTGTTGTTTCACATATTGTGTTCAACACCAAGTAAAGTTGTTCCCTGATAATTTCCACACCACTGTCTGGAGGATTTGTGACTTGTGTTAGTCCATTATAGACTCTGGAGATAGAACCACCATTAAAGAGGTTAAGGCCAAGCAGAAGATTATTATTGGAACCAAGCTCTGGAGGAGAACTTAAAACGTGTTTTGCCACTGAAAACCGGCTCTCGAAAATTTTGGATGCTTATATAAATTCAATGGAAAAAAAAATTGTTTTTACTTTCCTTATCCTAATAATAAGGAAAGTAATGGAATCACCCAAAAAAATTATATTACGATTAGTAGTTTTAAGGAGTAAAAAATAAGAAGATATTAT
The DNA here is from genome assembly GCA_024516035.1 of Bactericera cockerelli. Classification (NCBI taxonomy): domain Eukaryota; kingdom Metazoa; phylum Arthropoda; class Insecta; order Hemiptera; family Triozidae; genus Bactericera; species Bactericera cockerelli. The sequence goes on along the minus strand of CM044961.1, from coordinate 27,636,871 downwards.
ACTCTAATGTACAACAGCTATTTCATACTGAACACACTAACTAGAATAGCATAGAAATTACCTTGTTTATACTGCCGAGGTGAGATAAAAAGTTCCTTTCTTTCAGCAGTCTTAACAAGGTCTATGAAACACATCTTATTTTTTATCTATACTTTTTTTTTCAAACCAATCAACAACAACAAAATAATAACCATAAATTGAAAAACCTAGAAAAACATAATTATGTACAAAAAATAATGAACATTACTAATTTTTAATTACAGTTGTTTTGTAATCCGGGGCGAAGTTAATGCCTTGGGCATTCTCTGCCACTCAACCCCGGTGAACTACAGAAGATCTGTTTGACTGCTGAGAAATCAAGGGAATTTTCAGTCTTATTTTTCTCGTATGTTTTACTTGTATTTGTGTTGTACTGTTTTTTCATTCCTATTAGTGTATTAATTACTTTTTACTACTTGTGATATTACTTTTTAACACTATTTTATTTTAATCTTTGTATTTATTGACATTTTTATTGTTGACATTGTAAATAGGGCTATCCCCGTAAATATACTCCCGTACACCGGGTATTTATTATTATTATAAGAGAAACCTGCATAATTATACTAGGAGAGGAACAATCCAGGTCCCTTGAGTTCTCTTATATCTAGGATTGACTTTACTCTATTATACATATTTCCATCTAATTGGCTCTGTAGGCACTATTTCTAGTTAGTCCTGCTAGTACTTCTACTTCTACTTACTTCTATTACTTCTATTGTTTTGTTTACATTGTTGGTATCTAGCGTAGTTAATAGTCCAAGCATAATGAGAACAAGATCCTAGTTCCGGTCATTAGAGAAACCCATTATAGCTATCAGCATTATCATCAGGCCAACCTGCATGGTATTTTCTATGCCAATTGTGTTTCCTCAACAAAAAAAAACCAATAATTTCGAAATTCACCCACTTTACCGGACACTGTTGTGAAAAAACTCGCAGGTTAAATGTCCTTTTTTATGACCTTAATAGCTTCTCCGTTAAGTTTTCTTTCGATTTTAAGCATAAAAAACATATGTCATTGCAGACTTTCACCTCTAAAAATGCCAATTTCGAAAACACCATTAATTTTCGGAAAAATTGACGTGAGAAAAAAAGTATTTTTGCGAAAACTTAACTACGGCCCTGATTAAATGTAAACAAAAATATTTTTTGATTTCATATGGTGTAAAACAATATTTTGAATCTATGTAAATAAAATTTGTACTAAAAAATCTAACCAACGCTGAAATACAGGGTGTAACAGTTTTGAACCTTGCACCCTACCAGCTCCGCCCCTGATAAGGTTTTTGAAAATTTTAAAAGCTCATTATACTCAGCCTAACTTGGAATTTAATTAACAGGAATAAAAAATATAGCATTCCATTTAAAATTCGCGAGAAAAATGAAAAAATATGGCCTAAAAGCCGGAAGGGCCGACCGGGGCCAAAAATAAATGTGACCACAGGATGGGCCATAGGGCACTTCCTATACTTAGGACTTTACAGAATTGAAAAATTCCGTCGCGTTCAAAAGTTACGAGGGGGTGGCCACCTTTTCTGAAACATACTGTATACAGGGTCTTCATAAAGTCTCACCCAGGCCTAGGTTTCTCGAAAACGACTCAGAATATCAAAAAACGCAAAAACCCGTATTCCTTTATATTTAGGAGGATTGATTTTCAGCCAATTTTTTTTTGCCTACACGGCCCCAGTCAGGCTGGGCATGGACTAACTTTAAAATTCTAAATAGAATGGTATGTCTTGTGGCATATTGTTTTAAAGGTCTTATTGAGAGAAGTTCATTACAATAAATTTCAGTGTGCTACGACTTAACGTTCTCGAGGTACAGGGTCGGACGTCCTGCGTAATATCCCTATATTTTGACCTATAACTCGTTAACCGTAAATTATGGAGAAAATTTTTCTTGTTAATAATAACTCCTTATGATGAGACTTTTCGAACAAGTTATAACTCGACATACTCTGTTGATGTTAGTTTCTGGTCGGTTTCGTCAGCCAGCCGGACGAACAGTCGAAAAAAATTTAACGAAAAAACAAATCAAATTTTAACTTGTTCGAAAGTTCTTGCTATAAGGAGTTATTATTATCAAGAAAAATTTTCTCCATAATTTACGGTTAACGAGTTATAGGTCAAAATATAGGCCTGGGTGAGACTTTATGAAGACCCTGTATATCTTGTTTGTGTAATTTGGACATAAAACGAGCCTAGACATTGGATCTGGGCGTCCATATATTCCTCTCACCACCGTGATTTAGGTATCAATACCTATCTTACGGACACGGAATTAATTAATTAACTATACAGGGTGATTCAGAAAAGTACCGTCAAACGTTAACCACATATTCTATGGGCTAGTTAAGGAGGGGTCAACTCTATAAAAAAAAGTGCGCAAATGCCTCCTAACGGAGGTACACGCCCCTTAAGGTGTTTTTAAACAATCGAAATTTTCATTTTACGGCTTACCTATTTGGGATATCGCAATGTGGTAAAAAAATCACTCTCAATACTAGATACACCTTTCTTTTGGCACAAAATTTAACACCATTCCAATGTCAGGGGCGGTCTCAGGAGGGTCAGATGGTAGAAAAAAGGTTCTAACTTTTTAGTCGTTGCTTGTAATTGAATTTGGTTTTCACCCTATTAAAACGTCTGTCATTGTCTACAAAAATGTTCTGAATAATTTTTTTCTCAAACCAACACAAACGCTTGAAAATCTAAATTGAAGGGCTTAAGCCGAACAAAATTAAACAAAAACAAAATTTCAATACACTCTGCACACGCTGATGACAAATCAAAACTATCAAAAGTCAAATTTTCAATTTACTTCACTTACATCCATTGTTAAATAATGAATTGGCTGTAAATTATTGTTCTAAAATTGTATGCTAGTTGCATAGGTTTCAAAACTTAATGCGGTTTTAAAATCTTCAATTTCAATTTTCAAGCGTTTGTGTTGGTTTGAGAAAAAAATTATTCAGACCATTTTTGTAGACAATGACATAGGTTTTAAAATGGTGAAAACCAAATTCAATTACAAGCAACGACTAAAAAGTCAGAACGTTTTTTCTTCCATCTGACCCTCCTCAGACCGCCCCTGAAATTGAAATGCTGTTAAATTGTATGCCAAAAGAAAGGTTTCATCTAGTATTGAGAGTGATTTTTTTACCATATCGCGGTATCCCAAATAGGTAAGCCGTAAAATGAAAATTTCGATTGTTTAAAAACACCTTAAGGGGCGTGTACCTCCGTTAGGAGGCATTTGCGCACTTTCTTTTATAGAGTTGACCCCTCCTTAACTAGCCCATAGAATATGTGGTTAACGTTTGACGGTTTTTTTCTGAATCACCCTGTATAGCTTTACTAAATCTATGCTGAAACCGGGACTTGAACCACCGACCTCCAAGTTACAAGTCCGCCGGCTTATAATATCAGTCGTAGTAGTGAGCAGGAGGAGTTGCATGTCTTGATGCATTATCCCCCTCGCTCCCATGTCTTAATTAACACCTGTATGCAGTTGTGCACCGGTGCTAATGCAACACACTGCATTGGAAAATAGCTGTTATAAATAATAATAAATAAATAAATAAATAAAGTTTTTATTGCAAATAATTGTTTACACAAAATTACAAAGTCACAATAATACAAAATGATAGAGTAAACATAACATAGATCAGTAGAATTAAACTTGTGAATTAAAATTAACTAAAAGTTAGGGTATAAAATTCATTATAACTATAAATTGGATTCTCTATGAGAAAATTTTCCATGTACTTTATAAATTCTCTCATAGAGAGATCTCTTATTTTAGGGGGTAAATGGTTGAAAAGTTTGATGGCAATATAATCAGGTGAGCACATAGCTTTAGAGGTTCTACATTTTTGTTGTACGATGGCCCTAGAAGATGCATACCTTGTGTTGTGTGAGTGGATGTCTCTAACTGTGGTGTAATTATTTATATTTTTCTTAATAAATTTTAATTGGCTCATAACATATAATGCGGGTATAGTGAGAACTTTTAAGTTAATGAATAATGGTTTACAATGTTCTCTAGAAGAGTTTCTGGTTATTATTCTAATTGCATTTTTTTTGCCTTCTCATTATCAGTTGTACATGGCCTGCAATGCCCCAAAAACGTATGGCATATGTTGCGACCGATTCAAAAAGAGACTGATAAGACATTTTAAGAATATTGATTGACACGTGATCTCTTAACTTATAAAAAAGATAGTTAATGGATGCTAGTCTTTTCGAGAGTTTTTGACATTTTCATGTCTTTGCTCTGGCACATAACCAAAATTATGTGACGAAATTATGTAACGAAATTATGTAACGATATTATGTAACGATATTATGTAACGATATTATGTAACGATATTATGTAACGAAATTATGTAACGATATTATGTAACGAAATTATGTAACGATATTATGTAACGATATTATGTAACGAAATTATGTAACGATATTATGTAACGAAATATTGAATTGTAAAGGGAGAGAAGAGGGAAAGTGTGTGTCATGCGCACAATGGCGAAGTATTGAATTGTAGAGGGAGAGAAGAGAGAAGGTATGTGTCATGCGCACAATACGAAATTTGGTCAGTTGGGTTTTGAACCTTGAATAGTAAAGATGAAAATGTCCCAATGGTTGCAGACTCGTATGCAAGCGTTTTTTAAACAAAAATTTAACATCGCTTTCAACTGCATGGTCATATCAGTAGTCACCGTGGCAGAGTGAGTTGGCGCGCTAGGCATTGTACGCATGGTGACCTGGGTTCGATTCCCAGCGGGGCAGGAATTTTTTCCTTTGATATCTAATTTTTGTCGGCTGTGGGATTAGAACCCGAGACCTTCCGCATGGCAAGTGAATATCTTACCACTGAGGTAATCCTGCCCTCTATAAGTATTAGAACCCGAGACCTTCCGCATGGCAACTTTTGGTGCCCTTTTTCCTTTTTCACGATCACAACATTTCAATACTGAAACCAAAATTATTTTTTAACGAGTCTACAAGATTTCAAGAGCCTTGCTTTATAAAATAATATTACAAAAATCATTTTCAATTTTCACCAAAATGGCCGGCGGCCCCATGTGACCCCGAATGGCCTAGTTCGGCCCAGAAACAACAGGTAGGTATAATTCTAAAACCCTAATGAACCATATAAGTTTCAACAACTTTATAGAATCCAGTCGGGAGTTATCGTGGAACAGACAGACAGATAATCGAAAGCCAAATCGTCTAGTACCCAAGTTAAATCAGAACCTCACTGCGCTGCGTTTAGTTAAATATTCATATCGATCAACCCATATAGGTCGCGTACAAAGCGCTCAGTTCAAACTTTCAACTCTGCAAATCTTTTTAATATTGAAAAACTTTAAAGAACTATACTTAAAGACTCCCAGGAACCATTGATAGTAAAAGAATTGCCTGAGGTCATTGTGTAAATCTCATAATTCCCAAGTCTCCCTTTCAAACCGTCACACAACGAAAATTCCCGATAGGTTATTGCATTCAAATTTAATCAATCAGAGTGCTTGTGTGAAGGTTGAAAGGGGGATTTGGGGAATAATGAGATGAAAAATGCTTTCTGGAACTAGGGCCCTGGGATCATTTCAAAATGTAAGTAATTGTTTTAGATAATAAATAATATCGCCTTATTATTCAATATGGTTTTATGCCACCTAAGTCTCTGTCCAATATCCAGCCCTAATAGTCGAGCTGATTTTAATGTTGGATATTTTCTCGGAAAGATTGAAAACTATTTTTTCCATTTTATCAACATTATTGTGCAGAAAATTGTCTTTGAACCATGTTTCCATTTCACTTAGTAACAAGCGGGATTTCATACTTGCTGTTTTCTTCTGAGTCTTCAATAATTAAAATAGACGTATCATCGCATACTGATACAGCGAAAGAGCACTATTTTTAGTGGGAGTGACATCAGTGAAAAAAATTTGCCCCCCGCAGTGGCATTGTAAGTGATGTCAGCATTTACATCATAATCATTAAGAGCAACAATTTCAGCATCACTATATACAATACTGGGATTCTGGTTTAGAGCAGCAGAAGCTACAGTAAAATGAACATTGTGATCAGCATTAGCTGTATCAGTAGTAGAGAAAACTAGAACTTGTATCATTTTTCAAAATGAGGGGCACATATTTCAGAACCAAATCTTGTTTGATTTTGAGGGGAACGGTGAAAATTTTTTAACAAGTATATATATGTCATTTTTTATATATGATTGAAAAGGAGATGATGATGTTAGTTACATTGTATGGCCTAATTTTAGCACGAACACGCCCATTAAATATGGCACAGGTTTTAAAAAAAAAAGGGAGTGATTTGTTTTTAAAAATCTTTTTAAACTCTTGATATTTACAGATTCTTTGT
>CM044961.1:27612115-27630337 GCA_024516035.1 Bactericera cockerelli | reverse complement strand
AATAAGACTCTGAGGGTTACGTGGTAGAAAATGCTTTGAGCATTAACGTCGCCTGATGGTTGCCTTCCACTAAAGAGTGTTATTATTAAAATAGGTAGTCGTATGCTCGCAATGTTTCGTCTTTATGGTGATCTCTACCATGGGAAAGGCAATAACCCCGCCCTTTAGGTAGGACATTATTGTGATTTTCTTTTTTCTTTTTTTTGTCATTTGTTTGTTTTTTTTCTTTTCTTTTCTAAATTTTTTACTGTTACCTGTACTTTGTCCTCCTAATAAATCTTAAAAAAAGTAACTACCTCAATAGCGAATACTCGCCTGATGGTTACCTTCCACTAAAGAGTATTATAATTATTATTATTTAGGAAGAAAGCAGAGCACTCACCTATCATCCCCGGAGTCCATATGCTCCATCTCGGCAATGTGTTCCCCCAGCTCATCCTTCAGTTGCTGAAACAGACAAACCAAACAATCATTATAATTAACCCGCAATCAGTACGGTTTTGAGAGATTTCTCTCACAACCGTATACGTTACCGTGTACTGGATACGTTACAAAACCGAACCGTACTGAATCCGGGGTAAGATGCTGCACCCGAAGCATGGCCCTATATTTATTTTTCCCAACTCTACCCTGCACAATGAGGCATTGCCGTACCTCGTTTTGGGACTGAATTGGGCGCCACCGATATTACCTACCGTCTGTCACCGTAGCCGAGTGGAGTAACGGACCGGCTTCCACGCACGGGGACCTGGGTTCGATCACCAGCAGCGTAGAAATTTTCTGCTCTGTACTTGGATGTCCGGTGTCTACTTATACCTCAGGGTCCTCTTATACATTTTTTTTTTTACACTTTTTTTTTACAAAACAATCATCAACAACAACAATAAAATAATAAAAAACTAAAAAGTATGTACAAAAAGAAATAAAGATCAATATTAATTTTTTATTACAATTGTTTTGTAATCCGGGGCGAAGTTAATGCGCCTTAGGCATTCATCGTGAGGATATGTCCTACGACCCACCAGTGATCAACACACTTGAAAAACTACCCCTTGATAAATTTTGAGTTTGACATACCTTTCTTTCAAGGTAATTGTGCCCCGGAACCGCTTTCGCATTACTTCAGGTCACTTTTACCTTTACATCCATGCCATTCCGGAAACGGAAAAACTCGGTCAAAATTTTCCGCTCCGGCCGGGATTCGAACCTGCAACCTCCGGGTCAGTAATCAATGCTCTTAACCACTGAGCCACGGAGGTCGGCAAAGTTTGACATGCTTGCACTGGGGTAATAGGACACTAGGGTATGCGTGGCAATGAAAGTACACCTCTCAATTTCCTGCAGGGTTATTGTGGATTAGCAGCACTACGTCTTAATTATTTGAGAGACTAGAGATAAATGACTTACATATTGGTGTCATTAACACTCATTACTTCCTACGTGGACAACTATGAGATAACACAGCACACATATTGGTTATGGTTATCTTTTACATACATATAAATAATAACTATATATAATATACATTAGGACTATATAATATTTTACATACATACACTCACCGGCAGAATTAACCGACCTTTTCCTGTTTTTTCCATTTGACTCCATGTATTTCCGTACGGTCTAAATTTGACTTAACTATTTTTGTACATACAACTTTCAAGGTATTTTCCTCTAGATAGAAAACCAACAGTACGGAGGTTGCACTGAGCAGAAAAAACATGTTTAACCTTTCCAATCATCAAAGTTTTATACATTAATTTAAAAAATGTTCTTTCTATGGAGTATAAATTTCCATACCGTTTGTTTTCTATCAAAATAAAAGTGACTGATTGAGTTAAACATGTTTCTTCTGGTCAGTATTGACCTCCGTACTGTTGGTTTTCTATCGAAAGAAAAATATCTAGTAAATTTTATCTACAAAAAAAGTTAAGTTAAATTTAGACCGTACGGAAATACATGGAGTCAAATGGAAAAAACAGGAAGTGGTCGGTTAATTGTGCCGGTGAGTGTATATATGATAACTATATATACATTAGGACTATATAATATTTTACATACATATATATAATAACTATATATACATTAGGACGATATAATATTACCTATCTATTCGTGGAATGTCAACGTCCTAATGTACCGCGCATGGTATACTCTAGCCTAAAAATACCCACCATTTAGGTGACAGATTTCACGCATATAGGAATCAGTGATATTGTAGATCACTATTATCTACGATTATTTGGTATACTTGGTATTAATATACGGGGGACTCCACCAAAAAGATAGGAAAGACATAACCAGTTTTCTTGGTAGTTATTTTTGTATCGATGTTTTGTTTTCGTTTTGAGTCAGTCAGCAAACATCCTTTGATAACTCTTTTATGATAAGAAGCAGCCCAAAAAACATGGAAGTAATGATATGAAGGGGTTTTTTGTCAACCCGTCATTTTCCAATGTTTTTGTGTGCATCAAAAAAAAGTTTTCTTGTCACTCTTATTATTTTGGAAGAAGAAGAAAAAAAAGCAGTTAAAATGCGATCACTTTGGAGATTTAATTCATTTGAGAAACATCTTCATATAACACATCCATGAGAAAATTTGTCATCTTGCAACAGAGTTATTTATTTGATTGATTAATTGATTATTTTTCCGAGTTCCAGCGAATAAAGGGTAACCGGGCCCGGAATGATCTAAATTCTAGAAGATGTAAAAGTGACGTCGATAATGAAAAAAATAGAACAAAAAAATGTCTCTTTTTAAAAAACACCCATCAGTTCAGCATTACCAAGAAGACAGATGTGGGCTATGTTTATTTATCACCCGGTATCACAGCTCTCACAAGTGTCCCAGGTTTCAGGCCGATCCTCATTTTTTTCAGCTATTTTAAAAAATTCTTTCAGGCGCTGTCACAATTGTAACTATCAATTATCAGTCATTAGTCGAAGGATTTCAGTTCATACATATTATTATTGTAATTTATAACATTTAAAAACTATAGGTACAGTCAGAGAGCAATAAACTCATTCTGCATCGGAAAGGAAGGCGTAGAGGTTTGAAAAATAATGAGACTTTATATTTTATCAGACCAAATAGAAATTTTTATTTCAATTTGTATTTAGTAAAAAAAAATCTGAACACATTACAAACATTATTTGTAGGTATTATCTTCATATCAAATGTTTGTTCAAATTAGGGGTTTGGCCGTAGGGTAATGACCCACACCAGTAAAAATATACCCTAAGCCAGCGTCGATGGCATGTTGAATACACCGGTTCCCTTCAGAACACCGAAGTTAAGCGACATCCAGCGAGGTTAAGACTTGGATGGGTGACCATTCAAATTCTAATTCTCGTGACGCTGGCTTTTCCCGGCCCCACTCAGGCTGGGTGAGGTCAATGTGAGTAGCAGGTTTGTGAGTTTCCTGCGAATGGAGGGTAAAACCCCCGTCGTGATATGACCATGGCAGTTGAAAGCGTCGTTAAACCCCACTTAAAAAAAAAAATATACCGATTATGGAACCAGAAAGGAGCCTTTTGACTAAATTTAAAGTTAACATATAACAAGGATCATCATCAAAGATATCAAAACATGGAGATTATTGCTGAAGACAGGATGCACTGGAGAGAGTAAACAAACATTTTTTTATTATTTTTATTTTAAAGATGAGTGTTTCACAGACTTTTTTATTTGTTAGCCATGAAACAGGAGCTACGGTAGACGCTTGTGGTCTGTGTTGTAGCCTACCCATCCCGTAGCATGCCTCCCCTCTCATGGGCGAGAAGTGACACAATACTTCCCATTTAGGTGCTGGGTCAACACGAGCGCTCCGGAAGGTACACAAACAATTGTAACCAAATTAAGAATACAATTTTTTGTCGGCACGGAGGATCAAACCCGGGACCTTCCGCATGGCAAGCGTGTGTTTAACCACTGAGCTAATCGCGCGCTGATAGAGTGCAAAGAAAAACATTTTTGGACCTAAATAGCTCAAATGAATGAAAAAGCTGTTTCTGGAGGTCATGGGATCACGCGGCCTGCTATAGTAAAGATATTCAGATACACACCACATGGGACAAAAGCCGAGTTATAAAACAGGATTAAAGTTCAGATAAGCCAGATTGTCCCTCAAGTCGGGCTATAGTGCGCTGTGATTGGTTGAAACTCCCACTTGAGGGAGTGTCTGGCTTATCTTAACTTAAATCCTGTTCTATAATTCGGCCCTAAACGACGAGTGAAGAGCCACAAGCGCCGACGGCTCCGAACTGATGTGCTATGCTCGGAAGCAACCAGCCGGAACATGACAATTTTTCCTCCCATTTGGGACTTTTATAACACAATAATACGTCTTGGGCTTACTGCTGGCATAATGGGACTTAATAGTCCTATTCGGGCAGTATAAATAAGGCGATATTATTATCGGAACTTCCAACAAAATACGACCATTCAAAATTAACATAAAGCTCACAAACAAGTTTAGACGTTTACGTTAGTGGGGTTCATATTAACACAAGTTCGACCTTGGACAAGGCAAAGTTTAATAACTCTGGACGTAAACATATAAGACCCAGTGACGTCATCAAAACCAATCAATAGGTTGGGTGGAAGAGAATGCGTCGATTATTGATCTCTGACAAGTTCGCATGTTTATTCTGTCGTTATTAATATCTTGTACTGATATCTTCTTAAATAATTCTTTCTTCTTTAATCAAATAATGAAAGGATGAGTGATGTTAATTCAAGTAGCAGGTTTGTGAGTTTCCAGCGAATGGAGGGTAAAACTCCCATCGTGATGTGATCAGTTGAAAGCAATGTGTAAAAAAACAAAGATCATCTATCTAACATAGTAAATAGTTTGTTGTTTGCTATGAGTGTTACTCATAATATAGATAAATGTACATTATTGTAAATACTGAGTAATTTCATAATAAATAACAATTATAATGACGAAGAGCTGATACTATAAATACCTCCTCCCTACGTATCAGATGATTAAAACATCATCATTAAAGTCGTATATATTATAATAACCGAACGTACAACGTCATAGTATTTATACTAACATAGTCACTACAGTGTAGAGTACATCGGTGGTTAGGGCGCTAGTCCGGTGATCTAGGTAGCGTCGATTGTTCGAATCTTACCGAGTTCATGAATTTTTCCTCACTTATTTGAGAATTTGACCATATAATAATCATACCAAAACAACGGCTGGAATTTCTAGATAGAATATTGAAAATCTAGGTAGATATATTATTTATGATATTATGATGTATGTAATATTTATTTGAATCTAGCTAATAGGTGTAGATACACTGGTAGTCAAGTGGTTAACGCTCTAGTCTGGTAATCCAGGTAGCGTAGGGATCCGTTGGCGTTGGTTAGAATCCCACGAATTTTTCCTCATTAATTTGAGTTTGTGGCCACATAATAATAAGAGTCTGAAGGTTAGGTAGTAGAAAATGCTTTGAGCATTAACCTCGCCTGGTGGTTACCTTCCACTAAAGAGTATTATTATAATAGGCATGCTGAATATCTAGCTAAATAATACAATTTATTTTGTATGCACTTTGTATATCTAGCACGACTTGGTAATATCTAGTCCGATAGAATATTGAGTAGACGTAGTGACTCAGGAATGTCAAGTATGCCTTAATATGTGTCTTACTAGTCATAGGTGACGGTGGATATTCAAATCCATATATCACACACACCTGGCTAATGATAATACACGCCAAGTATATACTTGGCGACATATACAAGCAGTTCATTTCCGACCACTAGATGGTAAACAACAACATTAGTTCAGAGGTGTTCAAGATTAATGTTTTGCCAGCTTTGTTAGGCTCCTATTTTCATAATAATAATACTCTTTAGTGGAAGGTAACCACCAGACGAGGTTAATGCTCAAAGCATTTTCTACCACCTAACCCTTTCATGAACTTTTTGGATAAGCAAGTATATATTGTAGAATGACTACAATGTTCACCTATATTGGTACGGTGGTTTACCATTCAACCGAAGAGATTAAGAAGAGAATATTATTGCAATTATCTTGATTATAATTTAATTATTCATTAGAAAAAACATTTGTTTACTAAGAAACAGATAGAAAACAATATAAACAAGAAAAATAAAAAATAAACAAATGTCCCAACGAAAGGGCGGGGTTATTGCCCGTGACAATTTCTTCCGTCCAATCATTTACATATCTATATTATAAACATTTCTTCTTCATATACATATAAAATTCAACACAACTCCGAAACAGCAGGACCAAATGACTCCCAACTTCGGACAGAGTCTTCTTTTGGTATTTAAGTGCGTACAAAGAAAGGAGTTTTTAAAAATCCAAATGGGGCTCCAGTCACGGGCAAACTCTTTTACTTAATGAGTTTCGGAGAAACTAATCAAGTAGCGAAACAAGTTAAAGTTATTATATTTGTGTTAATCACAATCGTGATGTCACAACTACTCAAACTCGCTTTACTAAATCTTTGCACGGCGCGAACAACCTGCCCCAGCAGAGTTAAAGCACCTAAAAGAAGAAGAAAAAATCTTTTCAAGTAGCCAACTATTCCATTTTTTTTCCCCATAAGTAGAGAACAATTGAATTTCAAAATGGCAAAACTGAAATTTTCAATCGTGAATGGCTGAATACCTTCGCATTGTACTAGCATGACTCCTGGCTCTATATCTCTCCGAGCACAATATTTATTGTTTAATTACCCACTCGTAACAACTGTCGTAAGTACAAGTTATGCGCTGACCTTTTACGCCGGCAGCTACAATCTAAACAGAGCACTTGGCCATAATCTGTCTTCGTTCCATTTCCAACTCAGCAGTATACAAAGGTCACCAAAGGCCGGCCAATGGCTGTCGAGTCAGGGCAGTTTAAAATGGGGATAAAAAATCAAGGCAGTTTAAAGTGGGGATGAAATATCAGGGCAGTTTAAAATGGGAATAAAATATTAGGGCAGTTTAAAATAGGAATGAAATATCAGGGCAGTTTAAAATGGGGATGAAATATCAGGGCAGTTTCAAATGGGGATAAAATATCAGGGCAGTTTGAAATGGGGATGAAATATTAGGGCAGTTTAAAATGGGGATAAAATATCAGGGCAGTTTGAAATGGGGATGAAATATTAGGGCAGTTTAAAATGGGGATAAAATATCAGGGCAGTATACCTATTCGTATCCCTGTTCTTGGTCACGGAACCATACAGTTACACAAATCACAGCGCATTCATATCAGCTGTTAGTAGTCACCGTGGCCGAGTGAGTTAGCGCGCTTGGCATTGCACGCATGGTGAGCTGGGTTCGATCCCCAGCGGGGCAAGATGTTTTATGCTCTGTACTTTGGTGTTCGGTATCCACTCATACCTCGTGAGGAAAAATGAGTAGCTGCTTTAATGTTAGTGGCGGAATTATAGGTAAAAATAAGATATTGGGATATTAAAAATATGGAAAATGCCTATAATTCTGCGCTACCCACTAAAATTATGATATAATAACACAAAGAAACACATCTATCTATTCATATCATCTGTTAGTTGCATTAACAAATCCTAGATATTTAATCCTGTTTCATAATTCAGCCCTTAGTATAGACATAACAAGACAAGCAATAAGCACACACAAGTAGGCAATAGAGGTATAGACGCCTTTGCTAATCTTATCAGTCGATGATTTTCGCAGTGTTCCCCTATCAGTTTTGCTGTTGTTCGCTTGAGAAGTCAAGAACAGCACATGATTTGTTTTTCAAGCATTGATATTGCATACGGTAGAAGTCAATGTTCAAGAGGTGATAGGTGGGTAGCCAAGGTGAAAAACATTTGATATGGCGAAAATCGATGTTCCACTATGTACTCAGACGAGAAAAAATTTCCAATTCTAACTTCAATAGATAAGGTAGAAAAACTTCTGTTCTAATACTAGTAGAAGTCAACCAGGTATAAAAATTTCTAATTCTTAAATAGCTCTGAATCTGGATATAAGATAATCCAACGGACCAGAAATTTTTCCTCCCCCATCCATGTTTCTCTTATAAAGAGGCTATTTTCCATTGTACAGAGGTAAATTTGAACTGGAAATTGTTCTCTTATATCCAGGTTTTATGTCGGGGCCTACCTTAGACTCGTGAAGACAAATGGGGTAGTTGTAGAGTATAAGCAACGACCCGTGGCGGCATTATGAGATTGATATTGGAATATGATGGTTGGTTGAAGATATGCAGTAATGTACACTAATAATTTTGACAGTAAATGTATCTCTTTCTATCCTGGTACCTCATATCTCCAGGATCGACTGTATCTATACGTGCACTGTTATGCCGGGTCCACACTAAGCTAACAATGTTCGCAGTGTGGACCCGGCATTAGTCAAGTGGTTAACGCGCTGGTCTGTTAATCCAGGTAGCGTTGGTTCGAATCCCACCCAGTGCATGAATTTTTCTTCATTCATTTGAGTTTGTGACCACATAATAATAAGACACTGACGGTTGGGTGGTAGAAAATGCTTAGAATATTAACCTCGCCTGGTGGTTATACCTTCCACTAAAGAGGGCTATTATTAATATCTAGTATACTTATTAGAAAAGCGGTGTTTCAGTCACGTGTCAGAAAGATGGTGAGATTTTGTTCCACACTCATGTGAACTAAATACTTAATTCTTCTCAACCTTGGACTGATGAAGTTTTCCGGCAAGATAGTAAGAACATATCTTGTAATTACATAAATGTAGGTAGTATAAGACTCTAATACCTCGTAAATAGGTGTAAATAAGATGTTGGAATGGACTCACGGGAGTTGGTCGGATGAGAAGACGTCACTTGTCCTAAATAATATGTTAATTACACATTAGTTAATTAGTTACGAATTAATCATTATACACTTAGCATTATCAATATTATTGCGACACGCTGAATCACCATAATCACAGGACCATCATCATCATCACCCTGTATGTAAGTACATACAAAGAAGTAAATAATTATGTACCTATTAGGGTATACTATTATGAAGTATATACATATGAACCTATTAGGGTATATACTGACTTTTTTAAAGAGCAAAAACATAATTGAATATAAAGTCTTAATAAAAGAGAAAAGACGTAGAAAATGTACATTCATCCATTATCAGTGAAGCAATTCTTTCAAAGAAAAGAAGCATTTTTCAATTTAAAAAAAATCGACTTTTTCGTATCAAAAAGTTGAGAAAAATTAGAAGAAAAAAAAATCAAAATTACCAGAGTGTGGAAGTCGCTCGTCAAGGAAGCGGCCTGCAGGTCAAACACGGAGACGGCCTTGCGGTCCCTTTTGAGGCCCTCGACCGCGGTGGCCTTCTTTTTCTTCTTCGGCCGGCCGAGCGACGAGAACCACGTGTTCAGCTTGCACGCGCACTTCTTGCCCGTGGCCATATCGGGGGGCGGGACCGCATTTTGAGGCATGCTGGCGCCGGGTGGCGGTGAGAACGAGCTTTTCTGGTGCGAGTTTTTTTGACGAGTTTTTATTTTATTAAAGGTTGCATGATTTTTTTTTTGGAAATTGAGTTTCCTTGATTTCCGTCAAGATAAGTTTTTCACGATCTTCTTCTAACGAGGACTCGTTTAATGTTATTTTACAAACACACAAAAAAAACACCTGTATTTTCAAAGAGAAAAATTAACTGTTATAATCGTGTTGTTTACTAATATTTTTTTAGATTTTTCAGCGATCTTATTACAATTATTATTGGATACGAGTTATTTATCTTTTTTGGATTAGAGTGGTGCATGTCAACTTCTATGTTCACTGTTAGCGTATAATGGTCCAGAGGGCAAAGTACTCAAAATACTTGAGCAATTACAAGTGACTCTCTGGATTACAAGTGACCTTTTTTGGAATAAATTGATTGTTTTATTAAATCAGTTATCGAATGATTACAAATCAAGGAATAACAGAGGATTTAAACTTCTACAACCATAAACTCGTTCATCAGAGTAATCCTGATAGTGTTTACTCTCTGTTTCTACATCATGATGATGTTAACCCTAGAAGTTTTTACCACCTATTATGATGGCAATCAGAGAAGTTCTTCTAATTGATGACTTTCACTGCACCTGCACTTTCACTGATAGTAGGTAAATCGTTTGAGCAGGGATCACGAGGATAGTAATCTTAATGGATTTTAAACTGTGCACTGGTAGTCAAGTTAAACCGCTAGTCTAGTAATCCAGGTAGCGTAGGGATCGGTTGGTTCGAATCCCACCCAATGCATAAATTTTTCATTAGTTTGAGTTTGTGACCACATAATAATGAGCCTCTGAGGGTTAGGTGGTAGAAAATGCTTTGAGCATTAACGTCACCTGGTGATTACCGTCCACTAAAGAGTGTTATTAATATTATTAATTATTATTATTGATAGTAAATTCTATGTATAAAATCCATTCACATTCATTCATAATCAACACAACTCCGAAACAGCCGGACCAAATGACTCCCAATTTGGTAGTCTCTTTGAGGTATTTAGATGCGTTTGAAGAAAAGATTTTTTTTCAAATTCCAAACAGGACGACAGCCGTGGGCAAAAACTTTAACGGCAACAAAGATTTAACTAGTAGTTGATAACTCTAAACTCTTGGAAATAAATATTATCCGTGTCTTAAGATGAGTAGTAGTTGCTATGTGGTATGACTCTATAACTGAGGCTCATAATGAGAGTTAAAACTGAGGATTTCTTTTTTTGATGGATCAAGTCTACCACCTATGATGTGTTACATAGTACAATACAATTGAAAACACATACAAAATAAATAATAAAAAAAACATGCTCTGATGGTTATCCTGCAAGAATGAGACCAAAGTCCCTTAACCCTCACAGTGTTTATGAATATGAAAATTTTCTCGGAAATGAGATATATGTATTAAATAAATACAATATGACAAAGTTTTAGTATTCAGCATTCTCAAGGAATAACTAATATGAATAATATCAGATATACATAATATCAGTATTTATGAATTGTCTTGTAAATAACTTATCGGAACATCCCCGGCCAGCTATTTCGCACAAGTATGCCTCGTCAAGAACCTTAGAACTTGGTTCAACAAAACTTCCCCAGAACTCTTCCTAATTGCTGAAGACAAAGTGAGAATTGCTATGATGATCGCCAACATTCGTCACGGATAGGCACCCTTAAGAAGAAGAAGAATGCCTCGTCAGCTGGGAGCTGTCCAGAGAATCTCTTTCTTTGTATTGGCGTTCTTCACACCTCGGCCGAGGTGTTTGATCGAATCTTTAGGACCTTTTAATAACATGCGTGAAATACCTTCATTAACAGTAATCACGCGAACACGAGTATCTCAGAAAGTATGTATCATGTATCTATTTCATTGAACCTATAGCATATACATAATACAGGGTGAGCATAAAGTCTCACCCCACCCCCCGTATCTCGAGAATGGCTGAAAATACAAGAAACCGCAAAAACCCGTATTCCTTAATTTATAGGGGGATTAATTTTCAGCCAATTTTTTTTTGCCTAAACGGCCCCAGTCAGGCTGGGCATGGACCAACTTTAAAATCTTAAATAGAATGGTATGTCTTGTGGCATATTGTTTTAAAGTTCTCATAGAGAGAAGTTCATTACAACAAATTTCAGTGAGCTACGACTTACCGTTCTCGAGATACAGGGTCGAACGTCCTGCGTAATATCCATATATTTTGACCTATAACTTGTTAACCGTAAATTATAGAAAAATGAAATTTGTTGATAATAACTCCTTATGACAAGCCCTGTCGAAAAAGGTATAACTCGACATACTCTGTTGATATTAGTTTCTGGTCGGTTTCGTCTGCCAGCCGGACGAACAGTCTGAAAATTTTTAACGAAAAAACAAATCAAGTTTTAACTTGTTCGAAAGTTCTTGCCATAAGGAGTTATTATCAACAAATTTCATTTTTCTGGATTTTATGGTCAACGAGTTATTGGTCAAAATATATGGATATTACGCAGGACGTCCGACCCTGTATCTCGAGAACGGTAAGTCGTAGCTCACTGAAATTTGTTGTAATGAACCTCTCTCTATGAGACCTTTAAAACAATATGTCACAAGACATACTATTCTATTTAAGATTTTAAAGTTGGTCCATGCCCAGCCTGACTGGGGCCCTGTAGGCAAATTTTTTTTGGCTGAAAATTAATCCCCCCAAAAATTAAAGAATACGGGTTTTTGCGTTTTTCTTATATTTTCAGCCATTCTCGAGATACGGGGGGTGGGGTGAGACTTTATGCTCACCCTGTATAATTAAAAGTATTACAAAAATATTCCTCAGAAAATGGAGAAAAACTATAACCATATAGAAGGAACAATAAAGAAAATTCTAAATGTAAAGGCTTCAGACGAGAGACGGGCCCAAAATTAGAGGCCTAACATCTGTATCCTGAAGTAATGTTATGTAACGGTTCCGGGGTACAGATGTTAGAGGAAGAGGTGGTTTTAGTGGGTGAGAGTGCACTGTTATCAGCACAAATAAATCCCACACTGTTCACCACCAAACTGGGGGTGTTCGTCTTTAAAAGATTTCCTCCTCTTCTTTAATAATAATAAATAAAAAAATTACAAAAATATTCCTCAGGTACTATTTCGCAAAATTGCCAACATAATGCAAATTCTCAAGACGCCAAAGTGGCGAACACTAAAGTAAAAGAATTTCTGCAGTTGGTTTTCTAAAATTGTTTTCGCGATTGTTTTCAGACTGATTAGAACTGACTCATATATTCTTCTAGATATTCTACAACTTCTTTCTTTCACGGAAATTCTTTCATCAATGCTAAAAGTTCTTGGAATTGTTTTAATTTTTTTTCTACTTTTACACAGTTCAAACATATGACATGTGTCTACTAAAATTCCAACTGAACCAATTTTATTTTTTACCAAAGAACCTCATTAATTTTATTATTTGGGGTTGTCATAATTTCATCATTGAACAATGTGTTAACCTATGTAACAGATAGCGGAGACGTACAATTTATTTAAGATACGAGTATATGTTACCTTGTCAACAGTGTCAACAGAAATTAAGTTAACTCTTTTTAGAATTTTGAAATGACACACAGAAGGTGAAGAAGAATATATGTATACTTATTATGTATATATGTACGTTTGGTCATTTAGATAATTATTATTTACAAGCCGTAGAGTGTATTCAACTGCAGCTCAGCCGCTGACGTGAGAGAGGTCAAGAAAAAGACAAACAAACATATCCAGAAATAATTGCATGGAGAAACAGAAATACTTGTCCCGCACTGGAATCGAACCGACGAACTTAAAACTTAAGCTTCAGAGATATTTTAATTTGTTTTTTATTTTCTTTTTCTCCTTTTTTTTCTCCCGATGTTCAGAGGGCTTGCAAATAGGTTGCAGGGAGTCTATTTTTTGTTTTGGAGTAATATTTAAAAAAAAATCAATTAACTTATTTGTTCTAATTAATTTAAAATAACCATTTATCATTTATACCTACGTAAGTAATTTTTAATATCGTTTAGTTCGATTATATTGAAAATATAGGCACACTGAATTCATGCATTGGGGTCTGTTACTGGATTCTTACACACATCATTGAGGGCTGTTTTTATTACCTATATTATTTTAATATTTCGAATTATTATTCGAGTTTAATTATTGTTTATTAATAATAAAATTCAATTTGTTGGAATTTCTTTATTCAGTTTATTTCTTTTCATAGATCAAATTTAACATAAGAAACTTACTTTGTAATTTAAAAATGAATACTATTACAAACAACTACCAAATTTTTCACAGTAAAAAAAAAAATCAAACTATTGATACTTAGATATAGTTATAAGAACCACAGTTCCAACACATTAAACATTACTTCACACAAATATCTAGAAAAAATAAAACAAATTAATTCACACTATATGTTGTTAGTTTATAATTTATTAAATATAATTTTAAATTAAACAAGAAAAAATATTTTTCTAAATTTCACACTAATATTGTTTTTAAAACGCTCACTAATAAGTCATGATCAGATTACCACAGGTAAACGACGAAGTGACGACCACTAACCAAGCGTAGGTCAGAATTAATAGGTCGGCGCACACTTGTATCAATTTCAATACACTAAAAGTGTTCACTAATTGCCGGATACCACTACTGTGGAAAAACTTCGCTAGAACAGCTCCGTTCTGTTTGTGTTTTCATCTTTGCTTTTTTTGTTCTGATAAGAAGTTGTGATAAGCAAGGGTGTGTTAAGTTTGTACATAGTGGAGTGCAGGCACCGTTCACAGCGGAGTGAGATGGGGGGGCGCTTGTAACAACAGTGCTGGGCAGGGACCGTTCACAATAGAAAGGAAGTTGAATGGGGTTGAACAATTAGGGAAAAGGAGATGGGAGACGCTTTTAATTAGTATACTTTTTGTTTTGGTTGAGGAACGGGATAGCAGGAAACCCTTTGGAGTTTTAAGGATTCTTATTCGCCCCTATTTTCCACAAAAATGAGGAGGAGATGGAGGAGTAGATGGAGGAGGAGAAGGAGGAAGATGAGGAGAAGAGGAGGAGGAGGAGGAAGAAGAGGAGGAGGAGGAGGAGAAGGAGGAGGAGGAGGAGGAGGAGGAGGAGGAGGAGGTAGAGGAGGAGGAGGTAGAGGAGGAGGAGGAGGAGAATAAGAGGAGGAGGAGGAGAAGAAGAGGAGGAGAAGAGGAGAAGAGGAGGAGGAGGAAGAGAAGGAGGAGAAAGAGAAGGAAAAGAAAACAATTTAGTCAAACTGAAACCTGAAAACTTGAAGATAAAATGATACACCGATTTTTTTTAACAACTTTACCAGCGTCGAAAACAATGGGTGGAGGTGATTTTAACTGCTCGACTTGGCATATAAAACATACTGATCACTGATCAACGAGACAACGATACTAAATACTCTTGCAATTTTTTGTTCCTAACCCATCCGCTCTACACCATCACTGCTATGCTATCCCTACAAAGTGACCCTTGGGATCATTTTAATTCTAAGTTTTATCAGGAAATAAGCTCTCCTGATGCATTAAAACCACACCACGAGGCTATTTGGCTGTCATAACGAGGGTAAAGGCTAATTTATGAAACAGGACTAGATTTAATCTGAGAGGAGAATACTAAATACTCTTGCAATTTTTTGTTCCTAACCCATCCGCTCTACACCATCACTGCTATGCTATCCCTACAAAGTGACCCTTGGGATCATTTTAATTCTAAGTTTTATCAGGAAATAAGCTCTCCTGATGCATTAAAACCACACCACGAGGCTATTTGGCTGTCATAACGAGGGTAAAGGCTAATTTATGAAACAGGACTAGATTTAATCTGAGAGGAGAATCACTATTCCTTAACACTCCCTCTATAGTGGGAAGTTCAACTAATTTCTCCTTGTTTATATCAATCGCTTTCTATCGATGAAACAATTCAACCAATACTTTAGAGATATATACATTTTATCTTCTACGTAAGTGCTCTTGTACTAATCGGGAGGCTTTTTCTCCTCCCCTTACTGTAATTACCCCACAATGGCCCTGAGTATATGTTAAGTTTAGTATATGTAGGAGAAGGCCCTGAGTGTATGTTAAGTATATGTAGGAGTTTCATTGGTTGTCTAGTGAAGGAGTAGCCAGAACTGACAGCAAAGTCATCCCCACTTCTCTATTCCTCTCATCTCTTCCTCCTCCTTCCTTATCATAATATTCTAATAGCGAAGAGCATTTGTTCTAGGGAGCTCTTTTTTTATTTCAATTTACATATGTAATATATTATATTGTTCTGTGTGGTGGTCCTTATCAATCTTATGTTACTTGTGGTGTGTATGTGTGTTAGAAAGACAGAGAGAGAGAGAGAGAGAGAGAGAGAGAGAGAGAGAGAGAAAAAGAGAGAGAGTGTGTTAGAGAGAGTGTGTTAGAGAGAGAAGAAAAAAGAACTTAAGAGAAAAAGCATAAATAGGACGAACTTGAGTGTAGTAAAGAGACAGGAGATTGAGTGTGTACCTTAGGAAGGAACGAGAGAGAGAGAATAAGAGATTAAGTAGGAGTTAGAATGGAGAAAGAGCAGAAGCGATAGAGAAAGAGAAATAAAAAGAAAAAACACAAGTGATGTGGGAGAGAAGCTAATAAAAAATGAAGGAGAGAGACGAAGAAAGATAGAAAGGGGGAGATCTACTCTAAGTGTACTTACATATATGTGTGGGAGAGAAGCTAATAAAAAATGAAGGAGAGAGACGAAGAAAGATAGAAAGGGGGAGATCTAATCTAAGTGTACTTACATATATGAAAAAGGAGAGGAGGAAGAGGGAGGGAGAGAGAAGCCAAGGAAATAAGGAGGGAGTGAGAGAAAAAGAAATAGAGAAAAGAAAGAGAGGGAGAGAGGTATACGGGGTATACCACATGTACTCATATTGACGAAGGAAGTAAGAGGAAGAGGGAGGAAGAGATAAAGAAGGAGAGAGAGGGAAGAACACAAAAGATAACAGACAATAAGGAAATTAAAAGACTTGAATATACATATGTGAGGCGCCATATAAATGGGAATGCCAATGGGGGAGGGGGGAAGGTGGGAGGGAGGAAGATAGGGAGAGAGAAAGATGGATATTGAGAGAAAAAGAGAGCAATAAAGGATAAAGCAAGATAAAATGGATAGAGAGAAAGGGAAAGATAATAAAATAAAGGAATTTGGGCATTTGGAGGGACATGTCTCTGCTGAAAAAATTGCTAATCCTTAAGAATGAAATTATTTTTCAAAGAAAATGGCTGGAAATCACACATACATGATAACTATTAAGCATGTAGTTCTTGTAAATGTATGAAGGCTTTGACTGAAAATATACAGTTAACTGAGTTAACCATCATCATAAGTATTATTATTATTATTATTATATTATGCTTTATTAGGAGGACAAAGTACAATGTTAACAGTATAAAATTAAGAAAAATCAACAAATGACAAAATAAAAAAGTAAAAAAAAAAAAAACACAAATTTCCCTAAAGGGGCTTTTTTTGCCGGGCAATCTCTTAAAACCCAACCTTGTCAAAAAATTAAAGGCACAGGAACCCCCAAATGGGGGTGAAGGGTATATTCCTATTTATAATTAGAATCAAAATTTTTAAAATTATCATACCCCTTTTCTCATTTCAATTTTAATAATAAAAAATAATTTTTAATTACAGGGGTTTACTACAACATTTTTTATTTTTTTAAATTATTACAAAAATTCATACCCATTACTATCACTAAAAAAAACCTACATCACCCCAAAAAAATTTTTTACCTTGTAAAAATTTCCTTTTTCTTTTTTCTCTTTATTATCTCTCCAAGTGGGGCCCCTTTTTTAAAAAGGCATATCCCCTTTTTAAATCAATTAAAAATCGGAATACCTTTTTTCTCTCTTTTTTGGGGCCCCCCCTAAAAAGGTTTTTTAAAAGTGCTATTATTCCTTCCTTCTTTAAACCGAAGGGGGAAAATTTCCCCCGGTGTTCGAAAACTTTGCCCCCCAGATCTTACCCACTTAATATTTAGTTCTTTTCACAAAAAACTACTCAAATTAAAAAAAAATCCAAAATTGAAAAAACCCTTTGGCAGATACATTTTTGGGGGTTTCCAAAAATATAGCATTTTTTTCGGATTTTTGGGGTTTTTATATCAAAAACCCCGGGGTACTTTTCAAATTTTTTTGTTTTTGGGGGATTAAACCAAAAATCCCCCTTACTTAAAAAAAAATTTTATCATTTTCCCCTTCTCAAAAACCCAATCAAAGGTTTTCCCTTTTTTCCGTTTCCCAATACACAAAAATTTTTTCTTCTCTCTCTTTTCGAAAAATCAGGGGGAACCCCTTCCCCAGGGGAGGGGTCGGAAAAAACCATGTTTTTTTACCTTTGGGGATTAAAATTTTTAAAAGGGGGGTTTGATAATTTATTTGGCCCCTTTTCTTTTCTTTTTCCCCTTTTTTCTTTTTTTCCCCCTTTTTTTTTCTTTTTTTCCCCCTTTTCCCTTTCTTTTTTCCCACCCAAATAAATTTATTTTCCCTTTTTTTAAAAAACCCCCAAAATTTTTTAATTTTTTTTTTTTTTTTTTTTTTTAAAAAAAATAAAAAGAACTTTCATAACACTTTCCCCAAAAAATCAAATAATTTAACCAAAATTTTTTGAGGCAAATTTGCCCAAAAATTTTAATAACCCCCTTTGAAAATATTTTTTT
>CM044961.1:27324615-27607115 GCA_024516035.1 Bactericera cockerelli | reverse complement strand
TACTGATATACTGACTGATACTGAATTAATGCAACCTCGATTTTTGTATGTTTTGTTAACAGTATTCACATGTTATGTATTCACTGATGACTGATAGATAATAATTGTACAAAGTTTTGACAAGTACACTTGTACTGTAGGTATCACTACTCACACTGATTATAAAAACAATAATGAATTTAAATTAATATAAATTATTAAGTAGGTTTTCAAGATGAATCTTTATTTATAATATAATCAAATTTTGTTACACTGGGTTGGCATTTTTTTTACGAAATACGAAAAAAACTATAATTTTATAATAAAAGGCTTGATAAAATTAGAAATCAAACTGCCAAAAGTGATACAGTTATAAAGGACCTAAAATTGGGGGGAAAAATATAAAAATAATTTAAAATAAAATTATTGTAAACACTCAACTGAAAAGTTACACCCATTTATAATGAATCAACAATGAATAATTGTAAATGATAGATAGTCTTCACAACCACAATTTAAGTGTAACTAGCATTCTAGTCACACTGATTGAAAACAACAATGGATGATCTTCGAGTCTTGACTAGTGACGAAACCGCACTTGCACTGATAACAGCTCCACTGAAATCACTGATAGCTCTGATTAGGAGAGCGGGCAGGAAGTGTTACCCTCCCAAATGGAACTGTGTGTCCACACATAGAGAGGATGAGTCATAGAATTCGCGGGGAAGCCCCCCTCTGAGATTTGGAATGAAGGAATATCGTGATTCCAATACACAACACAGAGAGCTAGAGACCACGACGAGTCTATCCATTCAGAAGTTGAGCTGAGGGTCACCGTGCACTAATAAGTATGCATTGCACTACGAGTGTTTAAAAAAAATGAAGAGGGAATGATAATTAATAATACTGATAATACTCATGATGACTAAAGGGACATGAAGGATAAAAACAAAGAGGAAGATAGTAAAGACAAGGAAGGAAAGAGAGGTAAATGAAGTAGATGCATTTAATCAAATAATTTAAGCATTGATAAATTCACTGTTGTACAAAGTAAATAGGTATTGTAAGTTAAAGTTCCCAATTAAAAGTCGAATTTGGATAGTAATAATAATATCGCCTTATTTATACTGACCGATTAGGACCATTAAGTCCCATTATTGGAGCATTAAGTCCCATTATTGGAGCAGTAAGTCCAAGACGTATTATTATGTGGTAAAAATCCCAATTGGAAGGATAACTTGTCATGTCCCGGCTGGGGTTCGACTGAGGGACAGACTTGCACAAAAAAAAAGAAGAAGAGGAAGACAAAATTAACATCAATGATTACGATAGATTTAATCATTATCAGCAAATAAATTATGATTATTTTAAAAGAACAATAACAAGCAGTAGTGTAATCAGTAACACTACAGTCATAAGGAATTAAGGATGATGAAATAGCCAGTGTTAATGGCATGTTGAAGACACCAGTTGTCATTCTGTCACTGATAACGGGGCTAGGACGTGGCTGGTTGGCCATTCACATTCGAACCTTCCCTCGTGATGCTGGCTATTCCCGGCCCCACTGAGGCTGGGTGAGGTGAATAGTTTTCAGTAAAATACCCATTGTGATATGACCATGGCGTTGAAAGCAACATTAAAAAAAAAAGAAAAAAAAAAAGGATGATGATGAAGGAGTAAAAAGATATTTTTTAGATTCGCCATTAGTCTTCTTTTTAAAAATAATTATCAAATCATGAACAGTATTCTTGTAGTGTTGCCACATTGCAGTTCAGTTTAATCTATTTTTAATCTGCACACATGGGGAATAATTAGGTCTATTGAGAAGCTACAAGGTGTGAATTCAGTTCTATTCAACAGATGTAATCAGTGTGCTGTGCAACTCCGTCTGAACAGCAAGCACTATTCACTTGCACAGATGCATCACTCTAATTGAAACATTATGTGGCAAAAGGAAATACATGTCTGGATTTGGCCAACTGAAGGAGTTATATTGCAAAAGAAACTAATTACAAAAGTTTGTATAATTATTTATACATTTTTTTTATATTTTGAGTTATATCTACATAATGTAGAATATAATTAATTATGTATGTTAGTACTTAGTACATTATTAATTTAGTACATATTAGGTGGTTTTCTCTTTGTAAGTAAAGGTGGTTCTATCAGAATAGAAATATAAGTAAGGTTAATTAATTAATTCCATGTTTTTGAAATATGCACACAATATTTAAGAAGTATATGGATGCTCAGATCCTATGTCTAGGTTCCTGGCATGTCCATTGATTTTATTTTGGTTTTAATGTGCTGATTTGAGTTATTCAGTTATGCTGATTTGAGTTTAACTGTTAAATTTTTGGGAATTTTATGACCTACCTTATATCGGTTGGAAGGGGCCCAAGAACATGCGTTTTGAATGGGAAGAAAAGCGAGAAAACCAAACTTTACAGGAGGCGTGAAAAACTCTGCGCGCTCTTATTCAGCCCTCGATGTCACAGCTGCTCAGTGCCTTGCTCGGCCTACCTACTACCTACACTCTTCGACTTGAAAACACCTTGCATTCATGCATGAAGAAGAATAAGAAAGGTTTACTGACTGTTTCGTTCATCATCATCATTTCATTTCAGTAATTTCTCACCTACCCGGAGTCTTTAAATTGTAATTAATAGAAAGCTACAAGAATGTATTCTGAAAATCAAACCTCCATACAAGAATATCTTGTGATTGTTGTTTAATCAACTTTTTGAGAATATGGTAAATCAGACACAAGAAACAGTAAGTATATAAAAGTAAGATTCAGGGTAATAAATAAATATAATTATGTTTTGATTTTCTTACCTGGATTTCAAGGAGCAGTTCTGCTTTTCTTCTTCTAATTTCTATCAACATCTTCTGTTGCTCTGTTGAGAGCTCTGAAAAATTAAGCAGAAAAGATTAAAAATAAAGGAAAAATTATGAACTTTTTAAATAGATGTACACTCCGATTCACTAAATATGAATTATAGACTTTTTAACATGTCAATCACCCAAGGTAAAATCATGAAATTTCCCCACAGGACCAAAATACACTAGGATGTCAGGCATCTGCGCCTGACGGGTGTTTTCTTGTTTTTTCAAAAAATTTATTAGTTTTCAACACAACAAAGCAAAATGCTATCTTTTCTTCCCAGGCCCTACTATCAAACCTAAAAGCATAGGAATGTCAGGTGTATACACATGGCAGAGAGAAAACATGAACAACTAGTTTCAGGTGCATATGCCTGACAGGGCCTGAATGGAACAGTGATTGTCAAGCGTCCTTGCCTGACAGTCAGATGGACAAATAGCTTTAAACAGAGGTGGTCTGTGCCTTGGAATCAATAACATGGTCTTGATGTCACAACAGAACCACTCAAACTCACCTTACAATATTTGACAAGCTTGGGAGTTGGGACTCATACCACCAACCTCAATGTTAGAAGACCACAATTGATTGAAATTTTAGGGGCCAAATTATGAAACAGGATTAACTTATCCTTAAGATGGATTTAAGCCCTAAGTAGAGGGACAATCTGGCTTATCTTGACTTTAATTCTGTTTCATAATTTGACAAATAGGCTTGATACAAAAGCTACTGAATGTTATTTATAAATTTCCCAATTGAATTTTTTTTTAAGCTCCTACAACTCCATTATTAATTGTTTTTCATGTAAAGGTATATACTAATTTTAAAACTAATTTTTGAACCTTAAAAGAAACATTTTTTTTACTAACCAGACTTGAAATTTTAGCCTTTTCACTTTACCGATTCCAAGAAGACTCAAATGATGTTTCTGGGACACTTAATTAAACTTCCTGTAAATGTATAGTATAAAAGACAAGCTTTCTACTGCAATTTTTGGCAAGTAGGAGGTAATTTCACTCTCTAATCTGTTAGGCGGCCTGATTTACCAAACCTTGTGCTATTAATCCTCACAGATGTCACTGCAGATAAAATTAATCTCATTTATGATATCAATTATTGATAACAATGTGAAACTGACAAGACTGCTGATAACTTCCTCAATCATGAGCCAAAAAAGAACATGGAATGATCAATTATGTGCTTATTGCCCCAAGATATTAGGTTTTAGCTTCCACCCCTGTACTCACCGTTAATATCAAACGTATCAGATGAATGTGCCAGATTCATTTTTCCTGCTGGCCAGAGATAAAAAGAACATTTAAAACGTCTGGGACACAATCACATTACATGGAGAAAATTTACACAGGTGAAACACCAACTTTTACTAATGAATCGAGAGTTTCAACAAAAGAAAGATGTTTGGGAAACAAGTCCGTATGATTGCAGAAATGTACGGTCAATTCTGAAGTATATTATAACATATCTTTAATATTCTGATAAGAAATAAAGGACAATCTCTTTTAAATTCAATAAAATAATTACGAACACAAATTACACAGACAATCTCAAAAAGGAAAAGTAAATTTTTATTTGTTATGAAAAAATAAAAATAGACCAAGGATCAACGCCATCTTGTAAAATTCCTGATAAGTATAATGCGCCTTCAAAAAGTATTAAATGCGTTTGAAATAAAATACATAATTAAGGCGTTTTATAATATTCGTATTAGGTATCTTTAAACCTTGTGGTTTAGGTGAAACCTACTTGCCTAAACTTACCTGCTAGTAGGTTACCTAACTGATAGCATATAGAATTATAGATAGCATTATATTTAATCCTTTCTTTATATATTTGAAGTATTTTGGAAATAAGCTAAAATTTTAATAGTTGAGACAAAAAAGAAGGCGTTTTATAAGTATTCATTTTCATAATATCGTACATCGTACAAGTACCATGTTGTCCGTGCTATACCAGCGGAGATGGAAATGGCTGCAAGCTGAGATGACTCAATGAAAAACTGTACGGGTTTATCATGATATGTCCTGATTTTTTTTTTTCATAACTATTCTGTCACGGTCCTGCTTTATGAAAATTGTGCAAAATGTCCAGCAAAATATAAAAAAAATTCCTGCCCCGCTGGGAATCGAACCCAGGTCACCATGCGTACAATGCCTAGCGCGCTAACTCACTCTGCCACGGTGACTACTGATATGACCATGCAGTTGAAAGCAATGTTAAATTTTTGTTTAAAAAAACGCTTGCATACGAGTCTGCAACCATTGGGACATTTTCATCTTTACTATTCAAGGTCCAAAACCCAACTGACAAATTTCGTATTGTGCGCATGACACATACCTTCTCTCTTCTCTCCCTCTACAATTCAATACTTCGCCATTGTGCGCATGACACACACTTTCCCTCTTCTCTCCCTTTACAATTCAATATTTCGTTACATAATATCGTTACATAATTTCGTCACATAATTTTGGTTATGTGCCAGAGCAAAGACATGAAAATGTCAAAAAGCTATGCATCTTGGCTATGAAGCTATGCAATACAGGTTGTAAAGTAATGTGTGTGTAGATTTTCGACACATTAGATATTAGAAGATATTTCTTTAGTAACAGGCTAATTTAAAATACATATTGGAATTCATTAAAATATGATACACTAGCGGGCTGTCGCCCGCTTTGCGGGCCGAGGCATGGCCGTGGAAGCAAAAAATCCTTTTTCGCCAATGGCAGGTGTTGTAGTGGGAATTTCGAAAAATCCCGTCTTATTGCACATCTAGACTATAAGACAAAGCTACCTACCAAATTTCAGCTTCCTAGGACTTACGGTTTGGGCTGTAGAGCGATGATCAGTCAGTCAGTCAGTGGTCAGTCAGTGACTTTGACATTTATATATTAAGATGTCATAATACAATTAATTTTATCTACGATCACATTCCTGGGAACTTTATGATATTATACCTATTTATTTATATAAAAAAAAAACAATCTCGTCTAACTCTTTTCATTCAGGCAGGGCTCCTAAAATACTAGCAGCATTGCCTCGCTGTATCGCGAGCGCGATCCTTTGTTTCAGGAATAGTTTTGCTATTGGATCACCGGTTTTGTCAAGCTCATAATTAATTCACCATCAACAAAATTCATTTAGAGCTAAGATTTATCTCGAGTCCTAGGGCGGAATTAATAGACAACATCGATAACTTAAGTCGTTGGTAAGTGTCGGTTTTCCCTATCTTACACAGTACGCAATCGGTGACTTAGCGCCACAGAGGTATTACAAAAACGTCTATTAATTCCGCCCCTAATCTCCCTTAAAAGTAAATTTGTTCAGGTCTTAAAAGCTAAAGGCTTTCAATTGCTTTGACCTTACTAGATTTAATATTACATATTATTAATCATGAACTTGACAAAGAATTTTATACATCCCCACCTTCAGCACAAGATTTTTATCTTTTGAAGGTGGGTATACCCTCATTATTTTTTTGAAAATGTTTATTTGTAAAATTAAATACATGAAAAAAAAATTACTAGCCCATCATGTTCACGAATTAATCCGCCTTGAGTCTGTAAGTATGCAATATGCAATCCATAATAGATCCAAGATCTAGAATTTCTAGAAATCGAGGCGACAGAAGACATTGTTATGTCTAGCATTTTGAAAACTTTGAGCCCATACATGGAAGGGGGCAAGGGGGTTAGTTTGAGATCTATCGTTTCGGATTTCGGATGTGGTACGGGATCGGAGGTACCTACTATGTATTAAAATTAAAATTCAATCAATGTTAAAAATAAAATTCCATTGTTTATTATTAATTTTAATACTTAATATTATTATCAAGTTTATATCCGAATGTGTTTTAATGTACGAACTGAATTTTAATTTTTTGTTATGTGAGAGAGTGGTTATTAATTATAATTTTTAGAAAGCATTGTTATTTCCAATACTTAGGTACTTTTTACTCTCAATGTTTAGTTTTTAACCAATAAAATAAAATAGATCTCAAATAGAACTCAACCTACAAGCTAACTATTTATAAACAAATAGTTATTGAATATAATATTTTTTACACTTATTAAAACTCTTGTTAACAGTGTACCTATCTTCTCTCTAAATTAAATATGTATAATATTATTTCTGCCTGGGCTATAACAGACTAAAGTAAATCTAACTTAACCCGTGAGGATTAAAGTTTAATTTTTTTAGGCTGAGTCCTCAATAGGTACTTAATAAGGTTGTAAGTACAACAATTTCCTACGTGAGATCATTTCTATGGTGAGTTAAAAATTATTGATCTGTACATTTACTAAGGTACATTTTACTTACTAAACATGTTAAGCAAGAGAAAGTGATTTAATGATTTTCTAAAAACAAAGTACGTACGTACCTAGATATTTATCCGCGTAACGGAAAAACTTAGGTAAATATACGTATTTATGATTTCTATGATTTTAATCGCTTTTCATAACAGCGACAACATGGCTTTTCATAACTAGGCCAGTGGGACAAGTTTTCAAATTTTGAACGTTCCTTATTATCTTAACTTGTTAAATAATTAAAAAAAAAAAAAAAAAAAAATATTGAAATCTAAGACTAATGGATTAATTTAAATGAGCAATTTTTCCTACTTTTAAACAGTGATGTTTTGTGTGCTTAGTTAAATATATAATTACACTGCTAATAGGTAAGTTAGTGTTTTTTTTTTTTTAACTTAAGAAAACAATTTACACATTTGAAGTTCACACACTCTGACGGCCGAATTTTAAAAGTTAAGATAAGCCAGACTGTCCCTCAAGTTGGGCTATAGTGCGCTGTGATTGGTTGAAACTCCGACTTGAGGGAGGGTCTGGCTTATCTTAAAATTAACCCTGTTTCATAATAATGTGAACAATTAGGTGTCAGTTGCGGGTTGCTACGATGGTATTTTGAATAATACTATCCAGCATGTTCGTTTGGCGGTCGAAATGGAAAGAATAATAGTAATAAAACTACCTACCTAGGCTACCTGTTTTACATAAAAGTAACAAATTTGATTAGTGACACTTAATTATTTTTTTTTTTAATTTTCTGACCACAACTTCATAAGATATGAATAATATCTAAGGGTGAATCAATTAATTTTCGCTGTGGAAGTGTAAGTGTAATATATTATGTTGTTTTACTGTTGAGAATTAGATGGCTGTCACATTTCCTAGCAGTGGAGAAAATCCTGAAAATATACCCAGCAGTGAAAAAGTATTCACCTACTAACACAAGGGAAGATTCCTCTCGTGTTTAAGAACAGAACTTCTACAATCTAATTCTTGGATGATTTTTCTGAATTCTACCTGTTGTTCCATTCATGGGCGTAGCCAGGATTTTGGCTAGGGGGGGGGGGGGGATGCAGTGTTTTTTATGAACATATTACGGTTTTCCTGTTTACTCACTTTCCGCGTCCATGAGTGCTGTGTCAATTGAAGGATAGATATGGAAATTGAACACCTTGTGGACTCCCAGAAGCAATGTTCTGGGTTCCTTCCGTGTCCTGTGTAGTGGTTTGTGGTGAAATTATGCACTGAAAATTTCTGGAAATGTCAGGAAAATTTCAATTTTGATGTTTACGACTTGATGGGCTGCTGCAGACCGCATGGTCTTTCCATTACATATGTTCAGTGACAGTGATTCCTACACCGATAACAAACTCTCACAAGTCTTCGTAATAGTATTACCCTGAGCTTCTAACCAAAACCAGCCCTCATCATCGGAGCTTAACTTCAGTCAAGATAATTTTCCATGTGCCACCCGTTCGCAACTCACGTGAGAGGGATAAGAGGGACGCTGTAACAGAAGTACATGAAAAGCTGAAAATAAAGGCAATAATTTTCATCCTCCTGTTCATAAAAATCCTGCAGGACATAAAACGATAGCGCTCCCTAGCGCGTACCTTTGCAATTGTTTCTCTAACAAATTCTCACTTTTATTTACTCTTGCAAAATCAGTGTAATTTGTTCCTTCGTGGAGGAAGAAGCGTGGTCCATGCGTCTCTATTTCTTCTCTTCTCTCTATCTCTGTGCTATTTTTACTTTATCTCTCAAATAACTTATCTTGAAATAACTATACTTTATCTTTAAACTACAAATCTTTGTCTAACTCTTTTCTTCCTGAAAATTGTGTAAATAACTTTTAATAACCAAGTCCTGAACTGGACGAAAGTGGTTTAACTACACTTTACATAAGACGTATTAAAATCTCGTAATTTATATGTCTCGGTTAGTTGATTTCTTTCTTTCCAAACTTTATGACACAAATACTATTTTACATCAGTTACTTAATAAAGATTGTCTATAACTATTTTATCAATTTTTTCTCTAACCCTTTTCCGTTGTGCGTCCTTAATTTAATTTGTTCGCGATATTTTTTGGCACACGATAATTTGGTAAAAATCATGTTGGTGCGTTACGGTTAGAAGTCAAAGTTCGCGGTTTTAGTTTTACTAAGTGTGTGTGCAACATCTACTGCCGAAGTGATTTAGGGTTCTGTTTTGACTTTTGCTTGAGACTTCCTCACGGTAGGTAATTAAAGTTTTATTTGATATATACAAACAAAATTTGATGTTTTTTTCTATATGTTCAAGTGAATTCTACAGTGAACTGTATTGAAGGGTGCATATATATTACGTACGTAAAGCCCAAAGACTGATTACAAAGAACCGATGATCTTGCGACGTACAGACCCTTTATTTTCAGCTTTTCTTGATTCGATTTGGACACTTTACTGCAGAGCTTTTTGACACGTGGTTAATAATGAAAGTTCTGGGTCATATTGTTGAAATTTTTTCATTTTTTATAATTTTTTCGTTCAGTAAGCATTCACTTAAAAAAATAAAAAAATCTAAGTGTGCCCCGGAACCGCTTTCGCATTACTTCAGGGCACTTTACCTTTACATCCATGCCATTCCGGAAACGGAAAATTTCGGTCAGAAATTTCCGCTCCGGCTGGGATTCGAACCCGCGACCTCCGGGTCAGTAACCAATGCTCTTAACCATACTGAGCCACGGAGGTCGGTAGTAAGTAAACATTCACTGTCTGCTTACAACTGACCAGGATCCGGACCAATCCAGTCTGGGTGAGGTTCTTGTGCATAGCTGGTGAATCCCAGCGAATGGAGGGTAAAACTCCCGTCCTGATCCCTATTAAACCGTGAATCCTAAATAAACTTTATAGGCATAAAAATAATATCAGACCGCTCAGTGGAAGGTGACCACTAGGCGAGGTTGATGCTGAAATAATTTTCTACCACCTAAACCTCAGAGTGCTTTTATTATGTGGTTATATATGTTCTAATAAATTATGAAAAACGCATGCACTGGGTGGGACTCGAATCAACGGATCCCTATGCTACCTAGATTACCAGACTAGCACCTTAATCACTCGACTACCAATGCACTGGTTCTTACATTTTTTACCAACTTTTTCACAGACGTCAATCATTCTGGCCTTTCTAGCTATTCTCGAATATTTCTCGAAGCGGGTTCACAATTAAAACCCGCAGGTATAGATAGATATTCTTTTGCAACCCAATAATCTCCAAGCTTTTATTATTTTTTAGCTGATTAAACTATACATAGTTTCATATTGCGATGTGTTTTAAAGCCATACGATAAATAAAACACTTTACAACCATGAGGTTGAACAATGCCAACCCTAACAGCAACATAAGCTAGTATTTTAAAAAAAACTGACAATTTTTAAAATTGTCAGTTTTAAGTGCATAATTTCAACAAACTACACATACACCACCATACACTACACACTAGACATGGAAGGAGCCCATAACAATAGTTCTGGGCGTCCAAAGGGTTCACCCATATCAATCCTTCCACCACCATGACATCACACATGGACTAGGAAAGTAAGTAAGTATGTCACTGGCATGCAGAAATTCCAGGTTCAAGCCCCGCGACTGCAAATAAATATTTCACTCTCAGAAACGGTCTGTCAAATATACAGGGTCCAAGGAATCACTTTGTCTCCTTTTGAAGAACCACAAAATATCTGGTCTAGAGAACGGTTTTGAATTTTGAAAAATGCCATAACAACGTGTTGAACACTTTTCTACCACAAAAATTCCTTTAAAAAATGACCGAAATTAAATGAACTACATATAACACCGGCACTAACTTGTGTTAAAATACTTCTAGTCATCTACATCTCAGAAATATATTATTATTTATTACAAACAAGGTGGTTTCAACTTTCATTTAAGATTCCAAAGTTGACCCTGCTGGTGCCCCTGTAGTTCGGTAACATTACTTTGATCAGGACAAGAACTGACCCTACAGAATTATGTTCAAGAGCGCTATACTCTCTGCAAAATAACGCTAAAATATTCAATTTTTATTTAATATTCATAATCATAATGTTCACGAAATATCTCTTCCTCTCTGATTTCAGAAGTCAATCCGTCATCAGGAACAATCAGTCAGAAGATCCTTCACAATTTTGAGGTGTCGAACGAATTGGACAAATTATTGTTCAACAATAACTATCCTAATCCAAATTAATGAAAATATTACTAAAAGTAAAACTATAATGAAAAAAAAAAATTAAATGAGACAGAAATTCACATATTTAAATTCTGCGTAAGAGAAAATGAAGTGTAAGAGAAAAGCAAAGTAAATATTTACATGTGAGAGCTGCAATATCTAAAATATAAACCTTATTCTAGTCATTTCTGCTAATAATTTAACCGAAATATCTGCCAAGTTGCAATCTAAAATATGAAACCAACATATATTGCAATAAACAAATAAATAAATTATTTACGTAAAGAGCATAATTATATTTACTGAAGCATCTAAAATTAAGAACCTCGCCCACCGGAATAAAGTCACCATTCGTCCAATAATAAAATATTAAGTATACCTCCTCAACTACTTACTTACCGCAATCAGAGAATCCATTCTATTCACCTAAGAAAGACAAATGGCTAAAAAATTACATGGTAATTAGAGACCAATTCCAACTGCGATTAAAAAACAATTTTTAAGCTTTCTGGACTCCCATCTTAGTCATCATATATAGCCAGGCCCAGTAGAGAACTAAGAAGAAGCCATTACCTCTTTCTCAAGTACCTCATTTTCCGCTGATTCCATCAAATATATTGTCAAAGAACAACACGCCAAATAAAAAAACAACAAAATTAATTTAACATTTTAATCTTTGTGAGTCTTTCGCTTTATATTCTTACTTCATCTGTGTGTGAAAACGTATAATTTTTTGTCTCATTATTTTATTCTTTAATTTTTACGTGAGCGATTTAATTTATTTTTCTTCGTAAATTTCGCCAAATTACCGATTTCCACTAAATACAGAAAAAAACTAACAAGACTCCATGACAATAAGCCTTTTTATTTTCATAAATATTTATGACTGTAAAATAAATAAATGAATTAACCAGTAAGTAACCTCATTTGTTTAAAACCAAATTATTTTATATAAAGATTTTTATTTCATGCTTATTTAAATTGAATAAATTTATATTTTTGATAACATTAAACGTAAATGCCTTTTGTAATTTAACATGAAATAGTATCAGTGTGTGAATTTTTATTTTATTTGTGCTTTTTTGTTTTTAACTTCTCGTACATATAACCGTTAAAAAATACAGAATATTATTTTCCCCGTAATCGTTGGTTCCTTTTTGTAATGGTTTGGAATTTGCCCGTTTTTGGTGACTGCAAGTTGTAAATATTTTTTTTTTTTTTTAATAAAAAATAGTAAAAGAAAATATAAATACATAATACATTTAATTAAATCGAGAGAATTGCCTTTAGATTTTCACCTATTGCAAAAACCGGAAATTTCGGTAACCTTTTTTTTTTCGCTCGTAATATAATATCGTTTTCGCGGTAAAGTGTTCGTCGCGTGTGCCGGTGTCCTGGGTTCGAACTCTTTCGTCTTGATGGGTGGTTTCAGTTCGAGTCTTGTCCTTGACAGAAAATGCTTTCTCCAGATCACAGCGGCTACGAACTCAAGGCTCGTCGGAAACAAACCACACCTCAGCGGAAAATAGGTAAATCAAAGTCTTTGATCTTTGTTTATAATCAATCAATTTTTTTTTTTGTTGCGATTATGTCATATTTTTGGGCCATCCTGGAATCTTAACACTTTGCGCCATCAGATTTTTATGATTTCAGGAATTAGCTTTCATCATTTATCACCAATAATAATAGGTAACACTCATACCTCGTGAGGAAAAATGAGAAGTTACTTGTATGAGTAACGACCAGTGGCGGCATTAACAGACTAAAAATAAATTAATGTAATAGAATTCGAAAAGTGAAGGAGGCTCTTAGTAATGCTACGCTACCCACAAAAATTGTGAAGAGGCCTTGAGCCTACTATTGAGCCCCATTATTCCACCAGTAAGCCCAAGACGTCCTCAAAATGGGAGGATAACTTGTCATGTCCCGGCTGGGTTTCGAACCCGCAACCTCAGGAATCTCTGGATTCACAGAGTGCCGCGCACTTGATATAAAAGAGAAAATGAGCAGATTAAGGATGCAAATCCTCTCCCCCTACTTATTCTCTCTCTCTCATACACACTTACTCACTCTCTCTCTCACTCTCATACACACTCACTCCCTCTTATTCACCCCCATTGTCTTTATAACCACCCTCTTATTCAACAAAAGCACCATTTAAAACGCATTACTATCGCTAAAGCTCCAATTTACAATAAAGTTCAGATCTGATTATCCTTCCCCCCCTCTCTCTCTCTCTCCCTCCTTCCCTCTCTCCCTCCCTCTCTCTCCCCCATCTCAGTAATGTGTATTTATTTAAATTGTGCTACCAATTCTTTTACCTTTAAAAACCTTTGTTCAATGAATCTATTTTGCACATTTCCTTATGAGTAGTATTATACCTACCTACATAAATATTACACTTATTATGCTTCTGATGATCCACTAGTTTAGATGGTCTTTACTATTTTTAGATTTCTATACACCTGAGTTATAATTTGCACTATTATCAATACATATCCCTTATAAATCACAAAATAAACTAGGTATTTAGTAGGTAGGTAGATACAATTTTTTTTAAGGTTTTTTTTATGTGAGCTCTTCCACCCAACCACACAATTCCCTGCTCATGGAACTAAAACCTCCCTACTGTGTGTGGGCTCCAGACCAGACTTGATGTCATGGAGAAACGGTTCCTAAATTGTTCTGGACACCTAGGTGAAAAAATAAATGAACTCTCAATAAAAATGTCCCTGTAATATTTTATACTTATTTGTGGAGGGAACAAATAGTTGACTTCCCCTATAGTAGAGAAGGGGGAGAGAGAGTGTGAGAGAGAGAGAGAGAGAGAGAGAGAGAGAGAGAAAGATACAGAGAGAGAAAGAGAAAGAGAGAGAAAGAGAGAGAGAAAGATACAGAGAGAGAAAGAGAGAGAGAGAGAAAGAGAGAGAGCGAGAGAGAGAGAGAGAGAGAGAAAGGTAGAAAAGTAGAAAGTGAACAACTTTATGTCACTTCACATAGGTGATAGCTTTATTATCGTCCCTGGTAGAGGGTTGACGGTTGATGGTGGCGCCAAATTCAGGCCCGAATCGACGTCCGGTAATACCTCAATGTGGATTAGGAAAAGTAAATATAAAGCCATGCCTCGGGCCGCAACTCGGTGTAGCTATAACCAGCATCACAAGGGTTATTATTATTATTATTATTATTATAGAAAGCTTTATTAGGTAGAACAAAAAATATATACAGTAGAATACAATGAAATATAAAGAAAAACAAAAAGATTAAGCAAATATACAAGAAAAAAAAGAGAATGAAGTTAATGTCCTACCTAAAGGGCGGGGTTATTGCCTGTGGCAATCTCTTCCACCCAATCCTTAATTTTAAATACAGGGTTCGTCACCCATCTAGCCTCTCTGGACCGCACAGGAAGGGACAGTACGAGAACTGGTGAATTCAACTTGCCATCGACCGAGGCTGGCTTTTCGTTTGGATTTAACGTCACTTTCAAATGCATGCTCATATCACGGCTCTACTTTTAATTCGTCTATATTTATAGTATTTATATACTCACTATACAGGGTGTCCCGTATACAGATACAAATATTTTGAGGGTAGGTTCAGCCCACCGTGGACTATCATATGAGCGAAACTTGCAGTGGGGCATTTTGCTTCGTTAAAGAGTTATGGCCAAATCCCTGTTTTTCCCACAGGTCTAGAGGTTACTTGGATCGATGCACGTTTTTAAAGAAATGATAGCCAGTAAGTAAGTTTTGACTTCATGTATGGATAGTCATGCATATTGCCCTTCAAATGCAGTTGGTTGCATAAAAAATAAAGAAAGACCAGAGAGATATTTAATCATAAGTTTTGTGAATTTAGAGTACTTCTACAATTGCAATTCTACGTATCACTAGGTAATAAAATACCCTTTGCTATGTTGTTCCAATAAATTCAAAGTTCTTTTAGACGCGTGAAGGAACGAATGAGATACGCCTTATCAAACGGCACCAGAAGGAGAGAAACACATCCTTCAAATTTTGAATCTGGGCGCTATTGCATTTTGAAGAACACTCGATGCCTGAAGCGGTCTGTGTGACCATTTTTGTGCCAACTGCAAGTTATAAATGAAAATTTTCTGAGTACAAATAGTTCTATTAACCAACAATATCAATCAAATTTAATAGTTAAAAAAACAAGGCGATCAATTTGTTCGGTGGAAGAAGAAGCCACAAGCTTTAACCTCGCCCTTGGTTCGCTAGATATTCTTTTGGGTTCTTTTCATTTCATGTCCTGTGTTGCAGAATGTATCATGTTTGTAGTTTATCAATAAAGTATTAATAATAATAATGTTAATTTTCGGCACTTTTTTGTTATGTTTTTGATATCAATATATCATGATTGTGATAAACACAAAAATGATATTTTTAATTTTACTTCTAAAAATAAAATCACAACTTTTGTTGTTAGTGCAGAGTCTTTCTCCATGTGTATTATTTGTCCATAATTACACCACTGGTTGCTGCTTTCGTTGCAGCCTCTCTCATTTTTCCTCATGATAACCCTGTGACCCCGTAACCCTATTCACATAAAAGTTCACACCGACCGACCACTGTGAATGATCAATTTCTTTCTGTTAAACATCCCAGAGCAGTGTATTTATACCTCAAATTACGTGCCAATTCTGTTAAAATTCAGCCAACTTTGAATTTTCCATCATGATTCAAAAGTGTTTTTTGAGCTTTGTGTGTCTTGCGTTCCATGATCTAAATGAGCTTTCTTTTTTCTAAAACTAAACATTTTAATTTAATTGTTTATTTATGTCATATTTCACAATATATTACACATAAATTACATAATAAAACTTATAGCTAGGGTTTCTAAAAATAACAATTATTTGATAATATCACATTGAAACAAATACATAATAATATAGTGTAAAAAGAAATGGGGGAAAAATGGTAATTAATTTTCAATTTCAGAGAGAGAGCAGAGAAATGAGTTGAAGGTGGTGGAGAGTGACAGGCTGTTCTGGTGTTTATTAAAAAGATCAAGCATTTTATTGAGGGGAGAATGTGAAGAAAAAGAATTTGATGGAATGTTAAAAAATTTAAAACCTACATTACGAGTACGACTAGATAGAGTATTGTAGGTAACTTTAGTTTTAAGATCACAGTCGATTATTTGGTTTAATATTTTAAAGAGAGTAATAAGTTGAATACGTGTATGTCTGACTTTAATCAGATCAAGGCAAAGTTGCTCTGACAATACATAGGATATTAGATGAGGATAGAAAAATTAATTTTTAAAAATAAAAACATTGCAATATAAAAACATAAGTCCTAACTAAAGGGCGGGGTTATTGCCTATGGCAATCTCTTCCACCCAACCCTAAGCTGTTGGGATGTGGCTGCATTATTTGTTTGGAAAGATGGAGAAAACGTTGATCAAAATATCATATCCCGTCGTGATATGACCATGCAGTTGAAAGCGACGTTAAGCCTAAAAAATAAAGAAAAAAAAAATCATATTATGGAGAGTCGAACCTGGAAAAAAATTCAAGGGACCGAATTTTCGTTTCTCCTATAAACAGATTTTGTCTCTTATAGAGAGGCAAATTTGACTTGGAAATCCTTCACCTATATCCAGTTCTCTTATGATCCAGATTTTAATGTATACCCACTCCTATTAGGAGGTCTACAGGATCTAGATACCGTTAGGTGATGCCAAATTTTGACCTTTAACTGGAAATATTCTGAAAAAGAAGACCACACGAGGCAAGACTGAGCACATTGCTTGGTCTGAGGAAACGGCTCTTTGGGAAATTTAAATTTCAAATGAGACCTCTTGTTAGGAGCCAGGACAATGCAGGCTGGATAATTGATTTCAGCATCTCGTATCTTACTGAGTTTCAGCAGTGGCGTACCTGAAGCATGCTGCCTAAGATGAAAGGATTAAGTAAACCTAATAGTCTCTTCTACAACTTTTATAGGAGTACTCCTTATTAGAGCTCAAAGCTCCTACCAGAGGACAGGCCATAAAGTGATTTACAGGAGTTTTAATGGGATATTAAAAAAAAATACAGCATTTAGAGTAAAATAATCTGTGTTATTCGATTCATGCATTTATTAGATTAATTTAAAACAATACGCAAAATCTAATCGATTGGAATTCCATAGCGGTAGGTGTATCGAAACGTCCTGTAGAATTTTCACCATTTTTTATTATAGCTTGGTAATACAAGAACATTAAACATATTTCCATTTACTAATTCCATTTTTAGTATTTTTACTATCTTTTGCCAGGGCATAGCTTCCCGAAATTCTCACCGGAACCCCACCACTGACTAAGTGGACACACATAAATTATTATTCAAAAATAAAGGCCTTTTAGACGCCTTCTCTTACCTTACAGCTTACAAATTTAAGCAATTTTAGCATACCTTTTAAGCTCACAAATTTAGCATACCTTTCAAGCTTATACTTAGTTATAGCTGACCTTTTTAGCTGTAGATTCGGCTTACCAGCAGTGCTTTTAGCTTATCTTGTGGGTTACTGTAATATCAGACTTTACAGCAGTCCTTTTCGACGGCGCAAAAGGTTAGAAGGCATAAATTTTAGGATAAATGTTCGCCAAAATTTTGCAAAGCGCGTTTTTCAACTGTGTGGAATACAATAGGATGCGTATGGACTCCAGACTCTATTCAGTATTTTGTTCTTTGTCTACACAATTGTCATGTGTATGCTAGGTGGTCAAGTGGTTAAGTCATTGTCTGCTATTGGGTTTTACGAGGCTTTCAACTACAATATCATATCACGACGAGGGCGTCACCCTCCATTCGCGGAAAACTCACAAACCTAATATACCCACATTAACCTCACCCAGCCTGGGTTGGGCCGGAATGCCAGCATCACGAAGTCTTCTTCTCGCTGGACGTTGCTTAACTTCGGTTATCGTACGAGAACCGGTGCATTCAACGCGCCATTGACGCTGGCTTATCTCTTACCTTCTTCATTTTTTAGCACCAAGGAAGTGTCCAACAGACTCTTCCTGTGGGATGAGTGTCACTTAATTTCAATTCCCCGTATGGAGGGTGTGACATGTCTCTTGTGAGCAATGGCGAGGTTGATAAATGATGGATTGATGATGATGGGGTGCGTCTTATGTATGTATGTACTATGTATGTATGTACTATGTATGTATGTACTATGTATATACCTAGCTCTCCAAGTATATTGAATCAAATGGACGAGGGATGAGGCTGCACAATGAAGTCAGCACAATGCTGATGGAGGTAGGATAAGCAGCTAAATTTATTTTTTTATCCCAGACTTAGAACAAAGAGGGTCTTCTTAGGAAGCAATAATGCATGTATATGTATGTGTTATAACTTATAACACTTATAACTGTTATACGGGTACTCTCAAAAACAGAACGGTTGTTCGAATCTCAAATTTAGTAAGAAATTTAATGGCGAAATTTAGTTACAATTTAAGATGAACACAAATACATGTAATAAGTTGACATAACATTTACTCATCGGATACGTATTTATAATTTCTACTTATACACATGAAGGTGACCAGAAAATTCGGTTACTATGTACGGTTAAACGGTACCTTTCTATGTACAATGGTAGTCAAGTGCTTAACGCACTAGTCTGGGTAATCCAGGTAGCGTAGGGATCCGTTGATTCGAATTCCACCCAGTACATGAATTTTTCCTCATTAATTTGAGCTTGTCAGCACATAATATTAAGACTCTGAGGG
Organism: Bactericera cockerelli; assembly: GCA_024516035.1. Lineage (NCBI taxonomy): Eukaryota > Metazoa > Arthropoda > Insecta > Hemiptera > Triozidae > Bactericera > Bactericera cockerelli. Next base: position 27,587,970 of record CM044961.1, on the reverse strand, counting down.
TTAGGTAGTAGAAAATGCTTTGAGCATTAACCTCGCCTAGTTGTTACCTTCCACTAAAGAGTGTTATTATTATTATCTACAATATACGTAGCAAAAAAAAGTAGGTAGTTATATAATTTACCATCACCGCGAAGGCCAGCTGTATCAACTTTTCAAACTATCCCTCATGTAGATTCCCTGCTGCCCTCTCCTCCATTTCTTTACCCCTTTAGTTCCAATTCATATCTCTCCCTCCCCTTTCTCTTTCTCCCCTGTGCCTTTTGGTCTCTTCCTCCTCCTCTCCCTTCTCTCTCTCCCTTCTCTCTCTCCCCCTCCTCCTTCTCTCCCTCCCCTGTGTCTCTTTGTCTCTTTCCTTCAGTCTGAAAAAATTCCCTCGGGCCCAGTTGACATTGTCCCAGATTTAAATACGAGAGTAGGTATATGGCGCGCACAAAATCTGCTCTCCTGACCGATTTTTTGCTTTCGTTCTGTCCCTCTCTCGCATAATTACCATCATTTCTGTGTCCTATCCATGGTTATCCGGCGGTATAATAGATGTAAATACATAAATTATATTATTATTATTATGTTCATTATTTATGTTTATTAGTTTGTTCTAATTATTTATATACAAATGTACCTACATTATTATTTATTTAGCTATGTAAGTAATTATCTACATAGCTGTAAAAAAAATATACATATATTATGTATGTATGATTTTATTTAAATAAATAATAATAATACCTGTTAAACAGGTGTATATTTACGGGCCAAGCCCTATATAAACATATAACAATAATACAAATACAAAATGAAAGAAAAATTATTTTGTGGTGAAGCACAAGGCCTCTTCACGAGTTTTGTGGGTAGCGCAGCGTTACTAAGAGCCTCTTTTATACTTTTCGAATTCTATAACATTGATTTCTTTTTATTCTCGTAATGCCGCCACTGGTCGTTACTCATACAAGTATCTACTCATTTTTGCTCACGAGTTATGAGTAGACCCCGAACATCCAAGTACGGAGTAGAAAAATTCCTGCCCACTGGGGATCGAACCCAAGTCACCATGCGTGCAATGCCTAGCGCGCTAACTCGCTCGGCAACGATGACTACCAGTTAGCATAATACTCGTATATTTACAAACTATACATTTTGCATAGTGCCATAGGTCTATTAATAATGTTATTTTGTATGATATGTAGATAATTTAGATATACCTATAAATAACTTTTTATTCAGCTTAATTTGATGTAGCCATCTCACATTAATATGCAAAAATTACATGAGCCTTAATAAATAATAAAGTTGCTGCATAATGTTGCAGTATTAAAAGTTATCCGAAAATATTTTTCACCTCTGCTCAGCCTTCATACGAGTACTTTAATGCACACTAATATGGTATCTCATTTACAATGTTCTGCCTGTAATGACATTTTGATAATAAAAAAGTAAAAAATGACCCCCATATGTGTATGCAGTAGGCAATAGTCCATTAACAACATTATGAGTACAAATTACCAAGTATATTTCTGTGTATGGCGTATTATGTCATGAGAATTTTCTAATAACATTATATTTTAGTAGATTGTCATAATGTAATTAGCTAATTACATCTATAATTTTTTTTATATAAATAATTTGGAAAATAATAATCACACTCTTAAAGCTCAAAGCATTTTCTACCACCTACCCTCGGTGTCTTGATTATTATGTGGTCACGCGCAAATTAATGAGGAAAATTTATGCATTGGGTGGGATTCGAACCGAGGGATCCCTGCGCTACCTGGATTAGCAGACTAGCGCGTTTACCATTTGACCACGAATGCACTGATAGCTTTGTCCAAAATATTCTTTTGGACAAAGCTAGATTTTTAATAAACATTTCCTACTATTATCTACTTCATTTTGGGTTTAAGATAACAGACTCAGGACAGCTTTGAAAAGCAAGACATTGCCGTAAGACCGACAGAACTTTGCCTCTTTTTAAAGTTGGCATATGTTCCTTTTTTACTTTCCTTATCCTACAGAACTCAATATATAATCTAGCTGAGGGACTATAAACAGGGAGTAGACCAGCAGTCTGGCTGGTGGACTATAATCAGGGAGTATACCAACAGTCTGGCTGGTGGACTATAAACAGAGAGTTAGACCAGCATTGGCTTGGTTCTGGGGGCCCTTGTCAATTATTAGCCTCCTTGTATAGACTGGTAGAAGTGCTGAGTCATTCCTCCCTGTATTATTTGTATCAAACTGTCTGGCTACCATCGTTCACGATGACACCACCCTATGATGATGATGATATCCTATAGAAAGGAAAGTAATGGAATCACCCAAAAAAAATAATATTTCGTATCAACTACGTATGAAAAGGAATCTCAGATTTCAATAAATTCTCTATAGAAACTAGTTTTCGTCTGAATTTGTGTTTTGAAAGAAAAGCCCCGATTGCATTGTCCTGAATGAAGGAATTTTTCATTCTGGTCTGAGTAGATCTCAGTATCATTTTTTTCAATTTTATTTATGTAATGTTATATACTTCTTCTAGACAATCATCCCTGGGTAGTGTGCCAAGTATAGATGCAACATTACCTCTAATAATTATGGCAACGCCCAGTCTCTGAGTTAAATTTTTTTCTGCTCTCTGATCCCTCGTCTCCTGAACCAGAGCTTTAGACACAGATATTAATAATCCTAAAGCATCTGGTCCAAAAGAATTCAATCATGGACTTCATTGGTATTTTATTGTGTATAAATTTCTCCGTTAAGTTGCTGATTTAATTCCTTTTTTTAAATGAAATGGAGGAATTCAATCATCGCCTTCATTGGTATACATTTGACTGCGTAAAAAGTTCAACGTTAAGTTGCTGATTAAATTTCTCCATTAATTTCTATCAAGGGGGGGTAGAGAACCCATATTTTCCCCCCACCGCGTACCTCGGAGTATATTTCCAACCCTCTCACGCTGGATTATTAAAAAACTCATTTCCTCACTGAAACCCCAAACATTCTCACCTGTCCAATGGGGATACCTCTTGTGCCGTGTGCACTCAAATATCCAATATGGCCGCCGTTTCCTCCTCAAGACACCTTCTTTTTTATTACAATGCCTCACCCTTCCCTTGGTGTTACATCAAGACTGAGGAAGTGAGGATAGCTATGGTGAAGGTATCAAATGTTTGATTGTTACATCAAGACTGAGGAGAGCTATGGTAAAGGTATCGAATGTTTGATACAAAATATGATACACCCACACCTGATTTAATTTATTTCTTTTTCTTTTTTTAATTTTACCTTTTCAACTTTTTCTTTTAAATAAACATGGTTTTTATGATAAATTAATGTGTAAAATATTTATCCCATAAAATATATAAGACCTGTTTGACTGCTAGAGTAAAGGGACTTTTCAGTCTTACCTCGGCAGTACAAAAAAGGTAAAGTATATATTCTATTCTATTCTATTCTCTTCTATTCTATTCTGATTCACTACTTACTATATTTTTTTTAGCAAAGATTCTTGTTTTGTATAGAGTGCAGATGAATTTTTGATGAAGGTGTCAAATGATTGATACAAAAAATATTACATGTAGAAGTGATGTACTCGTACATTTTTTAGCAATGATTTTTATTTTGTTTTTGATGACATAGTGATGTATTTAGGATGAAGGTATATATCAAATTTTTGATACAAATGATACACAACAAACCTGATTTACCTACTACTCTTCATTAATTATTAGCAATTATTATTATTATAATAATGTGCTTAATTAGGTAAGACAAAAATATATTCAGTAAAATACAATGAAATTATAAAGAAAAAATAAATAGATTCAACAAAGAAACAAGAACAAAAAAAGAAAAAATGAGAACAAAAAAGAGACATTTGAAGCAAATGTCCTACTTAAAGGGCGGGGTTATTGCTTGTGGCAATCTCTTCCAACCAATCCTTTTTTTGATTCCTGTACTGTTACTATACCTGTTTTCTTTTTTATTATGACCGACCTCAGTAGCTTGATCGATTAGGCGGCGGACTTGTCACCAGGTATTTCAAGTCCTGCTTTCAGCGTAGATTTAGTACAGCGAGATTGAGAAGTTGTGATATCGCGGAAGTGATTAACACAAATGTGATAACTTTTGTTTATTGGTGTCAAATATTTGATACACCCACACCTGAGAAACTGTTTCACCTCCCTCTCTTTAGCAATACTTCCCCCCTATTGTTACTATCTGTATTGTGTTTTATTTTAAAGTGGATAATAATTATGTCTTTATGTTTCCATTGTTATTTGTTGTGGTTTCTTCTCCATTATGGAGGTGGTGCAATGTTTTGAATACACCCACCTGTGCAGACAACCTTTGTATAGATTTTTTTAAATCAGGATATTACCTATAACCATTGTTCTTTTTTGAAATTCTTCCTCATTTTTATTTCTTACTATCATTTACAAACAAGGTGTCCGTTTTTCTTTTGTTCAATGGAGATGGTGAAGGTGTCGAAATGTATTTGTTCAATATGAAAAGTCTGCTCCGACCGGGGATCGAAATACGGATCTCTGGACTACGGGTAGTAGTCACAACCGTTACGCTACGGAGGCTGTTATATAGCTTGTTACACCCTTAGGTAATAATTTTATAGTGTACTCTTTCGCTCACCAAACTCTTGTAAAGATTTATCTTGTTTTACCCTGTGCTACCTGAGTGACAATCAAGGTAGACTTTGGGAGCAGTGAGAACGCCGGGATCCACACATACCTCGTGAGGAAAAATGAGTAGCTACTTTAATGTGAGCAGCGACCACTGCGACCAGTGGTGGAAATATAGGCAAAAATAAGATAATAGGATAACAAAGATACGGTAAAGTCCTATAATTCTGCGCTAGTTGCGCTACCCACTAAAAATTGTGATATAATGACACAAAGAAACACATTTATTTGTTTATTTGAGAGCAGTTTGTGTATACGAAAAAATTGTTTGTTTCTGGGTTCCCGGATATTTCATCGCGTCCACACCCTTGCTAACAGTTTGGACTCCAGAGCCCTAGACCCTATGCTCTTCTGTGTTTACACCCCTCATCTTACACTCTGGTCCCCCCACCCCTTATATCTCAGTGGTAGAGATGCTCTCTCTCACACACACTCTTTCCTCTTTCTCTCTCTCTCTTTCTCTTTCTCTGTCTCTCTCTCACCCTCACTGTATCTCTCACACACACACGCACACACACACACACACACACACACTCTTTCTCTCACTTCCTCTCTCTCTCTTGCTTTATTTTTCTCTCGCTTTCTCTCTATCTCTTTCGCTTTCTCTCTCTCTCTCACTCACTCACTCACTCACTCACTCACTCACTCTCTCTCTCACACACACACACACACACCGCACACACAGACACCCACACACTCTCTCCCCCTCACTGTCTCTCTCTCTCTCTTTCTTGTCTCCCTTAAGTCTAATATTCCTATCTCTGTTTCATCTTGCCAGCCTTCTGTATCTGTCTCTCTACCTTCACTGTCTAAACTCCACATTCTCTCTCTTTCTCAACCCCTCTATCCCTCACCTCTCACCCTCCCCCCCCCACCCTCTGTCCCTCATCCCTCACCTATAACCTTGTCTCTCCTGGGTCCCTAACACTCTACAGAGAGGGTTCTCGTCTTCTCACCCATGCTGCTACTTTCTGGTCCTCCGACACATCAGTCAGACACGCGTGTTGTTACAGCAGCCTCCTCTTTGGATTCCTGCTTCATCTCAAGCATCACTCTATGGATCTGTATAAAAGAGATATAATTATGTATTTTCGAACCCATCACGATATCTGGAATTTCTGTGTTCATAGAATGCCACTGAGCTACCGGGACAGACATATGTAGTACATAGTCTATTCAAGGTATTACCTAATGTTACTAAAAAAAAAAGGTTATCATATTTGTGTTCATCACTTTCGTGATATCACAACTAATACTCAAACTCGCTTTACTAAATCTACACAGAAACCGGGACTTGAACTACCGACCTCCAGGTGACAAGTCCGCCGCCTTATCGATCAAGCTACTGAGGTCGGGTCTTCGAGGTATTAACCTTTGACTTTTCTTCGAGAGGAATATGGACATGTGCACTGCTGCAGGGAAGTGTCTAGTGGATAGGAAAGTCTAGGGACAGGACAGAGTGAACCTAATGTACACCGTATGGAGGCGACTTAGGTGAGGTAATGGAAAATGGTGAAAGTCAAGTCCCCTTCATAGCTAAGGCGGCTGCTGTTCAATAAACATTGGTGGTCAAGTGGTTAAGGGGCTAGTCTGGTATTCCAGGTAGCAAAGGAATCTGTTGGTTCGAATCCCACCCAGTGCATGAATTTTTCCTCATTCATTTGAGCATGTTACTATAATAATTCCGTGTCCGTGAGATAGGGACAGATACCTAAATCACGGTGGTGAGAGGATTATATGGACGCCCAGATCCAATGCCTAGGCTCCTTTCATGTCCATTGATTCTTTTTACTACTTACATACACATAGCATGTTACTAAGACATAATAAACAATTAGTCTGTGAGGGTTAGGTGATAGAAAATGCTTTGAGCATTAATCTTGCCTGGTGATTACCTTCCACTAAAGAGTATTATTATTATTATTATAAGTCATATTTATATAATGACAAGGTTTTTTAATATTTGGATGTATGACTCGGTATAATTTAGTGAAAGTACTATTTCATTAGTGCGGAACCACTAAAGAGTTATATAAATCATAGTTATATAATGATAAGGTGTTATAAACATTTGGATGTATGACTCGGTATAATTTTGTGAAAGTACCATTTCGTTAGTGCGGAAGGTCCCGCGTTCGGACCCCAGAGACGATGGAATCTTTGGATTCACATCACCAGTTGGAACCCAGAGCCGCCTTGCATCTCCTGATGCAATTTCCCGAGGATAATCCAATAATCCGGCTGAAACTGGGTCACAAGTAAATAGAGACTCATGCTATGTGCAGCCGGCTAGCAGGACACAGGAGATAAGATAAGAGATGCTCACGAGGATCTTGAGAAAAGGTTTTTATAAGAAGCTAACAAACAGATGGAGAAAAGTAGAGATTTCAGATAAAGAGAATTCACAGGAGCTAAAGATGTCAGTTTAGAGAGCTGAAAATTTCGATTTCTATGCAAAGTTTTAACGATGAAAAGATTGGTTGATACCGACCTCAGTAGCTTGATCGATAAGGCGGCGGACTCGTAAGCTGCAGGTCAGTGGTTCGAGTCTCAAGTACGGCCAAAATTTAGCAAGGCCCCCGAGTGTTTGTGTTAATCACAATCGTGGACGTTACTTTCTCATCCGTTTACTCATTCCAGATTTTTTTTTTTTTTTCATTTGCTAGGTTAATTAATCCTTAAATCTGTTAATATAAATAATAATAATAATATCGCCTAATTTATACTGCCCGATTAGGACTATTAAGTCCCATTATTGAAGCCCAAGACGTATTATTAAGTGGTAAAAATCCCAAATGGGAGGAAAACTCGTAATGTCCCGGCTGGGTTTCGAACCCGCGACCTCTGGTATCGCAGGATTTACAGAGAACCGCCTTTACAACTGAGCTACCGGGATAAATAGATTAAATAGGTAGGTAATGATATCCGGCCATTGCTACGACTGAGGTCTGGTTTTTCATAAAATTTCGTCATATCAAGGAGTCCATGGATTCAAACATAAAAACACCCAATAAAATTGTGTACATTTTTTGAAATTTAATAGGCCCTAATTTATAATATTCAGACAAAATATTACTTGCGATAAATTTCTAATATTAGAAATTGGAAGTATTGTGTTCGTTTTTTTTTCAACAATGAAATAACATAGACATTTTAGATGATATTAGATCGAGAATCCCTAGATATTCACCTTAATTAATTATTATATTTAAATTTAATATTACATAGACATCATGATTCATATATCTTCCATCTTATCTGCCTCTAACACACACAAAGCCAGCCCCCCTCCCATAGCAACAGAGAAACAGACAAGCTGAATCTGTGGAATCCCACATCTGGTTATCATCACGCGTCTACTCCAGTGTATTAGGGCACATCAAGCGGCCCCCCATCCTATACTTGTGTGGGTGAAATAGGTTGAGGGTCACCTTACCTCAGACACACGGGTCCCACTGTATCTGGAGTAGGAACTAGAAAATGTGGATGTTAAATAACCGTGCATTCGTAGTCAAGTGGTTAACGCGCTAGTTTGGTAATCCAGGTAGCGTAGGGATCCGTTGGTTCGAATCTCACCCAGTGCATGAATTTTTCCTCATTATTTTGAGTTTGTAACCACTTATAATATGAAGACTCTGAGAGTTAGGTGGTAGACATTTACACCCGTATTTATGAAGAGGGAATTTTGTCTGAGCAATGTCTCAAGCAAGGTGTTGGCCAATAATATTAGAGGAAATCATGCTTCAGACCATGCTCAAACGGCATTTTCTGTTCATAAATACGGCTTTAAGACTCATGATAATTAATTACTTACCAGAAATGACAATTACTCAAATCCTACTTACTAAAATTCGCGGAGCTTAGGACCGACCACCGACCTCTAGATTACAAGTCCGCCACCTTCTCGTTCGAGCTACTGATGATGTCAGTGATTTGTCCGAGGTAAAAGGCTAGATTATTGCCCGAGGCATTCTCTTCCTCCTAACCCTGGTAGCACTGGCGCCTCCTCTAAAAAAAACACATCAAGATACGATGTGTTGGTTGAAGGTGGCTATCATTTTGCTTTATGTGGGTTACAGAGGCGGCATGACCAGACTAAAGAAGATGATATAAAGGATTTAGATTTTATTTATTTATTAAATATTTTATTGTACATAAATATTCATGTTTGAATGTATACAACGTCATTTTCTTACAAACTATTTTAAATACTAGAAACTATAATCTAATTCATAGAGTATACAATAGAAAGGGCCTAGACCTGTGAAACATAATAAAGATTTATTCTTAAGGAAAGAGATTTAGCTATAAGGAGGATGAAGATATTATATGTTAGTATTGGTCACGAGGTATTACGAGTAAGAAACAGAAAAAGGTGGGACAAAAAAAAAAAAAAAAAAAAGCAAAGGATGTACTGATTGATTTTTTTGCTTTCTTCAGCACAATTTTTTCCTGTTTTTACTGCTATGAGTATTGTATTTATTTTGTAAAGAAATTCATTTTACTTTTATGACTAGTCACTGCCATTAAGTTCAAAAATATGGTCCCTATATAAGTAGTCAAGTGTACAACTAGTAATTTTCTACCTTCATTAAATAGCTAACGTGTTCTCATAACATCCTGAATGGAGTCTGGAAGTCTGCCTGTGTTGAAATTGATAGGTCTAATAGAAATGTTATCCTTCGTTTAGTAATTTTAGTATTCTTGGTTCCTTACCTACAGCTAAAGCCCCTCCCTATATGCCCATATCAGCATATTTACCTATATGAACAGCTCATGTAAGAATATTAAATCCATGTGTTACCGGCATAGCTTGATCCTACATCCCCATATATCTATATAGCCACCTTGTAGTGTACTCCCAATTCAATTCACGTTGTCGGTAAGTATACCTATGTATGTACAATTGTACATGTAGATTATGCTATGTATAGTTGTTCGTTATATTCCCAACATCCTAATGTATCATGAGGCTTATATGTACATTCACATCCATACATACGAGTTTATCGTATAAGGAGCTCACAACATAGAAAATGTATGTGTTTATAAGGTACACCTAGTTAACCTTGTGGTGCCAGACTCATGGGTCCTGTAAGCTGTGAGTCATGAGTTCGTGACTCAAGATCATTATTATTATCATTATTCAGATGAGGGAGGTGCCAGAATTATCAGAAGATGTTCTTATGCCCCGCTTATGTATATCAAAGATCGCTCATTAGCTTCAGCTTGCTAAGTATGCTGTATGCTGAGCCTTTCTACTTAAGTAGACGGCCACATCGAGAACCCTGGGTCTACATCCTACACCCCAAACCCTGGTTGGTACCTACACCTAGATATAGACGATTTTTGGGACTCCGTTGTGGCCGCTTACATTTAATAATATGGTTAGATTATTTTACGTGGTACTGGAACAGGAACGTTATGCTTTTTGTCAAATAGGTGTGATTTAGCAGCCAAGTGAACCCACTTTAGATACAACCAGCTATAACCGGTGTCGGTGAGATTTTGGCCCGTGGCTGGCGTTCTATTTGGATTTTTTAAAAATTCTTTCTTAGTACGGAACTAAACATTTGCCAATTGGGATAAATTTGGTCCAGTCGTTTCGGAGTTATGTTGATTATGAATGAGTTCGACATATCTTCAGGTGTTCACCAAATTTGAGACCAACGGGTTAAATATAACCTGCCTCAAGAGAGAACTCGACTCTCTGTTGCCTAATCGAACTCCCCCAAACTCCTCTTTCCCTGGAAATTTCATTATTTCAACACCGAATTTTATTTCTTCTTGTTGATTTCTCGTTCTCTCCTTCCCTCCCCTTGCCTCTCTTCGTACTCCCCCTGTATCCTGAAAGAAACAGGGATTTCAACATACATTCTGTCTGGAGGCGTCTCTGTGGCGTCTCCACTAAAGACGCGAGTTGTAGTTGTTTTACGTTCGGAAATGTTATTGAAATATCGACTGGAGTGAGGCGGACAGGCGGTTGTTGATTGAGTTGTGTTGGGAAGTTGACTCATGATAAATTTTCTAGAAATCTGTTACTCAGGTTAATTTCTTCACGAATTTCACGCTACATTATTACCTGATGTACAGAAATTGACAGAATGCCCAATGCCTACCTGCACGATCGAAAATTTAAAGAAATAAATATTGCAACTTTGCAATTCTGTATTTAAGACACAGTAAATTTTGAACATCTGACGTGAATCCACCTGTGCTTTTAGGACGTGCAATAATGCCCTAAAAAAATTTAAAACTCCATTAATGCAAAATTAAAGTCATAAGTTACACAGGAGACCTAATTAGTCGACAAATAGAATGCTGAAGGAGCCATTCATTTCCTGAAACGAAAGCAATTAGTGTAATTATGGTTCTCCTTCCAAGCAAACAGCACCCCTTCGCTTTCTAGCAGGTAATTAAACGTAACAGAACCTGAAAGCTTTGAAAGACACATTCAAGATATCACACCTAGTATAGCGCCCTGTGCAACTTCTCTATTAAACGCTCTCTATTCGTGATGTCAACTCAAAAGCCCTTTTCAGACACATAACACGACAGAAAACACTCCCCCTCTTTGTCAATATCTTGCCTGTGAGTCAGCCTTTGCCCCCCCCCCCCCCCCTTACCTTCCTCATCGTACCCGTGTCAAAGGCTTTCGCAAAGTCTATTTACTGTCCCTCTCTCACGCCTACCTTTTTTCCTCCTCTCTCTTCCTTTATTTTACACTTTCCTCTTCACCTTCTACGTCTCTCTTCCTCTTCTTCTCTTCATTCTGCTTTCCTCAACTCTCTGCTGATAATATTAGTGCTGATGGGAGAACATCAAAGATTTCCCCCGTGAATATGTGATGTCACGGGCGGGAATTAATTAGCGATGAAAAATCATATTTAACACTGACTCATCAGCAGGAGTCTCACCTTTGTCGTCACACTTGCTGAGCTCATCTTTATGCTGACTATGGGTATTTTGCTGATGCATGATCTTGTTGCGTGTGTGACCTTTATTTACACGTGGAAGATGTTGTAAGTTAGATGTTGTTAGATGTAATTTACCTCTAATAAATCTATATTACTCATGTTAGTGATTCATAAGTGTACTTCTCTATCGAACGTCTGTATTTTCGACATATAATTAAGAGAATCAACTGAACAGTAATAATAATGTCCGGTATCAGGTATATTTATTAACGGTACAATACCTTTATACAAATTATAAACATGTCATAAAACATTAAATTCTAAAAGAACAATGGTGAACAATTTTCTAAAAAAATGAGAGAGAGACCATAAGCTTAAATGACCTAGGTCCTTGAGCTACAGTTCACTCTACAATACAGACTCTACTTCAACTGTTCACACCTCGTTTCCTTGATCTCTCCTGAAACAACTCAATTCACATGTTCCAACTCCAAAATGAGAGCTCAAACATAACTACCTCACATTCGAACACAAGAACCTCATACAGAAAATTATACTAATAGGTAAAATAATAATCATATCGTAATAACACAGAATTTGATGTTCCTGATGGATACAATAATGATGATTTTGTTGGTGGTTATGATAGACATAACCACTTCTCTCGATTATTGTAAATATGGCGAAGCCTTGAGACTTTTTTATAGGTCTCACATGATTCACAGTCACAGAGTTACAAAGTAGGTTCTGTGGTTCTGTTGCTGAGAATGTTGCTCTCTGTAATGATGAGGTAGTTGCCCAAATATGGTCGAGTGCAGGATCGGCCATCTTGGATCCTGAGAGAACGTGTTTGATATTTAAATTAAGAGAGAGAGAGAAGGAATAAGAAGGTCAACAACTAAGCTGCCACTGCCAGTGTAATGCCATGTCTCAGACTAAACTCAACAAGAACTGAGCTGGGTGCGATTACTTAGAGGAATATACGGGGGCAATAAATTGACAACAAAATCAGATTCTCAAGTTTCAAAGAGTTTTTAAGTACAAATTTCCATCAAAAGAATGCCCAAATCAAGACTTGAGAACCAAGAAATTTTCAATTCATATTCACACAAATCGTCTCTCAATTCTACTCTCAAATCGATTTATAGAAAAGAGTTTTCGATTCCCGCCTAGAGAAATATATTTTAATCTCTTTACCTTTAGTATCAGAATATATTGTTTTTGTCTTTAAAGGCTACTTGATTTCACGATACAATATCAAAAAGATCGATAGTTTCTCTATCAAAAATAAATAAATCTCTCTAATACTCAATTTCTGTTACACACAATTTTCAATAATGAGGGACATTATCGAAAAAATCCATTTCTATATGAATAAATGAAAGACTTGGATGAAATCCACACATCCTACTATTTTATTTTCCCATTGAAAAGAAAAAGGTTGTAGACAACTGCATCAAGCATGCCGGGCACACGACCTGACGGTTCGAACCCCGGGGCTGTATTGTAGATTTTAATTTCCAGTTTATCATAATAATAATTATAACTATATAAGGGTGGAGAAGCAATTGCTCTGACTAAGAGTTCTACAAGCTACGAGCATTTCGAAAATAGCAGAAATGATTTTTGAAAGGGACTAAAAAAACAGGAAGTAAGACAGCATTCTGGCTGGGGGACTATATATAAACTGCGGTAGTACCAGTCAGTCTGGCTCGCGGACTATAACCAGGGAGTAGACTAGTAGTCTAGTGGGGGACTAATAAACAGTGTATAGGAGACCAAGATCTAGCTGGGGGTACTATAAACAGGGAGTAGACCAGCAGTCTGGCTGTGGACTATAAACAGGGAGTACGAGCATTGGCTTGGTACAGGGCCCTTGTCATTTTTAAGCTCCTTGTAAAGAACAGTGGTAGAAGTGCTGAGTCATTTCTCCACTGTCTGGTTACCATCGTTTCCGATGACTGCACCCTATGATGATGATAACAGGAATGATAACAGTTTTAAGAGATTCCGTTGAATTCTTTAATGACACTGAAGTCTTTAATGGATGAAAGCATAGAACAGTATGGTTCTGATGTTTATACAGAAAGTATCTCATCTAATAACATCTGTATGTATATTATGTACGTACAATACATATAAATTTTAAACTGTACTAAGATCCAAGACATTCTTCACTGTCTTTACTTGGGATGTAAAGAAAATGATGATCACGATTCGTAAATTTGTTCACAAGATATTAATGGTTTTTTTTAATATTACTCTTTTTTTGTATTTTTAATTTCAATAGGCAACTGGCAACTCGATAGTAAATTACATATAATAATTTGACGATCATTCAATGGTCGATAAGACTGTGACCCACGGAAGAGTGGTCGATAATAGTGAAAAGTTTTATGTTCACCCGGTATAAAAGAGCAGGGTTTTGATTCAATTGAACCGAATAAATACGAGGGAGAGAAGGGGTTTCAGAGGGTTAGGGTTTAGGGTTGTATTGTAGAATCAGCGTTCTTGAGGCGGAATAATTGTAAAACTAACTGCTTTTGTAGTGACGTGTGGCGCGGCTCTAGTGGTCTATAAGTGGTCATTACTAAATGGTCCAGTGGTTAAGGCGCTAGTCCAAGTGGTTAAGGCGCTAGTCCAGGTAGTGTGGGGATCCGTTGTTCTGATCCACCCAATGCATGATTTTTTTCTCTTTTCAGTATACATTTACAGAAAAGTGAGAAGTTTACTATGATGTACATGAATATCGAATATATTGGACAGCTGTTTCGAGCTTGTTTTCTCTCATCAGCAGGTGAATAGTTCTGAGAATCATGCCTCAAATAACCTCTCTATTTTAATCAGTATATATACAGAAAATACAGTATACATTTTTGATATGAAATTTGACCACTATAATGGCACCCAAATAACTGCTGAAATAAAGGGACTTTTTTAGGAGGGTACCTTATTTCTATTGATAGTTGCAGAATAAAAAATTATAGATTGTTTTTTTTAATTAATCAATATCTTCATTATTATTTATTTAATATAAGTGTTTCATCTTTCTTTCTTCGAATTTTTTTATGTTTGATTCAAGTTTCTTTCCTATTATTAATTCCATGGGCATTTAACATCCTTCGTCCTTCACTTTCTCCCCTGCCTAGAAAGGCCCGCGCCGCCCATTAGAACGCCAGCCGCCCACTGGAAGATCTCGCGACTTAGGATCTACACCGCGCGCTCAGCTCCGCATAACTACCATTACATTGTTCAAGCGGAGTGGCGAGGGGCAATCATCATGTGCAATAAAACATATTCCTATTAGAAAATAAAAATATTCAGGGATAAAAAAAGTAGACAAAGGTCTGAAAAGGGGTGAAAGAGAGGGGCCGATCAAAAGCGGCTGAGGAATCAGATTGATTCAGGTTGAAAAAAAACCTTTATATCTGAAAAAGAAAAAAATATTAGGCCATATTTGATCCCACTCATCATGGTTGGCATAATAGGACTACCTGTCTTGCGCTGACAGTCGAAATAAAGCACTGGTTATAATTACACTCCAACTGACACTACTTATACTTACACTCCAACTGACATAAGGAATCGGTCCTTATCGGATCAATTAGGTATTGATCCGACAAGGACCGATTCTATCGTTCGAAGTACCCAATCCCCTATATTTGTACCAAAAGATATCATTTTAATTTATGTTAATCAGAATGGTGATTTTGATATAACTCAATTTCGCCCCACCGAAAATTTGCAATACTATTAGGGAGCCATTAGGCTGCTTCCTTGCATTAAAAAAGTGTGTACTAATTTATATTAACACTAACAGTATATAACAGTAAATAATCCAAAGAAATATTTTCAATTCTTGAATTAAAATAAGTAGTAAATAATTTAATTTGATAAATTTTGATTTTACGGCATATCACAAAAATATTCCAAAAAGTTTCGTAAAAATTTACAGAAGGACAAGCCCAAGCCGCCTCCGTTTTCGACCTTTGACAATGGTTTTAATAAAAGGGGACGACGCATTCATACCAGACTGTCAGTCTATGGAGGCATTGTCTCTCCACAAGCGAGCGATTGAGCGGAGATAACGCGTTGCAAAAACAATTTGTTTAACGATTTCACCTGGGCATGTTTTTTCTCGGCTATTCAAAGGCCCCCTCTGCCTAACTGAGGCTTTTTAATCTGTATTTCATGTTCTAGCAGTCAGCCGAAGACGTATAATTGTGTGATCAAAATGCCAAATAGGAGTATAACTTGTCGTCTCCCGGCTGAGTTTCGAACCAGCGACCTCTGGACCAGACCAAACGAGTTGAGAGCTTTTTATTTTTTCCGCTAATCTCTTTCAAAAATCTTTAATTTTCAAAAAGAAAACTTTTAGAAATCTAGACGACATATTAGACAGGAAGAGAGATTCGCCACAAAACTTTAAAGTAGGTACCTGTATGCTTACACAAATACACACCTTGATTTCGAATTAAAATTTAGTCAGGAAAACCTTTTTATTATTTAATTGAGAACTACTGTAAACACTCGGTGAATTTTAAAGGTTTAAAACCCTTACCATCTGTGTTACACAGATATGCATTGTGTATAAGATGTTTAAAAAGGCTAGCAAAAGAGTTGGGGTTCAATCCCAGTCGGAGGAACGCTTTCAAAGCAAAATACCTAAAATAAACTCACACATTGATTACACAAAAAATTAGTTCCCCTCTTACACAATAAGGTTTCACGGGTTCTACAACAAATAATAAGGTCTTTTTTTAAAACATAAATTCTGGATATCACAGAGAATCCTCGTTAAAAAAATTAAGGGAAAAATCTACAAAAAAGGATTAAATGCAAGGATTGATCGAGGTCTACAATAGAACAATCATAATGCGTGCTTGCAATTCCATGGATTGATTCCATGGATTTTTCAAAAAATATTAATAATGAAGTTTCTAAATCGTAATTCATTGAGATGCCAGAAAAGGTGAAATTGGTAAAAGGTGCAATTTTTGAATGAAAAGCGCGCTTATAATAACGCCTCGAGCGGTAGCATTTGAACCGGTGGTCTATTCGATAGTATGGGGGTTCGACAAAAGAATGAGCTGGAGAGCTTTAATCCTGCTTCATTGTTCAAAAAAGGTACGAAATAGGTAAACGATATTGTCAAGCGTGAATTTAATCGTGCGTCCTATCTTTTGTTGATGGACAGGGTCTTGTTTATTGGGTTTTGATGTGTCGTGAAAATTTCCACGTAGTTAATAGGCTACCGATCACTTGCGACAATTTACCTGAAAAAACCCGACATTTGCGACAACAGAAAAAGGTATTCACTGTAACGTTTGCGACAATATCAGACAGACAAAGGAACAGGTTAACTCCTTTGTTCATTTCGGAATTTCCAAATAAATACCGGGTCGACTAAAATATGGACGTATGTGAATTTATCCGATTTAATGAATTCCTTCTCTCGTCATAGATAAATTTATTTTATTTGAGGAGACTCCTTGTCAGACAAACGGTTGTCAGACTAAATGTTGTGTTTCGTTAGCCGGCTAGGATAGCTTGGGTGAGGGGCTTAGGTTAGGTTGAAATTAGCGCAGGCGGTTAGGCCGGGTTGCCTAGCGACCCGGTCTAACCCTGCGCTAATTTCAACCTAACCTAAGCCCCTCACCCAACCATCCTACCCGACAAACTGAAGTCAGTGATCTATCGTGCAATCTCACCTTGTTAACTTTACCTAACCCTATCTAACAACAAAATTCCTCTAACAAAAAAACACCTACCAGTACGAACTAAAATTTGATTCACACTGTATGAAACATTGAAATCATTGAAATCTATACCTGTACTTTGTTGGCATAATGGGACTACCTGTCTTGCGCTGACAGTCAAAAAAAAGCACTACTTATACTTTGTCTGTCCCGGTAGCTCAGTGATAAAGGCGGCACTCTGCGAATCCAAAGATTCCAGAGTTCGTGGGTTCGAAACCCAGCCGGGACATGATAAGTTATCCTCGCATTCGGGATTTTTACCACATAGTAATATGACTTGGGCTTACTGCTGGAATAATAAGACTGTATTAGTCCTAATCGGGCAGTATAAATAAGACGATATTATTATTATTACTTTGGATGTCCGAGGTCCACTCAATCATTAATCCCTAGAGGAGAAGTAAGTGTATGAGTAAACACCATTGCTGTCATTTGTAGATGTCTAAACAGGGAGTCAAAAATGAAGAGTGTTTTGAGTGAGAATTTGATTATTTGACTTTTTCATTTTTAAAGTTAGTAGACCATCAGTCTAACTGGGGGACTATAAAAAGGGAGTAGAGCAGCGGTCTGGCTGGGGGACAATAAACAGGGAGTAGACCAGCAGTCTGGCTGATTGACTATAAACAGGGAGTAGACCAGCATTTGGCTTGGTTCTGGGGGCCCTTGTCAATTATTAGCCTCCTGGTAAAGACAGTGATAGAAGTGCTGAGTCATTCCTCCACTGTCTGGCTACCATCATTCACGATGACGCCACCCTATGATGATGAAAGTTAGTGAGGTATTCAAGAAAGTGATCGAAGCTCTTCAAAACCCTCTTATTCTTTCTTTCTCCCTCTCTGTAATATATCCACAAATAACTCTTTCTCTACCGCAGATATCTCATAATTTAACCTTTTTACTTTCTATTACCTAAAAGGTATAGAAAGCATTGTAATCGGTCACTTTTTTTTACAAATTGAGCTGATAACATTTCTGGACGAATTAGAATCTCCTGATTCCAAAAAATTGATTTTTTTTTTAACCATGAGATGGTTAAAATTCTAACCATCAGGTATCACTCCCTTACATACACCAAGACTTTCTGTACCTACGTGGTTATTCGGTAAGCTCAGGATATACTCCGAGATGGTGGGATAAGCCTGTGGGAAACTTTCTTGTTATGACGAGGGTAAGGCGTGTAATTTGAAAGGTAAAATGAAATTTTCCCACTCTCCCTCTATCTATTTCCCTCTCATTACTCTTATTTGTTCCCTTATCTTTTGATTATTGCTCTCTATACGTTACCTTTATTTCTCTTCTTTTCTTCTATTTCTTAGGAGTAAAAGGACTTTTGAGTCTTACCTTGGTAGTATAAACAAACAAGGCATATTTCTCTTGCTATATCTTTTTCTTCCTCCGTCTTCCTCTTTTCCCTTATTTCTCTCTCTATCTCTCTCTCACTTTCTTCCTCTTTTCCCTCATTTCTCTCTCTATCTCTCTCTCACTTTCTTCCTCTTTTCCCTTATTTCTCTCTCTATCTCTCTCTCACTTTCTTCCTCTTTTCCCTCATTTCTCTCTCTATCTCTCTCTCACTTTCTTCCTCTTTTCCCTTATTTCTCTTTTTTTCTTCCTCCATCTTCCTCTTCTCCCTCATTTTTCTCTCTATCTCTCTCTCACTTTCTTCCTTTTTTCCCTCATTTCTCTCTCTATCTCTCTCTCACTTTCTTCCTCTTTTCCCTTATTTCTCTTTTTTTCTTCCTCCATCTTCCTCTTCTCCCTCATTTCTCTCTCTATCTCTCTCTCACTTTTTTCCTCTTTTCCCTCATTTCTCTCACTTTCTTCCTCTTTTCCCTTATTTTTATTTTTTTCTTCCTCCATCTTCCTCTTCTCCCTCATTTCTCTCACTTTCTTCCTTTTTTCTCTCTTTTCCCCCGAATTTTCTCTTTTTTTCTAGATTCTTCTTATTCTTTAAGTTTTCTCTGGGTTTCTCTCTCTGTCCTTATCTAATGTTATTATTTACTGTATGTACTTACTTTCTTTTTCTTCCTTTTCATCTTCCTGTCCTTTTTCTCTCCACCTCATTCTCCCCCCCTCCTTTCTCTTAATTCCCTTACTTTATTTTTTTTTTTTTCCTACTTCTTATTAGGAATCTAATATTCTTCCTCCGTCTCTATTATTTATCTTTCTCTCTCTTCTATCTTTTTCCTTATTTCTTAGTACTTTCTGTATATTCTCCTCCATGTCTTCCTTTTATTCTTTATATCGCCTCTCCTCTTCCTCCTTATCTTCCTACTTCTTCTCCTCCTCCTCATCTTCCTTCTTCTCTTGCTCCTCCTTATCCTGCTTCTTCTCCTCCTCCTTATCATACTCCTCCTCCTCATTATCCTCCTTCTTCTCCTCCTCCTCCTTCTTCTCCTCCTCCTCCTTCTTATCCTCCTCCTCCTTCTTCTCCTCCTCCTCCTCCTTCTTATCCTCCTCCTCCTTCTTCTCCTCCTCCTCCTCCTCCTCCTCCTTCTTCTTCTTATCCTCCTCTACCTTATGGAAGGTAAAAGGAGCTCGGTATACTTGCTATTTTATGGTAAATCCCCAATTCCCCTCTCTTTTCCTCTCAATATTTCCCTGAAGGGGTTTTGTCATATTTTTTACATTATTTAATTTCAGACCCGTAGTTCCAAGTTGATACTGCGGGCTTAAACGACCCACATTCTTTGTTATGTTACGTTCTCTAGTTTAGATATTGGCTGATTCATAAAAAAAAAAAAAAAAAAAAAAAAAATCGGTCCATCTCTTTTTTTTGTATTTTCTTCGTTAATCGGAGTTTTGTTGATTATGAATTATTGAATGAAAATGGATTTTATATTATATTAGAATGACTGATGCTGTTCAACCGATTTTATTTTTGTGTTGCGCATAATGTTAAGAGGTTAAGTAAGACCCTTATCATAACTTACGTTATAAAGACTTATAGGCTCTCTGCAAAGTGCCTGGTTTGACATAAAAACTCAAGCCCAAGGCAGACCCCTCGTGTCATCCTGAAGTCGCTTCTGGTCCCAGGCTCTTTTCATCTTCCTGAATGGCAAGGGGGGGGGAGCAAAGGCATAAGGTTATAAGGTAGCGGCGTTCTGCATAACATTACGTGTTCTCTGCCGCTGATATGTTTTACATAGCGTTATAGGTGGGTAACATAATGTATATCTGCTTTACATATTATTTACTTGAATATCTGTGCAACGTATTATTTTCATGCATAGTAATATATCTGTACAAAACATCATTTACATGTATATTTTGGTACATAATATTATTTATATGCATAGAAATATACTGATCCCGACTCCTGTGATCTTTTATACTTCTCAATTTAAATATCTCGCCTCATTCTGTACCTGGTGGATGGTATACAGGGTAAGGTTAAGGTATACAGGGTAAGGCTAAGGTATACAGGGTAAGGCTAAGGTATACAGGGTAAGGCTAAGGTATACAGGGTAAGGCTAAGGTATACAGGGTGGCTAAGGGCAAGTTTATAAATGTGAGAAAATGTACATAATAATAAAATTATAATGCGTGAATTTTTTTCCGGACTTTCATAGATTGTGGAAAAAAAGTCAGTTTTCATGGTCATGTTCGATTAAAATAAAAAATAAAATAGACAAAATCCAGGGTTCAGCTACTTGAATTATTTTATCAGATGTCACTACTAATTTTTTTTTATTATTATTATTATGAAATTCTCTATTAGAAGAACATAATTACATACAAACAAATAATGGTAAAAATTAAAATACAAATTTAATATAAACAGGGAAAATATAAACAAAATATATACATATATCCTAACTAAAAGGCGGGGTTATTGCCTATGGCAATGGCAATGGCAATAACCCCGCCATAGGTTAGGTTATTGCCTATCTCTTCCACCCAACCCTTATAATATCTTAACTCGTTGCTTAACTTCAGTGACAAAAGCTGGTTGGTGGTGTACACAACAGGCCGTCGACGCTGGCTGACTTCGATATTTTAAAGACCACCAACAAAATAAATAACAATAAATGACTGTGTTATTTGATATAATATTTAATTAAAAACATCTTCTTTCTTCAGTGTGCTCAACACAGATGCCACATTTCCTCTTTGTACCGCGAAACTCACTCTTTGTCGAAAGTACTCCCCT
The DNA here is from genome assembly GCA_024516035.1 of Bactericera cockerelli. Taxonomy (NCBI): domain Eukaryota; kingdom Metazoa; phylum Arthropoda; class Insecta; order Hemiptera; family Triozidae; genus Bactericera; species Bactericera cockerelli. The sequence continues at coordinate 27,566,459 of CM044961.1, read as the reverse complement.
GCACGTCTCTCTTTCGTTTCAAGCACCAAAAACTTGGAAATAGAATTGAATAGATCCAAGGCATCTGGTCCAAAAGATCCGAAAGTTTCAAAGGCAAAGGGAGATAAATGACTGTGTTTACATTGATAGGTAATTTATTTACCATTATTCTTATTTGATAGGTATATTACATATACAGGGTGAGCATAAAGTCTCACCCCACCCCCCGTATCTCGAGAATGGCTGAAAACACAAGAAAACGCAAAAAACCCGTATCCCTTAATTTTTAGGGGGATTAGATTTCAGCCAAAAAAAATTTGCCTACACGGCCCCAGTCAGGCTGGGCATGGTCCAAATTTAAAATCTTAAATAGAATGGTATGTCTTGTGGCATATTGTTTTAAAGGCTTCATAAATAGAAGTTCATTACAACAAATTTTAGTGAGCTACAACTTACCGTTCTTGAGATACAGGGTCGAACGTCCTGCGTAATATCCATATATTTTGACCTATAACTCGTTAACCGTAAATTATAGAAAAATGAAATTTGTTGATAATAACTCCTTATGACAAGCACTTTCGAAAAAATTGTAACTCAACATACTCTGTTGATATTAGTTTCTGGTCGGTTTCGTCAGCCACCCGGACGAAAAGTCCGAAAAAATTTAACGAAAAAACAAACCCAGTTTTAACTTGTTCGAAAGTTCTTGCGATAAGGAGTTATTATCAACAAATTTCATTTTTCTGGAATTTACGGTCAACGAGTTATAGGTCAAAATATATGGATATTACGCAGGACGTCCGACCCTGTATCTCGAGAACGGTAAGTTGTAGTTCACTGAAATTTGTTGTAATGAATTTCTCTCTATGAGACCTTTAAAACAATATGCCACAAGACATACCATTCTATTTAAGATTTTAAAGTTGGTCCATGCCCACTTGCCCAGCCTGACTGGGGCCGTGTAGGCAATTTGGCTGAAATCTAATCCCCCTAAAAATTAAGGAATACGGGTTTTTGCGTTTTCTTGTATTTTCAGCCATTCTTGAGATACGGGGGGTGGGGTGAGACTTTATGCTCACCCTGTATATGTCTATATTATTTGTGTACAATAAATTGTAACATGTGTCATTGTGCAGAAATATTAAGAAACACACGAATATGACACCATATAGGCAAGCGTTGAGTGTTGAGCTGAGTCACATACTTATTGCTAAACAGTGACATACATCTCACTAAATGCATATTAAATTATTGAAGTGTATACACCTAGGAGTGCATAAGTATGTGAGAGAAAGAAAAAGAAAGAGGGAGGGAGAGAGAGAGAGAGAGAGAGAGAGAGAGAGAGAGAGAGAGAGAGAGAGAGAGAGGAGGAGAGAAAAAGAAAGAGGAGAAAAATAAGAGAGAGAGAGAGAGAGAGAGGGAAAAGAGAGCGAAGAGAGATAGATTAGAGAAAAAAAGGAAGAAAAGGAGAGAGGAGAGAAAAAAAGAAGAAAGAAAGAGAGAGAGAGAAAGAAACAAACAAAAAACAATAAATTTTGCACTAAAAAATCAATTTCCGCACTTCTTCATTCACTTCTGGCGTCAGCTAGCTGAGAGACAGAGAGTTCGAGACCACCCAGGTCGATTCTGCTGAAAATTACCGGGCGTGTTGCATGATTTATGTAAACTTACATGATTTATGTAAACTTACATACCTAATGAATGTAAACAATCAAGAGCGAGGTGGTAGGTAAATTTGTCAGCCTTCTACCTGGTGTATGGCGACCAAGATCTTGTACTGTATACTGGGTGATGCTGGTGACCAAGATCTTGTACTGTATACTGGGTGATGCTGGCGACCAAGATCTTGCACTGTATAGTGGGTGGTGCCTGGCGACCAAGATCTTGCACTGTATACTGGGTGATGATGGACGAATGATCACGAGCTGATGCAGATATATTTCGATGGCAAAAGTTTAGGTAGGTGATGGTATCAGGCAGGCGCGAGTGGGCGCGACCGGTGGAAAAATATGTGCTGCCACACAAACCGGACTAAAATGGGATTTTAAAGTCGCTTTCTCAGCAGCTACCGAGTTTGAGTTTGTCTACCATGCCAAACATTATAAAGTTAATTAATTATTCTAGTTAAAAGTGATGATTTTCACTGTGTACGAAACTAGGACCAGAAAGAACACCCTTTTTTTTCGTCTGGGGGTATTGCAGTTCCGCCCGGGCCTAGTATCAGTCATCTTCGCCAGTCAACAAGAAGTAGAAATAAGCTACGCCCACTTTCCAAGAAATCGAGGAATAAACTGACCGACAACAATTCTGTGAAAAGATGGCTAAACATGGTAACCCGCAATTTTCAAATTTTTCAGGACGGTGTTTTTTCGTTTTTTTTTTACAAAAATAATTTTATATTTTTTGTGTTAAAACTTTAAAGCTTCATTTTTGGAACATATGGCAGAATGTTCTCGAGCTTTATAGTGATAGATCTATTTTTAAAAAATATTGAGTAGGAATCAAAATATTTAACTTTTTATTCCTGCTAACATGTTTTGCCATCTTACAGATACTGTGAAAAAGACGTTTTCGAAAGTGTAAATTATGATAAGTCCCTTGCATTTTCTGCCATCTTTCATATCAAATGAAAGCAGTCATTACAAACTAGACAAACAAGGATAATTACATGTCTTATTTTTCCATCGTGTACAATGAGTGAAAGATCCTATTCTGCCATCTTGTAATTCTTGAGAAAGTAAAATTTTTGTGCGATACCAAATTCTGATAACGTCCTTTGCCATATTTTGCCCAGTTCATTATACTGCAATAATACGATTTCGTCAGACGGCAAAATATGACACTGGACTTGATCAAGTTTATCCATCTTATGAAAGATAGAATTTGTTGAAAAGTAAAAGATTTTTTCTTGTTAAGATACTTGAACATGCTTTACCACCTTTTGAACTTTCGAAAATGTCACTTATCACGTTTTTTTCAAAATTATTATCCAAGAAACTATACATCGTAGCGAAATTCTGATGCTACCAGTAGATAGAGCTCGTCGAGTACATTAGGAATCTGTTAATAACTCAATTTCGAAAAAAATGCGGGTTACCATGTTTAGCCATCTTTTCACAGAATTAGTTTCTATATCTTTTTGGTAGAGAAGAAAGTGATAATAACAGCCTCCGGGGCGGAACGGTTGTGACTACCGCCCGTTGTCCAGAGATCCTGAGTTCGATCCCCGGTCGGAGCAGATTTTTCACACAGAAAATTCTGTTCCCTCCATACATGTGAGGCTGGCATTTCCGTCGCTCCCCAGGCTGGGTGAGGTTAATGTGGGTAGCTGGTACGATTCCCAGCGGATGGAGGTTAAAACCGCCGTCCTAATCCAGGACGCTAAATCAAATAGAATCGTTGGCGTTAGGAAGGGCATCCAGCCGTAAAAAATGTGCGAAAACCAACCAACCATGAGGTTGAACAACGTCGACCCTGCTAGAGTGGGATAAGACAGAGTAAAAGACGAAGAAAGTGATAGAGCACTTACCATATATGACAGTTAGGACACCAACCACCAGTTTAATTGACAATAAATATCTACCAACCCCACCCCAGTCAACCTATGGGTCGCCCTAGGGACCAACCCGGTTGAGACTTTTGCTTTCCTGGAACTCCTAGGAATTCCAGGAAACTTAGTCACTCTTATAGTCCCAAAATCTCCCTTTCAACTGCCAGACTACACTCTGATTGGTGGAACAAAATTTGACGTCTGAAAGGCCGATTTGAGGATTTTAGAATGAGGCTCAAAGGATCCTTTTGACCTCTGACTCTGCTTTCTGTTCCTGAATTTAGTCCAAGATCTCTCTCACTCGCTCTCTTTCTCTCTCTATCTCTCTCTCTCTCTCTCTTATTTCGATATATTTTGCATATCTTTTTTTTTTGTCTTTCTCTCTCTGTAAGGCTTCACAACAACAACCATCTCCACCCAGTATATTAGGTTATCATTGCAATGAGCATGACTAGATTGACTAGTACACATGTAAACAATAGTTAGAATCATACTACAACAAATATTATGTACATCAAGTGAAGTACATACATATGAATTTATGTACGTACATCTGAAGCTAATCATATACTACAGTAAAAAAACGTGAGCTCTTAGCGTTTCGATTACAGCTTGAAATCTCAGAACTCGCGTCAGGAAATCAGCATTGTGCCGACGTAAGCAGATCTATTCCGTCGATAAAGCATGTCTCCAGAATGGACTTAGTCGTGCACGAACTTCAGGTAGGTACATGTGCTGAGTTCGATTACCTGTAATGTTCTTAAATTACCAGGCGTATATTAATGTGCATTAGATGTATAGATTTGTGCACATCTATATGTACTTGCGTTAGCAGGGGGATATATACTTTTGTTCATTCGGGTTTAACGTCGCTTTATATACGACAGGGTCTTACCTATCAATCTCACCATACGCTGGGCAAAGGTTGCCCTTTGACCACCTAAAAATTGTGTTAATCACTTTCTTGATGTCACAACTACCTAAACTCACGCTGATAATTTTTTTACGAAATCGGGAGTCGAACCACCGACCTCCAAGTCACAAGACCGCCGCCTCATCGATCAAGTTACTGAAGTACTACAATGAACCTCACTGTGAGCTTCACTCAAGTGGGGCCGGGAACAGCCAGTTGGATAGCTATGATGACCATGGCTGGATTTGAATCATTTGAAACCAAAACGGTCACCCATCCATGTCCTCACCACGCTGGACGTTGCTTATCTTCTAAGAACAAGCCATCTCTGCATTCTCCGATGGCTTGGTAATATACGTGACACAAGATTTTCTGGCATGTCCGGTACTAGCCACGAGTGTTCAAACTAGGGTCGTCTTCCAGTCTTCCCACCCTCTCCTGCCAGGTCCTTGGTGCTTGCTGGACATTGCTTATCTTCAATGATAAACCTTTTGGCGTGTATTCAAAGTGGTGCCAAGAAAAAAAAATTCATTATTACTATAAACAGAAAAGTGAGAAGTTGTACTAGATGTACATTGTACAATGTACATGAATATCAGAACATACCTGGACAGCTGTTTCGAGCTGATTTGCTCTCAGGTAATAGTTCTGATCACCCATGCCATCAACTAACCTCTCTATTTTAATCATATTATCACAATAGGGTTAATCACAACGCAGACGTGATATTACAACTACTCAAATGAGCACCATTATCTGTCACACTAGAGACTCGAACCATCGACCTCGTGGTTACAAGTCCGCCGCCTTTTCGATTGATCTATATACTGCGCTCGGTGTGTAGTCAAAGTGCGTCTAGAGTAGATTTTTTTCATCGTTGGAAAATATCATCTATTTTTTCTTCTCAAGAGATAAGAAATCTGTCGTGTGATGTGAATGGAAAAAAAAAGTTCAGGCACAAAATATCAGAAGCATCGCGGCCGCAACACCGGCGAAGAATTCACCGCGTGGTTTCACATTCATGGTAACGCCTGTTCAAAGCCTTTCAGCGCCTTAATTTCCTGTCGGCGCTAGTCCTCTTCTTGGAACCCTTAACACACACAATACCTACTGACCCTACCGACAGAGAAATATAGCTGAGAAAGAGAGATTATGTTGCTGACTCTTAAGAATAATTATTAATGTACGAGTATGCCTATGTATGTATGTCATAAAATAGTAACGTATGACATAGGCAGGTTTCATTTTTTAACTGCCGTGTTATCTGAGAATTGCGCGCGTGCTCTGCCTGCAACCTGGTATGTACTTAAAGAACTCACTACTCATTACACTCAACATGGTCTATGAGGACAATAGAGGCTTTACTCTTGAGGAATTAACACGCACATGACATTATAGTCAATTAGGACGGCGCCGTGCGCAGGTTGCAAGTCTTAAGGAACTAACACGTGCCTGTAGTTAACACATAATTATCACAAAATGGAATTACCTAGCTAGGTGAACAACTAAGTAACTGAAAGTTGTTTTGAAGGGTCGTTAGTATCATCCTACTATGTTTTCAATTGACTATACGATTATATTCTAATAAGAATACCACTAATAAGAAAGAGATGAATAAGAGATAGAGGAGAAGGAAGAGGAGGAGGAGGAGGAGAAGAAGAAGGAGGAAGAAGAAGAAGAAGAATGAATAGAAAGGAGAAGAATTAAGAAAAAGGGGAGAAACTAAGAAAAACAAGGAGAAAGAAGAAGGAGGTGGAGGAGAATTAAGAGAAAGAGAAGGAAGATAAAGAAAAAGAAGAGGAGGAAGAAGAAGAATGAATAGAAGGAAAAAAATAAGAAAAGGGGGAGAAACAGTAAGAATAAGAAGGAGAAAGAAGATGGAGGAGGAGGATAATTAAGAGAAGGAAGAGAAAGAGAAGGAAGAGAAAGAAAAAGAAGAGGAGGAAGAAGAAGAATGAATAGAAAGGAGAAAAATTAAGAAAAAGGGGAGAAAGAGTACGAAAAAGAAGGAGAAAGGAGGTGGAGGAGAATTAAGAGAAAGAGAAGGAAGAGAAAGAAAAAGAAGAGGAGAAGGAAACTCGAAAAGTGTCCTGGTTGTGCTGGCACTATGAATAGACAAACTGATTGCGGTCCCTAGGGATGACGGACATTGTGGGAGATTGGAAGAGAGAGAGGAAGAGAGGGAGAGAGGGAGAGAGGGAGGGAGAGAGAGAGGGAGAGAGAGAGGGAGAGAGAGAGGGAGAGAGAGAGAGAGAGAGGAAGAGAGGGGGAGAGAGAGGAAGAGAGGGGGGGGGGAGAGAGAGAGGAGGGGAGATAGAGAGAGGAGGAGGAGGAGGAGAGAGAGAGAGAGAGAGAGAGAGAGGAGGAGAGAGAGAGAGAGAGATAAGAAAAGAGGAAAAGGAGGGGGAGAAGAGAGAGGGAAGACACAGAGTAGAAAGCGGAAGTTAAATAGACAAGACGAACACAGAATGGTAAGATAGAGAAAGTTAGACACAGGACTGAGAGAGAAAGGAAAGAGAGAGGGAGAAAGTGTGAAAAGTTAAAAGGTGGTGATGTTGTAGTGTTGTGTGGTTGAAGTGATTGGATATGAATTGAATTTGAGAGGAAAGATGAGATTCTGTGGGAGAGAGGGAAAAGAGAATGTTGAAAGGTGAAATTGGGAAGGAGGTAGACTAGAATAGTGAGAGAAGAGGAGGAGAAGAAGAAGGAGGAAAGGTTTAATGAAAAGGAAAGGACGTTTCCTTATTTCTGATATACAGGGTGTCCTTTTTTCTTGTCACAAAAAAGTACAATTTAACGTAGAACGTACGTACCTGTATAAATTTATTATTTTATCATATATTTTATTGTTGAAAAGTTGAGACCCTTCGTCGTAAAAAAGTTCACAGTAAATTTTCTGAAATAAAATTGCAAAGAATCTCTGGAATTTATTATTATTTTCCTCTCGCCATAAGGTTGGAAATACCCTGTTTTCTAAAAGTTCCCCTGGGTTAGAAGAATAGAGGACAGAATTCAAGGAAATCACGCAAGGAGGTAAAGATATAGAGAGAGAGTGTTCTAAAGGAAAGGACCTCACTTTACTTCTTCCTTCCTCGGCTGAAATTTTGTGCTCCCAAATTTAGTCTGGGTTGTTTTTTTGCTCTCTCATTTCAAATTACTTCCCCTTTTCCTCTTTCTCTATCTGTAAGGCTTTACCTTGTCTTTCTCTATCCCCTTCTCTTCTCAAATCTAGCTTTAATTCAGAATAAACTGTATGTTTGTCTTTCGATTCTGTATCTTATTATGCAGACCCTTCTTTCTATATCTCTTTCCCTCTGTCTTCTGTTAACTCTCTTTGCGTCTATCTACTCTTAACTAAAGTTCTTTGTTTTCTTTCTTTTGGCACTCTTTTTCTGTGAAGAAAATTTCTATTTTTAACCTTTATTTGCTCGTCCGTTCTGTTGGAATTAGCCCTTGTTTATCTGTCTTCTTCTCTTTCTTTATCTCAGCCATCTCTCCTCTCTCTCTCTCTCTCTCTCGCTCTCTCTTCTTCTCTATCTATCAATTAATCTCTCTCTCTGTGAAATTGCAATAGAGGAGGTAGAAAATGAGAGGAAAAGTGAGATACAGAGACAAGTAGATTTTCCATCTCTTGCTTTTCATTAACATTTTTCCATCATTTGTCTTCTTTCTCTTTTCCTCCTCACCATATCTCTCGTTTTCTCTTTTCTCACTGTTCCTCTTTCTTTTTCCCCTTTCTTTCTGTTTATTTCTCTCCTTTTTCCGCCGTCTTCCTGTCCATCATTCTGTCTGCCAAGATAATGCCTTGTATTGCGAGTAAGAGAGGGTGGTGGAGAGAGAATGAGAGGTAAGGAGAAAGAGAGAGAGAGCGTGGGAGAAAGAGAGATGGAGAGAGAGAGAGCAAGGGAAAGGGAGATTTTTGCTAAAATAATAAATGGATTTGAGAGTGTATAACTGTCTTGAGTTTCAAGAGTTACCTTTACAGTGTTGTAAATACCATTTTTTGTATCCACTCTTTCAAGGTAGGTAACAAGTTATAATGCACGTGCAAGTGAATAGTTTGTAAAGAATTTTGATGTAAGAATTCAGATTACAACAATTCCTTGATTAATACAATTGACTCTATTTTGTACGATATGTATAATTTTTGTAACACGTTTAAATAGTCCAATCATATTTTTGCCAGTTTCGATGGCGCGTTGAATGCACCGGCAACATCCAGCAAGGTGAAGAGATCGTGATCTTGGCATTCCGCCCCAACCCAGGCTGGGTGAGTTAAATGTGGGTACCAGGTTGCTGAGTTTCCTGATGGGAATGTAGACTAATGTAGAGTAATACAACCGTCGAGATAAGACCATCGTGACAGTTGAAAGCGACTTTAACCCCCCCCCCCCCCCCCCCCCCCAAAAATGGTCTTCTGTATTGAACGAGTGATTTGTAAATTGCTAACACGACACTTTGTTCTGTGTTCCAGGTATGTCATGATAAACCTGTTTAGACTCTCAGGGCCGATTTAACAGGATTAATTAATTAAGGGCCCGCCTGACTGTCCCTCAAGTTCAGACCCCACCCAAGACATTAATTTATTTTTTGTTTAGTAGAAGCTGTAAGTTGTTGACTACTTTAGATTACTTTTCGTCCAATTTTAAATTGGTTTTGTTTGATCAACCCTACACTATCAATTGCAAGAGCAGATGACATTTATTTATTTCAATTAATTTAATAGATAATAATATATACTCTTAGGAATCATTCTCCTAGAAACCTACATACTACATCTCTCTATCTATCTTTATTAGATTATAGTCAGTATCAATATAAACAGAAAAGTGAGAAGTTGTATTAGATGTACATGAATATCAGAACATACCTGGACAGCTGTTTCGTGGTGCATGTCAACTTCAGATGGTCATACACACCACTTCTAATAGATATGTACCCTATAAATTAATATACTCTAAGAAATCATTCTACCAAAATACTTAATAATACTACTTACCTACCACTGCTACTTTGTTACACTGATGGTAAATGTTAGCAGGGACGTAACTAGGGGGGTAGGGGGGGGGGCATGACCCCCGGGCGCCAGTTGTTGGGGGCACCAACACGGGCAAAGACGCATTGCCAAACGAACTGGAAAGTTTCAAATATCATAGGTGTTTGCCCCGGGTGCTTAATAGCCTAGTTACGTCCCTGAATGTGAGGACTACCACTACTTAGTTACTCTGGTAAATGTGAGGACTGAGGACCCCTATGTTTGCTGGAGGAACAGATCTCACTCAATTGCTTTCAATTAAGACCCCCGTGTTTAGTTTGCTTAGCTAGTTATTTTTTGTAACAGACGGCACCTTTGTGTCATTTATATTGCTCAGGTGTCTAATTGTACCCCTCCCCCTTGCTGCGGTAACAGTGTACTGATGTACTCACTGGAGTGCTTGACCTTGTTTTAGATAACATTGCATTGCGCTGGTATTCGAGTGGTTAAAGAGCTAGTCTCGTAATTCAGCTAGGGTAGGGATCCGTTGGTTCGAATCCCACCCAGTGCATGAATGAGGAAACTAATGTCTAATTTTGACACCGTGCTGTGCAAACTTAATACACTGTATAGTGACTATACTGTAATTACAGGTTTTAGGTACACCTCCTAAGACAGATATAGATAAGCGCTAGTCTGGTGATCCTGGTAGCTTAGGGATCCGTTGGTTTGAATTCCACCCAGTGCATGAATTTTTCCACATTAATTTGAGTTTATGACCACATAATAATAAGACTCTTCGAGTTAGGTGGTAGAAAATGCTTTGAGCATTAACCTCGCCTGGAGTATTGTTATTATTAGAATAGCTCCCTCTGTCTGTTTTTCATCTCCTTATATCTTCTTCTATACCTCTCTTTCGCCCGCCTACATCTCTCTCTCCCCTTCTCCTTAATTCCCCCTCTCTTTCATACTTCTCCTTATCTCTCTTTCCTCTCCTCCTCCTCCTCCTTCTCCTTTTTCTCCAATCAGGAGGAAGAGAATGCCGTTGGCATTAGCACCGCCCTTGATCAAGTTTTGTTGTGTTAATTTTAATTTCTATGTATGTATATATTCTATGTTATTTGTAAATAAAACTTGATCCAAAATGTTTAATAATAATAATTACAATCCCGCACTCTCCTATATATCTTCCTCATTTCAATATAGCTTCTTCTTCTTTTTCTCTCTCCCTCTATTTTTCCCTTTCTTATTTCTCTCACTTCTCTCTTTCTCTGTCTTGTTTCTCTCTCTCTCACTCACTCTCTCACTCTCTCTCTCCTCTCTCTATCTCTTTACCTCTCTCTCTCTCTCTCTCTCTCTCTCTCATTTAACAGTCTTTGACTTGATTGAACCCATTACTTTTTCCCTCCAGCAATACCTCATTTTACTGAACAAGTTTCGGCATTTAAATATCTATCAAGGTTATCGTTGGAAATCACTGCATTGATTGTTTGAGTAATAAACTGGTGTGAACATTACACGCCTTTCTATCTTCTTAATATATAAATGTCAAAGACACTCACTGACCACTGACCACTGACTGATCATCGCTCTACAGCCCAAACCGTAAGTCCTAGGAAGCTGAAATTTAGTAGGTAGCTTTGTCTTATAGTCTAGATGTGCAATAAGACGGGATTTTTCGAAACTCCCACTACAACACCTGCCATTGGCGAAAAAGGATTTTTTGCTTTCACGGCCATGCCTCGGCCCGCAAAGCGGGCGACAGCCCGCTAGTTACTTATATTAAAGAAGAGAAAAAAACACTGCCAATTATGGACACAATACTTCCTCGTGATTGTTTCACATTGTATACACGTGGCAATTTTGAGATTTTCTACCGACAGACAGACAGGCAGGCCAACAGACGGACATAATACCAAAGTTGCTCAGGAGGTTATGAAACGTCCAGAAATATAAAAAAAATTAAAATCGGAGCTATTTTTTTTTTTTTTTTACAAAATCGGACACAATACTTCCGTAGTCTAATATTAGAAATTTCTCGGAAGTAAAATGATAGAAAGCAAGAAAAATCTTCACCTTCGTAATAAAAAAAATCTTACAAATTCCTTAGCGTTTCAACCCCACAAGTTTTTCCCTGAACGAGGCAAAAGATTTCACACGAAAAACATTCTTTAAGGAAAGAAAAAGTTCATAAGGAAAAGATTTCACAAGGAGAAAGATTTCATTATATGAGACGAGTCTGGAAAACTTACCCTTTGTTAAAAAATACCTCTTTGACTTTTACCTAAGTGGTGGAGTGGTCTATGTGCGCGAACAGAACGGAGGCCTAAACCTTGGACCCTGGGGCAGATCCACGTAAAATAATCCAACCATGTAATAAATCTGATCTGGCGGGATATGCAAAATATTTTTATTACAAAGTACACTCCTGGATAACAAAAAATGTTTTCTACTATTTATAAAATATAAAAAATGCCTTCCAAGTCTGAGGAACGAGACATTGTGCCCATCACAGCTGCGTAAGCGGTAATAAATGTAAGCGGCCACAAATTGTACACGTGTTTAGCATTTTTTACAATTTTAATCCGTTCTCTAGATATTTCGTGTGGCTCCTATTTTTTGGCGGACCCTGTATATCAAGCTCATGGTTTCAGGGCCTGGGGTCAAGGGTATAGGCCTATAGGCTTATGGTCCTCGTTATGGGCGCCTACTATGGGTTGGGCACAGTTGGGCGATAGTTATCTATAGGTACAGGAGTGGTGACTTTTGTTTGTGTGCAAAGTTCCCTGAGATTATGTGTACAGGGCTTCCATAAAGTCTCACCCAGGCCTGGGTTTCTCGACAACGACTCAAAATATCAAAAAACGCAAAAACCCGTATCCCTTTATTTTTAGGGGGATTCATTTTCAGCATCAACAAAAAATTGCCTACACGGCCCCAGTCAGGCTGAGCATGGACCAACTTTCAAATCTTAAATGGAATGGTACGTCGCGTCGTGTAGTATATTATTGTATAGGTCTCATCGAAGTTGCAACAAATTTGAGTGAGCTACAACTTACCGTTCTCGAGATACAGGGTCGAACGTCTTGGGTAATATCAACAACAAAAAAGGTTAGGTCTGCATTTTTTCTTGTTTTAAGTTACTAACTTTTTCTTGAATGTTTAAAAAATTCTCTTGAAATTTCTGCTAAACACTTTTTAGTTTTTCTATTCTTCTTTTTCAAGTGACGAGAAATGTTTGTAATTCTTTTGTTTGTGTGTGTGTGTTTTTTTTATTCAATATAATTGTACTTCGATTTAGTCGAAAAAATGTCAACATTACCAAATCCTTTCCATTTCTTCCTTATGGAAATTTAACTATACCATTCTACCTCTCTAGTCTTCCACTCAATATCACTTAGATCATTTCATATTTTCCCAATTCAGGTAAACTTTTCTACCAGCATTCCTCTCTTTGTCCTTCCTTTCTTTCTCTCTCTTTCTCTCTCAATAGTCCTTTCCATATACCCCCCCTCTATCTCTCTCTCTTTTTAGTCAATTCCATATCCCCCTCTCTCTCATTCCACAGGGGCAATATACACATCTTCTGCAAGCCATTGTTCAACAATACCTTTGAGTGGGAGGACAAAATATAAAGAGGGTAGATACCGTCATCTTTGAGTGCAAGAGAGAGGGAGAAGGAAATTTCCTTCATTTTATGTGTGTGTGATAGCGAGAGAGGGAGAGAGAGAAAGAGAGAGAGAGAGAGAGGAAGAGAGAGAGAAAGAGAAAGAGAGAGAGAGGGAGAATTGTAGACCGAAAAAGTCTTTTTGTTAGAAAAATTTCCCTCTCGCTCTCTCTCTCTCTTTTCATCTCATCATTTCTCTTGATATAATGAAATGTCACCAAGATAAGAAAAGAGAGAGAGAGAGAGTTAAAGAGGTGTAGTTTGTTTGAGAGAGAGAGAGAGAAGGAGGTAGAGTAAAACGAGTGAGCGAGGACAGGTAAGGATATTCATAAGGGCGGAAGAGAGGGAGAGAAAGAAAGAGAGGTAGATTGAGTTACGAAGGGAAAGAGAGAGAGATAGAGTGAATTGGGAAGAGCAAGACAGAGAGAGAAAGATAGTGAAGGAGTGAGTTAGGAAGAAAGAGAGAGAGAGAGGCAGAGAGTGAGTGAGTTAGGAAGGGAGATATTGGTGAGAGGGAGGAGGTAAAAGTATGAAAAGTAAAGAGAGAGAGAGATAAACAGAATAGGGGGACACAAATAGAGAGGGTCATACAAGATCTAGTGAGTGTGAGAGAGAGGGACTGATGGGACGGGTTACTAAGTGAGTATGAGAGAGAGGAAAGAATAGGAGAGGGAAGGTCTGTGTGCACCTGTATTATTACCTTTCCCCGTTCAAATGGGTTTCCATGACAACCGAAGTTACCTTTTCCGTTTTTTTTTTGCCTGTCACCTTTACTCCCTCTCTTTTTCTTCCGCTGTCTGTCTCTGTCTTATTCTCTATCTCTCTCTTACTCCCTAGAATATCTAACTCCTTCTCTCTCTCTCTCCCTCTCTCTCGTTCTCTTTCAATTCTTCAGGATTATTTTCCGCACCGCCAGAACAAATGTTGAAGCAGGAACATTTCCTTAGTCTATCTCTCTCTTTTTCTCCTTCTTCTTATTCATCCTACTCTCTCTCTCTCTTCCTTCCTTCTCTCTCTTTTTATTCATCCTACTTTCTCTCTCTTCCTTCTTTGTCTCTCTTCTTCTTTCTCCCTCTCCCTCTCCTTCTTTTTTTCTTTTTCTTTCAATATCCGCTTTCTCTTAATAAAGTCCTGTAATATAAAGAGTCACCTTGATGTCACACTACACTATATTTGATGGTCCCCCAGATAATAATAAGAATTATTACTAATATTAAATTAGTTATTAGATATAAATAGACACATTTATTTAGAGTACAAATTATTGTTACAAAAATTAAAAAAAATGTGTTTCCATTTTTTAAAAAGAAAAAAGAAAAATATAGATAAATATATTAACATACACACATATGTCCTAACAAAAGAGCGGGGTAATTGCCTATGGCTTATCAGTCTCCCTTATCAGTGCTCAAATCAAGAGATAATCTGCATTATCAGTGTTCAAATCAAGAGATAATATGCCTTATCAGTGCTCAAATCAAGAGATAATATGCCTTATCAGTGCTCAAATCAAGAGATAATTTGCCTTATCAGTGCTCAAAACAAGCTATAATATGCCTTATCAGTGCTCAAATCAAGAGATAATCTCCCTCATCAGTGCTCAAATCAAGAGATAATCTGCCTAATCAGTGCTCAAATCAAGAGATAATCTGCCTTATCAGTGCTCAATTTTATTGCGATACATGTGTTTGTAATATTTAAATTTTCATCACCCTCTTAGTTTAGTAAATAGGACGTGCAGTCTTCAAATTTTATCACCTGAACGTCATAAAAGTTGAGGCTGTAACGCCATCATTCTCACCTGAGTATCTCCTTCTCTCTCAGTCTTGTTCAGAGGAAGGAAGAAGGAGAGAGAGAGAGAGAGAGAGAGAGAGAGAGAGAGAAAGGGTTGGGTGGTTTCACCTGGTGGTTGTCATGACAACTATCTTGACATTTACATAAATGCTCACCTTTCGCCCTTAGCCTCAACATGATGCCCCCCCCCCTCCCTCCACACTCACTCTTTCTACTTTTCATCCTTCCTTGTATTCTCTGTCTCTCTCTCTCTTTTTATATCTCCGCACTCACTCTTTTCCTTTTCAAATCATCTCTCTCTCTCCCTCCCTCCCTCCACACTCACTCTTTCTTTGTTTTCCTTATCCAATAGAAAGGAAAGTAATATAATCACTCAAAATTTTCGATAGTCAGTTTTCAGTACCAAAACACGTTTTAGCGTTCCCAGAGCCTAAATCCATAGTTTCAACAATTGGTCCGTGTGTCGTTCTGTCGGTCAGTCTGTCTGTAAACAAAATATCTCAAGACATGCCGTTCTTGAGATATTTTGTTTCCAAATTTCAAGCTAGAGACTTGAAATTTGGTACAGAGGTCATAAATATATAGAAGACATAGCACGAAACTTTTGGAAAAAATTGGTGCCACCAGTGGCGACCTTTCGACCGCCATTTGGCGGCGTTTGGCCGTTCCATCCAAACGAGAAATGATAGGAAATTTTAATGAGAACAAGTTGTTTTTGTAATAAAAAAATAATAGCCGTCTATTCTGATCATTTTTTTTTGATATCTTGATCTCTTCGGAACCCGGCCTTACTTTTTAATATTCATACTACGAGTAGAGGGGGGTTGTGACAATTGTGACATATCAAATCCCATGATTTTAAGATGGTGATTAAGAATTTTACATTGATTTCTAGCTGAGTGTTACCGTTAAGCCACCAGTGGCGGATTTGGACTTATTTTCAAGTGATAAGGAAAGTCGTGTGGTGTCACACCAGTTTATTCTATTTCAAATTCTCTCATTCTTTCTCTCTCCATTCCTCGCCTTCTTCTCCCACCCAAACACTTTCTCTCTTGCTCTACTGTTTTTCTCTCCTTATATCTCCCACACTCTTTCAGCCTACTTATTATATTTTTCTATACTTCCTTCTTTTTCAAACTATCTCTCTCCCACTCTCTCTTGTACCTACGAATTTAGAGAGCAAGAAAGGTGAAGGAGGGAGAAAAAAAAAAGAGAAAGAGATAGAGAGAGAGAGAGAATCGAGGAGATGGGAGAGAGAGAGAAGGGAGAGAGAGAGAGAAGGGAGAGAGAGAGAGAGGGGAGAGATATCTCCTGAGGATATTTCTTTTGAGCTACTCAAAATTTAAAACTTTTTTCTCAAAATGTAAAGTTTTGTTTTTGCATGTAAATTGCATTATTATTATTTATAACTTCGAAATTTGTGACCTTAAAAATAATTGTTACACTATGCGACACTCACCGTAGCATACTCAGCGGGCGGCTCGTGTTCGAGTCCCGTCGGGGTCTGATTATTTCGGCTGAGTCAACTTTTTTTTTATACGAGGGGAAAAAATTTCCAAGGAAACAGTGAACCCGATACGCAAATAGCAAACAGAACCAAACCCAAGAACAAGGACCACGGAGTATAAACACATAGTGATATGTATCTACATCCCCAAGTCCCAGCTATCGAGAAAGGCCTTACTATGAGATCGGGAGAATGGAATTTGGCGAACCCACTAAAATCAACCCCTCATTGAACCAAGGTAGAAAATCTGGGAACTATAATATTGCATTCAGATAGTCTACCTTGTGACAGAAAGTTTTCTGCCACAGCCTAACTACTTTTTTATTATATTTTCGACTTGGTAAATTAAAAGCTTGAAACAACAACTCATTGAAATACAATATGATACAGTTGTTCAAGTCGAATACTTGTCTAACTTTACAGGTGCTTGAAGATTTTGAACGATCTGGATTCCTGGTCAGTTGACAAAACCTAAAAATAATTAACTACAATGTGAGCCGACTCACTGAATCAGAGTTGCTCAAGTGAGCTAAATATAACACTGAGGTGCGAATTAATGAACGACGTTAAAGAGTAAACAGCTTCTATATTATTGTTATTATGACATAGTGTTATTATATTGATAGTGGACTCTGTAATTATGAGCCGACTCAATGAACTACAATCGTTCAAGTGAACTAAATGTTACACCAACAGTTCATTCTGTATATCCACTATCCACACAAGAACATCCAGGTCAGTGGACAATAAGTGAACAAGAAAACGAGATGAGAAGCGGTTAAATAGCGTAGAAGAAAACTGTACCACTATTCTTTTACCTTTAAGCACAGACGTACAGGATAAAGCAGAAAAGTACTTATGCTTTTAAATTACCACAAGTAAGAGAGATACAGTTTTATTGTAAAACGGTGCTGCCCACACATTTGAAGGTTGCTTAAAAACACAGCATGACAATCAATACATAAAGAGTACATCATATATAAGATTTAGTCTGGCTGGGGGACTTTAAACAGGGAGTAGACCAGCATAGGCTTGGTTCTTGGGGCCCTTGTCAATTATTAGCTTTCTTGTAAAGACAGTGATAGAACTGCTGAGTCATTCCTCCATTGTCTGGCTACCATCTTTCACGATGACGCCATTCAATGATGATGATGATGAAGATTTTTCAAAGAGACTTTCAATTTTTTCCATCTGATGCTTATGCTTTTAATCTGAGAAACAATTATGGTAAGTAAACATCGATGGCGCAAGTTAAATACCCCAGTTTCCGTTATGTCACTGAAGTTTATCAACGTTCAGCGAGCTGAGGACTTGGATGGATGACCATTCAATTTTGAACGCTCGTGATGCTGGCTATTCACGGCCCCACTCAGGCTGAGTTATGTTAATTTGAGTAGCTGGTTTCTGAGTTTCCAGCGAATGTAGGGTAAAACTCTCGCAGTGATAGGACCAGGTGGTTGAAAGATAATTATGTTAAAAACACAATACTTCGGATTTCTAATATTACAAATTTCTCGTAAATAATGGTAATAATAAGGTAAATTTACAAGTGCTGATTTGTTATTTTACATAAAGTTGGGGTTACATTATTCAAAATAGACAAAAGGTAAAAACCTGAGAATCATTCAATAATATTCGTTGGAAACATTTGTCGTAGTCTTTATTGAAGCACCATATTTGAGTAGCTGGGATTGTTTTGGTAGTAAAAAGAAGGTGAGAAAGAGAAACATGTAAAAAAGATTTCAGTGACATCTAAAAACTTTTTTTTGTTGACTATTTTTTAATTTTTATGAGATTTTTACAAGAGCAGTTTTCAGGGATATCCTGTATGTATTGTAGGTAGTAGAGACAATGAGGCGGAAGAAAAAATAAAGAGTATACAGGGAGTGAAAGTAGGATAGGTGGGGAGTGGGGACAGTAGGATGGATGGGGAAAGTTGGATAGGGGGGGATGAGAAAGAAGAAGTGGTGGAGCCAAAGGTGATGATAAGAGGCTTCAGGTAATGAGAAAGAGAGACACAAGAGTATAGGTAGTGAAGAGAAGGTGAGGAAGAAAGAGAGATATGAATGAGAGAGAAAGGGAGAGAAAGAAATAGAAATAGAGAGAAAGATCGAAAAAACAGAAAGAAAGGAAAAAATAAATATTAATAATAATAATGAGTTTCTTTGTGTTATTATATCACAATTTCAGTGGGTAGCGCAGGATTATAGGACTTTTCCGTATCCTTAATATCCCAATATTCTATTTTTGCCTATAATTCCGACACTGGTCGCTGCTAACATTAAAGCAGCTAATCATTTTTCCTCACGAGGTATGAGTGGACCCCGAACACCCAAGTACAGAGCAGAAAAAATGAAGGTAAAGGTAAAGAGAAGAAAGAGAAAAAGGAGCAGAAAATACAGGAAGGAAGAACTAAATAATGAAAAAGACAAGGATAGAAAAGAATTGAAAGTAAAAGAGGATGATGTGAGGAAGGGTGATGTAGAGAGAGAGGCAGAAATCAGATGTAGAGAGAGGGGAGAGTAAAGGAGATAGAAAGAGGAGAGAAAGAGATTTAATAGGAAAGAGAGAGAAATTAAATTATGTTCTGTTGAAGTGTTTTCTGTTCTCACCTCCAACATAATTCATAGCCGGAAGAAAACTACAGTGGCGTTTGTTTGAGGACTTTTGAGGTATCAGTAACACATATGCATCCGTGACATATGTTCAAACTGTCGAATCAATTTTTTTTAAATCTGATCTTAATGATAGGTAAGTAAGGTAGATGCTGAGATAAAAAGATAAAGAAAGAGACAAGGAGATAAGTAAGAGGAGGAAGTAAGAAAGAGCGAGAAAGAGACAGGATAGAGGGGAGAGAGAAGAAGGAGATAGAGAGAGGAGGAAAGAGAGGATGAGAGAGAGAGAGAGGAAGAAGTAAGAAATGAAGAGGGTGGAGAAAAGGAAAAAAATTAGGAAGAGGAGATAGGAGAGAAAGAAGAGAGTGAGAGATAGAAATACATATAGGGCGATGGAAATAAAATGAGGCGATGGAAGAGAGAGAGAGAGAAAGTGAGTGAGAGACAAGTGAGTGAGTGAGAAAACCTGACAAATTAAATGAGTTGAGAGAGGAGATGAGAGATGGTTATTGAATTAAAAACTATACGAGCTGACATCAGGAGTAACTTTGTCTGGGCCCTGGGCTTTGGGGAGGCCACACATCATAGTGAGGAGAGAGGAGAGAGGGGGGGCAGGTACTACGCAACGTAGTGAAAGGGGGATATAATCGTAGGAAGGGGGGGCAAAAATAAGTAGAGGTGAACATCATAGGGGAGGGGATACATCTTATTGGAGGTGCTACACATTATAGTGGAAGTGAGGAGGGGGGGTGGGACTCTGGGGACCTGGATGTGTTTCTGATAAGAACTGGAGATTATTGATTGTGGAGGTGAGGAAAAGAAGGTTATTGGACTAGAAAACATATTGTGGAGGTGTGAAGACGATACTTGTGAAGACGATAAGTACTTAGTTGTATGTAGTCTGTAGATATTAGGTACAATACTCGAACATACCTATATGAAGATCTTTCTGGATAATTAGGGCAAACTAATGGACAAAATCGAGAACTTGAGCCATGACTTAGCATTGGTTTCCCCCTTTTAAGACAGTATGCAAGTGAATACTTAGTGCCAGAGAGGTATTACAAAAATTTCTATTAATTCTGCTCTTAGTTTTTTTAACACGTTCGTTACCGAACGGCCATATGTGGATGTTTATGTGTTTTTCTTTGGGACCGAAAACACACATGTGGTTGTTATCAAAATTTTAACGAGGGACCGGACATCCATATATGGCCTTTTTGAGGTAGGTTGTTAGTATTAGAACAGATATAGGATCGATTCTTGTACAAATACGCTGCCAAATATGCAACAGAAAAAAAATTTTGGTCCCTAGGATGCAACAGCGACTTTACCGCCCGGTCCATACGTAAAACTTGAAAAAATTGGCTTGGTAACGAACGTGTTAAGAAATTTAGATTTAGATAAATGGTAGTTTTGGCATCTCCACTAAAAATTTGCAGTTCAGATATCTCCACTAATGAATGGTAGTTTTGACATCTCCACTAAAAATTTGTAGTTCAGATATCTTCACTAATAAATGGTAGTTTTGGCATCTCCACTAAAAAATTATAGTTCACATATCTCCACTAATAAATGGAAGTATTCGCATCTCCACTAAAAATTTGTAGTTCACATATCTCCACTAATAAATGGTAGTTTTGGCATATCCATTAAAAATTTGTAGTTCAAATATCTCTACTAATAAATTGTAGTTTTGGCATCTCCACTAAAAATTTATAGTTCACATATCTCCACTAATAAATGGAAGTTTTCGCATCTCCACTAAAAATTTGTAGTTCTCATATCTCCACTAATAAATGGTAGTTTTGGCATCTCCACTAAAAATTAATAGTTCACATATCTCCACTAATAAATGGAAGTTTTCGCATCTTCACTAAAAATTTGTAGTTCACATATCTCCACTAATAAATGGTAGTTTTGTCATATCCATTAAAAATTTGTAGTTCAAATATCTCTACTAATAAATGGTAGTTTTGGCATCTCCACTAAAAAGTTGTAGTTCAGACATCTCCACTAGTCTTCTTATAAAAGGAACTCTGGTTATAAGAGAAAATATTTCCGATCCCTTGAATTATCCAGGTTTGACTGTATTTTAAACAATATTTACCATGGTAGTGCAGTGATCCAAGATGTTAGTCGAGGTTCTTGAGTTCGAACCCCAACCAGTGAATTGACTTTTACGCCAAGCAAACACTTCTACATTTTTTTATTAAGAATTCTATGAAAAGTCACTCCTTCAGCCACAGAGGTAGCATAAAATATCCAGTTGTATATGTCTATCTTCACACATGTGATATGTATACTTGTATAGGTAGTTGCCCATGTAAAATTTAAAATCAGACAAAATTCAACACTTCGTCTTTGAAGTTAAAAAATCGTAAAGTATAAATATCCAAACATAAAGTAGAAATTAATAATGTACATGGCCAGATTGATAGGCTGTATATACATTTACATGATATGTGGACTGTGTACATTATGTAATGCCCCGTTTGGTGATGTACAAGGCACTCTGCCAACCTTCCAGGAGAAGAAAAGATTACTTCAAGTGTAGGAATAACATACGCCTTGTTTAATTGAATCCAGCACCTCTAGGAAATATCGTATATGGTATATTCATCAAGTATATGTAGATATATCGTATATGATAGGTACCTGCACCTGGTACACACATTAACTAAGCACGAATAGCACTCGCTTGCCATGCGGAAGGTCCCGGGTTCGAACCCCCGCACCGACAAAAATTTGTATTCAAAACTTGGTTACAGTTGTTTGTAAGGGATACCTTGCAGTGCGCTCGTGTTGACCCAGAACCTAAATGGGAGGTATTGTATCACTTCTCGCCTATCAGAGGGGAGCCATACTACGGGATGGGCAGGCTACAACACAGACCACAAGCGTCTGCAGTAGCTCCTGTTTCATCGATACGAAACAAAAAAGCTGTGAAACACTCATCTTAAAAAAAAAAAAAATAATAACAATTACCATTACCCCTCATTTGTTTCAATAAAGCTATTAAAATCCTGGTATGCAGAGACGTGTTTACTATACCTATAGGGTTCACTGTAGGGTGGTCCCGAGCTTGCTATAGGGAAAAATTCGACCTTGACAATTATTTAAAAAAGAAACATCTGAATGCGCATGCGCACAGGCGCTTCAAACAAACGTCTCTGCATAACAAAATCAGCTGAAGGGACAAAAATGACCCAGGCATCCCTACAGAGAGGACTCTGCATACCACCCTTAGTTGTATCAATCCTCTCTGAAACAGCACGAAATTCATTTATTTTTTAATTTTATTTTTTTAAACCACCCTCTTAAAACCAAATTCGATGCGAGTTAAAGCTTCTAAACGCTTTTTTTCTCGTCTTTTAAATACTGACAACCCTGTCTACTTTTGTCACTTATTTCTACTCACTGTATTTCTCCTCCATTCAAACTTACACAGATTCGTGTCTACTTATACATTATTTAAACCCATCGTGGAGTATGATATCGCGAATAAAATCCAACAATTCGACAAATAAATTTAATCCCCCCCGAACATCAAAAACTCTTCATTTAAAACTTTTTTTTTTGCTTTCGACGTAAAAAAGAAATCTGGAAAACTTTTGCATTCCATCCTCATCTTCTCAAAAAGTTTCTCTGATTTTTCTCTCCTAAGTTTTGCTCCCTTTTATTGCATACCTATTCTGAAAGCTCTTTCTACCTCTGACTTTTTTTTCTTCCTCTTATTGCATACCTACCTATTCTTAACATGTCTACACCTTTTCTTTTTCTTCACTCTTCATCGCTTCTCTCTCTGCGAAGTCCTTCTTATTTTTTTTTGGCTTCCTTTAAAGTGGCAGGGTTCTCACATGTGAGCTCTTCCACTCAACCACTTTATCTCTCTAGTCTTTTCCTGTCTTTATCATCTCCCTTCTCCCTCTGACATAGTAGCATCTCTTTTTCTACTTGGTACCCTCCGTTTAGGGAGTGAATTTGTAAAGACTGAACTTATATATTTCTTTTGCTATCTATCAAACAAGTCAACCAACTCATCTCCCTGGGGCACACAGCCGCATTTCCTCTTGGAATTACCAGGCTTATTTTTTGTGATAGATAAAAACTTGCTTTACCATCACCTGATTTATCCACTAGACTTGACCCCTCCGTTTATAATTTATTTTCATTAATATTAACCTGCATCTTTCTCACTTACTCTAATTAACCTTCCTGTGTTTCTAAGTTTTTATATCTTCTCTCACCTAATTTTCTTCCTTTTACTTTACCTTCTTTATTCCCTGATCCCCTCTCTCTCTTACTACTAGTTCAAACGTTCTTACTCTCTAGCACTCACTCCTTTCTTTTACAATCGTCTGTCATCTTATTAAACATTTATCCTTTCCTCCTTATCTTTACAAAGTCAACATTCTCCTCACTCCTCCTTATAGCAATAGTTTCTTTCTTTCTTTTTCCCATCCATTATCTCTATCTGTTATCTCACTCTTCCTTACCTATCCACTATCTTTTATCTCACTCTTCCTTTCCCATCTACTTTTCATTCTTTCTTATCTCACTCTTCCTTTCCCATCCACTATCTTTATCTCACTCTTCCTTTCCCATTCACTATCTTCTATCCTCCTCATCTCACTTCCTTTCCCATCCATTATCTTCTATCCCACTCTTCCTTTCCATGCACTATCTTCTATCTCAACACTTCCTTTCCCATCCACTATCTTTCTATCTCACTCTTCCTTTCCCATCCACTATCTTCTATCTCCTCTCTTCCTTTCCCATCCACTATCTTCTATCTCACTCTTCCTTTCCCATCCACTATCTTTTATCTCACTCGTCCTTTCGCATCCACTATCTTCTATCTCACTCTTCCTTTCCCATCCACTATCTTCTATCTCACTCTTCCTTTCCCATCCACTACCTTCTATCTCACTCTTCCTTTCCCATCCACTATCTTCTATCTCACTCTTCCTTTCCCATTCACTATCTTCTATCTCCCTCTTCCTTTCCCATCCACTATCTCCTATCTCACTCTTCCTTTCCCATCCACTATCTTCTATCTCACTCTTCCTTTTCCTTCCACTATCTTCTATCTCACTCTTCCTTTCCCATTCACTATCTTCTATCTCCCTCTTCCTTTCCCATCCACTATCTCCTATCTCACTCTTCCTTTCCCATCCACTATCTTCTATCTCACTCTTCCTTTCCCATTCACTATCTTCTATCTCCCTCTTCCTTTCCCATCCACTATCTTCTATCTCACTCTTCCTTTCACATCCACTATCTTCTATCTCACTCTTCCTTTCCCATCCACTATCTTCTATCTCACTCTTCCTTTCCCATCCACTATCTTCTATCTCACTCTTCCTTTCCCATCCACTATCTTCTATCTCACTCTTCCTTTCCCATCCACTATCTTCTATCTCACTCTTCCTTTCCCATCCACTATCTTCTATCTCCCTCTTCCTTTCCCACATCCACTATCTTCTATCTCACTCTTCCTTTCCCATACACTATCTTCTATCTCACTCTTCCTTTCCCATCCACTATCTTCTATGCCACTCTTCCTTTCCTTCCATTGTCTGTTTAATGGAAAATGGCGGCGGGTTGCTCCCTGCGGCCAAAGGTTAGCAAAGTACAAATATCTCGCGGAGAGCATCCTTAGATGAAAATTTAGAGATGTTCTTTTCTTAGTTTTTGGTGAGTGATTTCTTTCCCTTTTTCCTTCTCTTTTTCTTTTTTTGTCCCTTCTTCCTCTGGTTTTTTCTCTCTTCCTTTAACTCCCCCATTCTCCCTCCACATTTTTTTTCTTCCGTTCTTCTTGTTCTCTCTCCTTCTCCTTCCTTTTAATCACTTCCTCTGAAGTTTTTCTACTTTCCCTTCCAACTCTCCTCTTCTCTCTACATTTTTATTTTCTTCCCTCCTTCTCTATCTCTTTGATTCCACCTTTATCCTTTTAGATTTCTATTTTTCCTTTACTCTCCTTTTTTTAAATTCCCCCCCCCCCCCCATCCCTAGTTCCTCGTCGTCTTGTCTGAAATGTTGAAGGTAAGAAAAAGTAGGAAAATAAACCAAGAGAAAAATTCAAGTTTTAATGCATTTCCTTTCTGGAAAACTTTTTATCAAAAGGAGAGTAAAAATTATGTGTGCAGGAAATTTGGCGACAGTGAAGATCTTTATAGCGAACTTTTGCAAAGTTGTGAAACCTTACGGCTGTTTATGTCTCCGCTATTATCTTTTATAGTGCTTTGCCATACTATGTCCCGTCCCGCGATCCATTACTGTAATTTACGACTATGTACTCCGCCACTTTATTATATACAATGGTATATATTTATATACCTATAATTCTCCTTCGTATAACCAAGAAAGAACAAAAAGTAAAAAAAATTGTATTGAATAGCATTAAAAAAAAAAAAAAAAAAAAAAAAAAGCAGTTTGTGAAAGTAAGAAATTTTTTACCGTGAGGTTGATGTTTCAAGCCCCAGTTTCAGCGTAGATTTAGTAAAGTGAGTTTGAGTAGCTGTGACACCACAAATGTGATCAACACATATATGATAACTTTTTTATGTCTCATCACATCTCCTGGGTATATGATCTCAAGAATTTATATCTTTTATATACAAAAATTCTGTAACTTATAGACGTTTTATTATGAAAGTCATGACAGAAAGCTGAAATGGGAAATCGAGTATTCCTTCATTAATGTCTCGTTCTTCAGGATAAATACGTAGACATGTACCCAACGTGTTCATGTTTTAGAAACCATTGTCTTCATTAGCTAAATGCCTAAAACTTCTGCCTCCTGAAACTCTGCAATCGTTCGTGTTCTTTAGAATCAAATAACTTAAAAAAACCAGTTTGAAATTTCTTCTACTCAAATATTTTTCAGCTTGGTCCATTATCATTGAAACAACTTTGAGGAACCAGTTGGTCGCCATTTTGTCTGGCGGGATATCAAGTCAGACACTAGCAGAAGCGGTTCTTGTATGGAGGACCAGTTATATATGTCGGACCTGAAGATCCGAGATCTTCATGCATAGCTCAAAACCAGTTTTATGGTCCTCAGAAACTCGAGTACTTCTTATTGTGTGCAATATTAGAGTTAAGCATTATGTGGTTGATTTTATTTGTTAGACATAATACAACTCTTCCAAATCTTCCAAATCTTCAGAAATGGGGCAAGCACCAATAACGCTTGCCGCATTTCCCCTCTGAATTTCAATTGAGATTCTTTGAATAAAATAAGTTGCTGCAGCACTTGATCCAGTTTTTTCTATTAATCTTCTGCCAATTTCTTCCACTAAATCTCTCGCCTCTTCACACATCGAACCCATCGTCTCCACCGCAAAACCAACAAACTTATAATCTTCACACAGTTCTTGATATTTTCTCCTTTTGTTTTTACAAGCCATTTCTGCTGCTGCTCCTTGCTCTTGTACTGTCCTGCTTAGGTTGGAAGGTGCTAATGTATCTGTGCACGTGACATCCCACAGAATGTGTTTCCCATTAGACCAGGGTACTATTGATATTCCATCAGGTCTAATATTAGTGTTGGCGGTGAGACCTGTTGGTTCTAACTGGCATGGGACATCGGCAGATACAAGAGCTCGTTTGAGCACATTGTTGATAGAACTGTGTCTAGTGAATCTGCCTGAACTTTTAGCGCAACTGAGTGGGTGGATTCCTTTACTGTCGACAGAATCTGTGCCACAAATACAGGGATGAGGCCTACAAATGGTACATCCTAGCCTCAAACCCACACAAATGCGGAAGGTTCTGTTTTCAATTAAGGTTCCAATTTGCTTGGCAGGAACAACTTGCAACCAGGCACCAGATTCTTTGCACTGGAGTGCTTTAAACCTTGCAATATCTTCATTTTCTGTAAATATCATCTCATTCTGGAGGATATGGTTTACAATGATATAATCCCATTCTTTTTGTGAGGTTATGTTGGTCGCAATCCTATTGTACTTGGAGTCCCAAAGTGTCATAGCATCATTTAAATGAGGTATATGAAAATTATCCTCCGCTTTGTTCAGAATAAGGGATACCAAAGGTTTTACACCATTTCCAGAAGATATGAAAGCAGGAAGGCTAATATCAAAAATCTTTCTTATACCTAATCCTCCAACTCGTACAGGCAAAGTGGATTGCGTCCATTGAATGGGTGTTAACTGAGAGTTGAAAATTTTCTCCATTGTAGTTTTCATGATAGAGTCAATTCTCTCCAAGCATTCAGGATACATCCACATTGGTGTTGTTCGAGTTGAATAAGTCATCTTGGGTATGGTGGTACATGTTTTTAGAAGAAAATATGCAACATGAGTACTCAAACTTTTTATTCTTTCAAGCATGAACTCAGTTTTCACGAATCTTTCATTGAAATGAGACTCATATCCTTGTTCACAAATGGGACTACCCAAAATGCAAAGTTCTGTATTTTCAACAACCTTAACTCCAGGAAGTATACGTTGAAACGATTAAGACCATCTCTTCATCTCTCATACCGGAACAGAAGTAAAGTTCACATTTACTGAAATTCAATTCCAATCCAATTTTTTTAGATTCTTTTCTTAAAAGAGCTAAATCCTCCAGAACAATGTTGGGATCACCTCCTATAATTCCATCATCCAAGTACCATACATTGAGGTTGGATTTCAATTTTTTCACTATAGGATGCAATGCAAGACTAAACAGCAAAGGCCCGGCCGGATCACCTTGCTGGGCCCCCACCTCAGATTTGATGACATTTTCTCCATATAACAAGTTAGAGTGGCTCTGGTAACATTGTTGCAAAAATGGTAGCATGGATGGTATTCTGATCTTTACTTCTTCAAGAATAACGTCTCTTTCAGCAGTATTGAAGGCATTTTTAAAATCAACTTTAAAAAGGATAAAATCTGAGGTCTGATTTGCGTTAACAAAAGATCTGACGGCATGTACAATACTTTCACCTCCTTGCCTTGTAGCAAACCCCAGCTGTTGAGGCTGAAAATAGGTGCTGATTTCATCTCGCACATAGCTGCATCCAATTTTAGCTGTCAAGCGACGAAATATACAGCCGACAGCTATTGGGCGAATTCCCCCATCTTTTTTTTGAAGAGCACATAGATTGGCACCGTATAAGAAAGGACAGAAACTTTCAATAATTTGATCATCGAAACATGAGTGTGCAATATTAAAGTAATAATAATACTTATGAGGTATTGTTGACTGTTCGGGCCTTCCGAGATTTCATACAGGTATGAAATTGATACTTATGATGTGACTAAAAAAAACCAAACTGTACACAGTGGACATGTAAAAATCCATGAATGGCTTTTCCCTTCTTAGACATAACATATTTGTTACAGTACCTAACATAATAATAGAAACCATTTATAATAAGATTAATAAGTATAATAACTTACCTATACCAGGAGAAATAATAATTAGATGAACAAAAAGAGCTAGATAATAAAGAGAAGGCAATGCTTTAAAATAAGGAACTAGCGAGACGAGGGGAGGGGAGGGAAGGAGTGGGTACAGAAGGGGCGTAGTAGAAGGGAAAGAAAAGGGATAAAAATGTAAATAGATTTGGAAATGCGTTTTGCCCGGAATACGTCCCTAGCGGGGCATTTGTTTGAATGAGGTGGTCAGAAAACGCTCCTGGAAAACATTCCCTTGGGAACTAATTTGTTTCTTTTTATTTCCATCCTTCCCTTTTCCTTCCCTAAGGGTCAATCTCAACTTTCTCTCCCCCCTCCCTGAGGGTCAATCTACCTTTATTTTCCCCTCCTCAATTCTATTTTAGCCTTTTCTTTTCTTCCTCTGAACTCTTACGTTCGATGTTCCTGATGGCTCCTCTACAGAATCTAGAACTATGCAAGTGATGAAACTTAAAATTCCTTCTCTTCTAGAGTTACCGACCTCAGTTTCTAGAGTAGATATGGCGGAGGACTTGTAACCTGGAGGTCGGTGGTTCAATTCCCGAATTAAGCAAATATTTAGTAAAGCGAGACTGAGTCTTTGTGATATCACGTGATTAACACAAATACGATAACTTTTTTTTCTTTTCTACAGTTATACAAATAGGTAATTTGTTATTTATACTGCAGGTGTGCAGGTGTTTGACTAGAAGGGTCTCTTTTTGCTAGAAATTTAAACTGTAGAGTTTCCAGAGCATAATAAAATTTTGGTCAGAATAAAGGTGTATACTCGTACTCCTAAGCTACATACGATACTCGAGTTACGATTATTCTTCATTTTTGTTGAAAGAGGTTTTAGAAATAATTCTTCTTTACCTCAACCCATTGTAAAAATGTATCACATTACTACAAATAAATTATACTACTACTACTACTACTATTTCTTCTTTACCTTGAAAAGATACTGGCGATGCGCTAGGTAATTTTGTCTTAACGTTTCCATTCAATTTATGCTGATAATAAGATTTTCTCAGTCAGGCAAAATTGTTCCTTGAGATAACAAAATTTGAGAGAAACGTTGAGTTAATTCCATTAAGGTACACAAAGTCGAATATTGTGCAACTATAGGTATTCTTTTTATTCAAGCCACGTTTTTCTACCAATACCTTCTGAGGAAGTGTTTTTCTACCAACATCTTCTGAAGAAGTGTTTTTCTACCAACACCTTCTGAGGAAGAGTTTTTCTATCAAAAATTCAACATCTTCTGAAGAAATGTTTTTCTACCAACACCTTCTGAAGAAGTGTTTTTCTACCAACACCTTCTGAAGAAGTGTTTTTCTACCAACACCTTCTGAAGAAGTGTTTTTGTTTACCAAAAATTAATGAAGACGTGTTTCTACCAACACTTTCTGAAGAAGTGTTTCTACCAACACCTTCTGAAGAAGTGTTTTTATACCAACACCTTCTGAAGAAGTATTTTTCTACCAAAACCTTCTGAAGAAGTGTTTTTCTACCAACAAGTTCTGATGAAGTTTTTTTCTAACAACACCTGCTGAAGAAGTGTTTTTCTAACAACACCTTCTGAAGAAGTGTTTTTTCTACCAACACCTTCTGAAGAAGTGTTTTTTCTACCAACACCTTCTGAGGAAGTGTTTTTCTACCAACACCTGCTGAAGAAGTGTTTTTCTAACAACACCTTCTGAAGAAGTGTTTTTTCTACCAACACCTTCTGAAGAAGTGTTTTTATACCAACACCTTCTGAAGAAGTATTTTTCTACCAAAACCTTCTGAAGAAGTGTTTTTCTACCAACAAGTTCTGATGAAGTTTTTTTCTAACAACACCTGCTGAAGAAGTGTTACCAACACCTTCTGAAGATACAACGAGCATCTAACACCTTAGACCTCAATCACCTGCTCATTTATATGTTTGTATACATACTTCTACTGCAGAGTCAGCACAGTTTCAGTATAACTTACAGTAGGACTGTACATTTATTTTACATAATTCCAGTACTTCACGAATTTCATGCGAGAAAAATAAATTCTCAAGACCGACCTTAAATATAACCTTAAAAATCTCTGTCCCATCTATTTCTGCCTGCGAATCATCAGACTCAGGATGGGTGAAGACTCAGGAGCAATATTCGATCATTAGAGCAACATGGCTTAGGCTCAGAGGCTCAAGAAAGAGATGGCCCTTCCTTATGAAGATGGTGCGGGAATGCCAGTATTTTATTGTTGAATGTTTTTTTCTGTATTTATTATTAATAAATAAATATACTTTATATGTTTTCCCCTCTAAAAAAAATCTGCCTGCGATGTTAGGTATTTCGCGTGTTAGTTTCAATTTTTACCCAAATATTTTGTACACGATTTCTTCCACTCTCGCTTTTGCTTTGATAGCTCGGATGTGTGTGTGTTTTCTGTCATATGTAATTTGATTAGAAAATATCGGGAGAGAAGCAGACGCACTAGGATTTCGAAATTCATTAAAAAATATTGTTTGTTCGAACGCAAGGTACACTACACCTAGGCATATACAAGGTGGGTTTTGATTTCTTTGAGAATCATCACAGCTGAGGGTCGAATTTTTTTTTCTATTTTAGTTTATTCATTTATTTTCTTTGTAAAGAAACATCTATACAACGTTACTTCTCCTCAGCTTTGAAGATTTTTTTCTATTTTACTTTAGTTTATTTATATATTTTCTTCATAAAGAAACATTTACACAAAGGTACTTCTCCTATGCTTTGAAGGGCTTCTAATTTTATTTAGAAGGGCAGACTTGTTACCTGGAGGTCGGTGGTTCAAATCCCGGTTTCAGCTTAAGTAAAGCGAGTTTGAGTAGTTGCGATATCACGAAAGTGATTACACAAATATGATAACTTTTAATAGATATCTGACATTTTCTATAAATCCGTTTAGGATGCCAACCACAAACAAGAAGTGAGAGTTGTAGGTTTGTCCAATAAAACTCTCATGTAGGTGTTTCACAAAAATGTTTCACCCCGCCCTGTATACACTGTATAGGGTGCTGTGTGGGCTGCGATTTTTTTTCGTCAGAAATTTCAAAATTGTGTTTTTTTTTTTCTTGTTCGTTTCTCGAACATTTTTATTTATTTTTATTACCGGCGCATTATGATCAATAAAAAGCCCCGTTATGATTCGGATTGACACATTTAATGATTTGAGACGGCGGGCTTGGGGACTCGTGCTCTAGACTAAATAAATAATTATGCTGGGCGCTGGGCCTGATGATACTGATGATAATCACTGATGGGTAATGATGATTAAAGACCGGATTATATGCACGCAAAATATGAACGAACTAAACACTTTTTTTACTTTTGTTATCCTATACTTTTGTTAAGGAAAGTACCTATGGTATTCGTCGAAAAAAAAAAAACGGGTTTAACGTCGCTTTCAACTGCGTGGTCTTATCACGACGGGGGTGTTACCCTCCATTCGCAGGAAACTCACAAAACTGCTGCCCGCATTAACCTCACCCAGCCAATGCCAGCATCAAGATTCGGTCTCTAATGATGATTAAAGGATTATTATGACTAGTAATGTCGCTGAGGATAATTTTTTTTTAAAGTTTAAAATGAACAAATTATTACAGACTAGTTGCACTTCCACAAGAGAAGCACCAATTATCACACCGACTTCTATTTAGATCTATTGTGACCAGTTGATTCTAATTCTGATTTACGTCCTGATTAAAAGTAGGGGGTTTTACCCTCCATCCGCTGGGAATCGTACCAGCTACCCATATTAACCACATCCAGTCTGGGTAGGGCCGGAAATGCCAGCCTCACATGTTTGGATGGAACAGAATTTTTGTCGAGAAGTCTACCCCAACCTAGAGTTGAACTCAGGAACTCTGGACTACGGGCAGTAGTCACAACCATTACGCCACAAGGCTGGCTAATGAACAAATAGACATTAATGTTTCTGGTGCTGATGATGTTGTCACGAATAACAATAATAATCATGGAATTTTTCGAGGTTGGGTGGGGGCCATAAAATGTGTCGAAAATTTTTCTCACCTTTATTAAAAACGAAAAAGAAATATCGTTTTGAGATCAACGCGGCTATTTCGGATTATTCTTTGTTGGGCCTCAGTCAATTTCGTCTGTTTTTTGCCGCCATAAATCGAGGCCGCTTCGCCGCTTGTCGCGATTACTGTCGCATGGTTAGGCCGCCTGATGGATGGGGCGCTGGTTCGACGACGAGACAGATTTTTAAATTAGGTATCCCTCTCTCTCTATACAGGGTGTCCCGGATACAGATGCAAATATTTTGAAAAAATTGAAAAACCAAATTTTAGAAAAATATTGAACTTATGATTAAATATCTCTCTGGTCTTTCAATATTTTTTTATGCAACCAACTGCATTTTAAGGGAAATATGCATGACTATCCATACATGAAGTCAAAAGTTACTTACTGGCTGTCATTTCTTTAAAAACGTGCATCGATCCAAGTGACCTCTAGACCTGTGGGAAAAACAGGGATTTGGCCATAACTCTTTAACGAAGCAAAATGCCCCACTGCAAGTTTCGGTCATATGATAGTCCACGGTGGGCTGAACCTACCCTCAAAATATTTGCATCTGTATCCGGGACACCCTGTATATGTATGTAGTAGAAGAGAGCTTACCATCTCAGAAGTTATTTTATTAGCTTAGGTGGTAGTCGAAGATTACATATTGTAAAAAATATATAAAACTTATCAATCTATCTCTATCTCTCCTCTCTTTCTCCTCTTTTCTATCTTCTATCTTCTCTCTTCTCTCTTCTCTCTTCTCTCTTCTCTCTCTCTCTTCTCTCTTCTCTCTTCTCTCTCTCTCTTCTCTTCTCTCTTTCTCTCTTCTCTCCTTCTCTCTCTTCTCCTTCTTCTCTCTTCTCTCTTCTCTCTTCTCTCTTCTCTCTTCTCTCTCTCTCTCCTCTCTCCTCTCTCTCTCTCTCCTCTCTCCTCTCTCCTCTCTCCTCTCTCCTCTCTCCTCTCTCCTCTCTCCTCTCTTTATTGAGAATAAATAAAATATATTCTTAAAAAATATACATGGTTTCTTTCCTTTCCGACTCTAACTGTCCACAATCTTTGTCTGTTTCAGGTAATTGTTATATTTCATTTACATTCAACAATTCTTTGAAAAATGAAGAAAATATAGGTACACATTTAGGAGGGCATCTAGAAGCACTATACAAGTGGTAAGTTACATAAGGCTTTTGTCTTTCTTAAGCAAATTTAATGTGTAGGTACATAATTTTATTTTGTCACCTCGATTGGTGCTGAAACAAATATTTTAAGTATAAAAAATATTTTCTAATAATAAATGTCTGCCTACGGGCTATAAACAGGGAGTAGACCAGCATTGGCTTGGTTCTGGGGGCCCTTGTCAATTATTATCCTCCTTGTAAAGACAGTGGTAGAAGTGCTGAATCATTCCTCCACTGTCTGGCTACCATCGTTCACGATGCCGCCACCCTATGATGTTGATGATTAAATGAAAACTCTTCATGAAGACTTTGTTAAACTATAGTATCCATACTGCATAGTATATGATTAATATGTATATTTGTATATTGTATCTCTAATATCCTTCAGAAAGTAGAGTAGGCAACCACCAGAAGAGAGGAAGAAACAGATGGAGGAAATGACAGGAGCATCATCAGCTGTCATGGTAGAGGATACTAGTGGCGGAGTACGAGTTGTAAAGTAGCTGTTCATGTGACTTTTTCTAGGAGGGAACTGTTGTAAAATTGAATAAATTGACGACCTTAAGTCTCAGACATCTGACAGTAGAATGAGAAGTATAGTTGAACTTTATTAAATCCAGAAGTGTAGTTGAACTATATTAAATCCAGAAGTATAGTTGAACTATATTAAATCCAGAAGTATAGTTGAACTATATTAAATCCAGAAGTAAAGTTGAACTATATTAAATCCAGAAGTATAGTTCAACTATATTAAATTCAGTTGTGGACATCTAGGCAAAACCTTCTCATATAGTTTGCCCTCAATCTTGGGTGTTTAACAACAGCAGAGATCCTGAAATAGTTTGATGTAAATAATTTGTATAATGCAAATCCTGTGCCACTGACCCGTCGCCACTGAAAAGGAAAGACACACATTTTACCCTTGTGAACAATTTTCACCTTTTTCTTTTCTATCCTTTCTTTATTACCTATTTTTCTATCTCTCCCTCTCTCTCTCTCTCTCTCTCTCTCTCTCTCTCTCTCTCTCTCTCTCCCCATTCTCTTCTCTGTTTCTCTTTCGGTAGAAAAGACTTCAGGCTTATAATTTACCTCTTCTCTCTCTGTCTACAATTCTGTAACACTTTTCATTTATCCTTTCGCTCTCTCTCTCTCTCTCTCTCTCTCTCTCTCTCTCTCTCTCTCTCTCTTTCTCTCTCTCTGTTTCCTCTCTCACACTTCCTCAACACATTTCATTCAGGACTTCTATCTTTTCTCTCTTTGTTCTCTCTCTCTCTTTATCTCTCTCTTTCTCTTCCTCATAAGTTATTTTATATTAGTTTAGGAGATGTTATATTTGTAAATTTAAAATTGTTATAAATAAAAATAAATCAAATCAAATCCCTCTCTGTTTCTCTCCCTCCCTCTCTCTCTCCCTCCCTCTCTCTCCCCCCCTCCCTCCCTCCCCTTCTCACTCAAATTTCCGTAACACCTTTCATTCAGGTTTCAATTCTTCTCTCTCTCCCTCCCTTCCCCCTCACTTAAACTTCCGTAACACCTTTCATTCTTCTCTCTCTTCCTTGCTGTCTATCTCTCGATAGCTCTTTCTCCCTCTATTTTTCTCCATAATGTTTATTGAAGTGAAAAGCGAAGAACAAAACGCTTCTAGCAAGTGTGGTAAGTGGCTTCTCTTTATGAGAGAGAGATAAAAAAAAGTGAGATAAAGAGAGAGGGAGGAAGAGAGATTGAGATAGAGAGAGATGAAGAGAGAGAGGGAGGGAGAGAGATAGAGAGAGAGATCACCTCCTAAGCTAAACTTAACTTTTTAGGAGGAGAGAGAGAGATAAAGAGAGGGAGGGAGAGAAAGAGTCAAAGGAGAAAGAGAGTTAAAAATAGCCCGAACCTATCTATATTCCATTATATTAAAGTAGTGTTTTTCAACTTTATAGTTATATACAAAACTAATCATTTCATTATCATTGTGAACCAAGCTCAACAGTTGCCGGATAGATAATGCGGTTGGAGGTCGAAGGTTCGAGTCCCAATACTATCAAACACCTTGGCCGAGGCGTGGAAGAACCCCCTATAGAAGAAAAAGACAGCGCGGCAGTGTCCGAGCTGTTTTGTGATCAACACAGCGGATGACAAAATAACCTCAGTCCAGTTTCCATCGTGACCTTAGCCGTTCTCAAAGTATGGTAGAAAACAGAGCACAATTCCAATTATAAGGTATTGAAATTTCTGGACCACTGAAAGTTCTAAAACTCTTTTTCATAATCCAAATAGTTGATTTAAAAAAAAAAAAAAAAAACATTATTCATCTGCAAGGTTATCTATCTAATCCATACTAAATTGGAACAAATAAAAAAATGGTACTTATAGTTTTTGTTATTTTTTAAAATCGTCTTTAAGAAACTGATAGTGAAGCAACCTCACAGACAATGGAATTGAAAAGATATTTCTTCATTCTTTTATTTTCCACGAACAAAACACGAATATTAAAATGACATTAAATTTGAAGTCTTGATATAAATAACGCGACAGCCCCGCCCTTCTCTTGTTTTATAACTTGGTTTTAACTCGTGTTATTTATTTCCATATGAACTTGTTTTTATTGTGTCGAAGAATGCATAAAGTTCGATTTTTCAATCTGCCACATGGACTCCTTGAGAAACATCTGTTTTCGTATAGATATAAAAATAATTATACAATTTAGCAATATATTATTATTAATTATAAAAGACTTAAACAAACATTCTCTTTGTTCTTCTATTGTAACTTCAGTGACATTCAATATGAAACTAAATTTTGAAATATTATAAAATTGGGTACATACCACTGCTGAATCAGGAATGTTCGTAAAATATGTAAATTTTATTGGCAACCAAGAAGTCATCAAGAACATGAAATTTTTCATCTCTTAAAATTAGAATTTATTTCCAGATATATAATAACATCTTTTTTTTCTATATTGAAAACTAGCGGTCTGCACCCGCTTCGGCAAGCCAACACACACACTCTCTGACACACACAAACACCCACACTGAAACAGAATAAATGTTCAACAAGACTTCTTAAATTAGGGTCTATAAACTGAAAGTACGGCCTAAATTGAGTCCAAAATGAGGATAAATTGAGATTCCGTAGCCACAAACAAAAGTGTCTGGTCTGGGGAGATGCCCATGCCCAATATGATTGCGATATAAGGAAAAACCTAAAAGCAGGGGGTCACACCGACTTCTTAGTGAAAAACCACATCAAACCGAAAAAAAAACGTTATAGGACAAAAATATAACTATGTTGTTTAACATTGGTGACATGAAATTAGTAACATGACATAACGGAAAAGTTGTACCATGTTTCATCAAAATGGGACAAACTGTGACAGTTTTTTTTTATAAAGAATATAGCCACAGATATACAGACGGACAATTGATTTTTTTATAGATATATGTACTTGTACATAGATGGACTAAAAAACGCGGAGAGTGTCTACCGCCTATAAATCAAATTCCCATGTCATTGCAAAGTACATTAAGATTTCTATTAAAAGAATATAAATTATCCGGATATTTAAAAATATTTTTTCAGATTAATTTAGAGTAAGTCATAAATTAGACGTAAGAATAATTGCCTCAGGCGAGACTTGCTGACAAAGTATAGGATAGAAATAAATCTAAAAAAAATATTTATTTTTTGTATTTTTTTTGGAGGTTGTACACCACAAACAACATTGTTTCAATATTTAAAACAGTAAAACAAGATGGGGTTTTCCTTTGTATTCTTACTCAAATTTCCTACTTTTACAAACAAACCAAAAATCTTAAGGCCATTTAAACTCTCCTAAGTTTAAAAACAAATCTTAAAAAAAAAAAAATAAAAATATATGTGTGGTTTATAAAAAAATATTTATGTCCATATATATCCCTCACTTAAAATTCCTTTTCTAAACCGATTCCCTTAAATAGAAGGAAAGCAAAGTAACGAAAATATCCTATTTCAAGTAAAATCACCAGACTTAGAATGGAGCTACAGCGCTGTGTCCTGGACTGCCAGTCCCTGCTGATGCAGTTCAGCAACCTCCCAGAACAGTCAACAGAGCACACGTTCACAAAACTCTACGAAGAAGCCTTGGAGGAACTGCTCTACATGTTGGACATCAACAGAGACATCCGACAGGAAATGGAGGCCATCCACGATGAAATACGAGGCTGGTTTACAACTGATGAGGAAGTATGTGAAGAGGAAGAGCCCATCACCGTGAGTGTCGTTCCGAGCTCTGAGCCAGTGGAGGAAGAAGAAGTAGAGGAGACTGTCCCAGAGACACCCCCAATAGTCATACGCAGGGTAGAGAAGACAGACTATGTGAAGAAACTGGACGCCTTCTTCAACCGAGGGCAAGCAAACATCCTGCAACAAGCCAAAGGCAGACTAAGAAATCTGGAAGTAGATATAGGGAGGGTGTCTGTCAAGCTAGCACTAATCACTGCTAACTGCAAAATTTACCTGGATGGAATAGAAGTCTTAAAGAAAAAGAAAACTATCGTAGTTGACAAGCGATACAAGACGATGTACGAACTAGGAATGTACAAACAGCACTTGACATGGTTCCAGTCAGACAAGAATTATCTGAAGAAAAAGTACCGGATGAATTGCAAGAAGATAAAAGACCTCAAAATGCAACTGCGTATTCAAGGAACCGAAGAGACCCGCATCAGACGTGCCAAACGGAAGCCTGCGAAATTGTTAGCTCTTTATCACAGAGAAAACACACGTCAAACCAATGAGTATACTCAGCTCATGGAGAAATTCAACAAGGTGGAAGAGCGGACGTGGGACATAAAGATGAGGATGAACTGCGAAGCAAAGTTGAGGATATTCCCCCTGCCAGATATTAAACCAAAGAAACCGAACGAAAAAGAACCTCTCAATTTTTTCTGGGTGGAAAGGGATAGTTATAAAATTCCTAAAAAAACCAATAAACCTAATACAACTACAAAAAACTTGAACGTCAATCGTTATGCGAATGAAAGACCGAAATCTATTCATGGAAAGTCCGCTCAAAGGGCTCAAAGTCAGTCCATCCAGAACTTGAATTCCAAGTGTCGCATGCTGAAACTTCCATACAGCAATGTTTGTTTAAAGCCCACAAAGATCGCAAAAAAATCACCGGATTACCTGACAGAGTTCAAAGCCAAATTTGGCCCGCAGACTGGACAAACGCCCGTCTCACAACTCTTGAAGACGACCACTGTTGCGGACGTTCAGTACAGTGTTCTCAAGAAGAGGGAGGGGAAGAATTACCCTCTTCGCCAGTCGGAAGTGTTGCTGGACAAGGACTTGAAGCATGAGGAGTACCTGCTCATGCAGGCACAGGAGGCAGAGGACCTGGTGAAGATCAAGCATGCGCAGCTGGAGAAGGAACTGGAGAAAGTGGTGAGGTTCAGGGAGTATTGGGAGAAGCAAGAGGCGGATCTGCGGCAGGACGTAAAGTTTGCTCTGAGCAAGTAGAGAGAGGATAGTGCATGAAGATTTTGGCAAAATAGGTAAAATAAAATAAATAGGAAACAATGAAAACAAATATTTAATCTAATACTTTTAGTCTGCGAAAAAATGATTCTAATTAAAAATCTTGACTGCTAATAATAAACATCATTATACATAGTTACCTTGACTTGCACTCCAGTTCAACCGGGTTCGAATCTCGAATTTTTTCGACTCTGTATTGGGGATAACCTCGTGAGGACAATTGGGGTAGTTGTAGAGTGGGCAACGAGATTAGCCAGCGTCGATGGCATGTTGAATACACCGGTTCCCTTCAGAACACCGAAGTTAAGCGACATCCAGCGAGGTTAAGACTTGGATGGGTGACCATTCAAATTCTAATTCTCGTGACGCTGGCTTTTCCCGGCCCCACTCAGGCTGGGTGAGGTCAATGTGAGTAGCAGGTTTGTGAGTTTCCTGCGAATGGAGGGTAAAACCCCCGTCGTGATATGACCATGGCAGTTGAAAGCGACGTTAAAACCCCACTTAAAAAAAAAAAAAAAAAGATTGATATTGGAATATGATGGTTGTTTGGCGATTGTGATACATTAGCATTAGTTCTTATAATGTCGATTGAGTCGATTCTACCCACTAAAAATCGCGACATAATAACACAAATAACTAGCTCTTTATCCTTTAAACATTATTATGGTTGCCCCATTTCATACTCATACAATACATGTCTACGAAATTCTTAGAGGCTTTTACAATGTCAACGTCGCGTCGTCCATAGAAAATAAAAATTTAAACTCTACCAAATCACCCCGTCACTCTCCCTCTCTGGCTTTGCACTAATTGCACCATTGATAAAGATAATAGTTGAAAGTGAGACTTTTCTGCTTCAGAACTCCTTCACTCCTCAATTCAGTAGGCTGCTGGCGACACCTTGCTGACTGGGTAGCGAGATAAAACGAGAAACTGCTGACTGAGGAAAATAAAGAGGAAAGAAAACCTAGACACAAGTCTTTATAGGTAAAACCTGGAGGAAGATGTGGGAGGGTGGAGGAGTGGGACGGATGTGAAGAGGAAAGGTAGAGGAATGAAAATGTGTATAGAGAAAGTAAAGATTAGGTGGAAATAATAAATAATCAGTGTCGGGTGGTACGTTCGGAAAATGGGAAGGCTTGACCGGTCACAAGGTCACAACTTCTTTTCATATAAAAGAATCTTGTTTGGATTTGTTCGGAAAGTATTGAGATGTGACACTCAGTATGTCGTAGGTATGTACAAATTTAAGCACATTGATGTATTTATTTACTTTCTGGTGATGCTCAAACAACGTTTTAATACGTAGGAACAATTATTCTAGGATTATAAGAAAAGGAAAATAAAGCAGTTGAAAGCTTTAGATGAGCATTTATGAGTATCCCACCCCCCCTTGTTGTACTTTGATCTTTCGAGTTATTTTTTTATTGTTATACATGCATATTCAAGTGGCCGTAGGGAAATTATATTGGGAAATTCATGAAAGCTAGAAAAGGGCCCGTTGAGCCGCCACTGATATCCTAGAGACTTTACGAAGCCTAGAGATGCAGTGGAGGAGTTTCGGGGGAGAGAAAGAGTATGAAGGGGAGAGGAATATGCAGAAGGGATAGGTATGAGTGGGTGGAGGAAGAGAGAGGCAGAGGTCATGTAGATAGGAGAAAGAAAGAGAGAGACAGATAGAGAGAGAGAGAGAGAGAGAGAGAGAGAGAGAGAGAGAGAGAGAGACAGAGAGAGAGAGACAGATAGAGAGAGACAGATAGAGAGAGACAGATAGAGAGAGACAGATAGAGAGAGAGAGAGAGAGAAAGAAGAAAGGAAGTCATATATGTAGTGGAAGGGGAGAGGAGTTATAGGAGTGAGTGGAGATAGAGAAGGATGTAAGGACAGATGGGAGGGAAATAATGAGGACATACAGGACAGAAAAATCGCTACCACACAGGATAAAGTAGAGGAAAGTAAAAGGATAGTAGTTGAATTGAGGGACAAGTAGGAGAGTAAAAGAAGAGAGTATTTTGTATTAGGATAGTAAGAGATGGAGCGGGTAACATAAAGATAGAGGAAAGTAAAAGAGTTGTAGGTGTTGTGAGGACAAGGTATCAGGAGAGTAGGATATAAGGGTATTTTGTAATAGGGTAATAGGAGAAAGAGCGGATAGAATACAATAAAGGAAAGTAAAAGAGTAGTAGGTGTAGTGAGGACAAAGTATTAGGAGAGTAGGAGAAGAGAGTACATATTTTGTATTAGGATTAAAAAAAAAAAAAAAAAAAAAAAAAAAAAAAGGTAACTGTGCCCCGGAACCGCTTTCGCATTACTTCAGGACACTTTACCTTTACATCCATGCCATTCCGAAAACGGAAAATTTAGGTCAGAAATTTCCCCTCCGGCCGGGATTTGAACCCGCAACCTCCGGGTCAGTAACGAATACTCTTAACCACTGAGCCACGGAGGTCGGCATTTGTATTAGGATAGTAAGAGATGGAGCGGAGAGTAGGATATAAGAGTATTTTGTAATAGGGTAGTAGGAGAAAGAGCGGATAAAATAGAGATAGAGGAAAGTAAAAGAGTAGTAGGTGTAGTGAGGACAAAGTATTAGGAGAGTAGGAGAAGAGAGTATTTTGTATTAGGATAAAGTAAGAGATGGAGCGGGTAACACCAAGATAGAGGAAAGTAAAAGAGTAGTAGGTGTAGTGAGGACAAAGTATTAGGAGAGTAGGAGAAGAGAGTACATCTTTTGTATTACGATAGTAAGAGATGGATCGGAGAGTAGGATATAAGAGTATTTTGTCGTAGGGTAGTAGGAGAGAGAGCGGATAAAATAGAGATAGAGGAAAGTAAAAGAGTAGTAGGTGTAGTGAGGACAAAGTATTAGGAGAGTATGGGTAAAGGAGGGGGTAAATCCACGGAGCCAAACTATTGATTTGCATCAGCACGTCCGAGACAAGGCTCTCTCTCTCTCTCTCTCTCTCTCTCTCTTTTCATCTCTCTCTCTTTCTTTCTTTCTCTCTCTCTCTCTCTCTCTCTCTTTCTATCTCCTTTTCGAACTCTCTTCTTCCTTCTCTTTTTCTCGCGATTTCTTTTTCTTCTGTTTTAGCTTGTTCTATTAATTTTTCTCCTCTGTTTTCTGTCTCTTATAATTAATATGTTCATTGTATGTATATAAAAAATTGTGAATAAAGCTTGATCCAATTGTTTATAATAATATGCACTCGTGGAATAATGAGACTTGTTAGTCCTATGCGGGCAGTATAATTAAGGGAATATTATTCAATAATTTTCTCATTAATATTATTTTTTGCCTCATGCCTTAAACAATATCTCACGTATAAGTATAATATATACGTACATATATTATACTTATATGTCTACTCTACAACCTTCACAACATTGACACTCGTAAAAATCAAGATTTGCCTTTTTTGTACTCTCTCTCTCTCTCTCTCTCTCTGTGTCTCTCTCCCCCCTTCATAATTCATATTATAATCCTCTCGCTTTCTCTGAGTGTACCTACTGTGAAAAGAACTTCAATTTATTTTAATCCTTGTCACTAAATCCACTCTTTACAATCTTCCACCTTGTCTATACCTGGTTAACACTGCCTTTCTTTCTTTTTAGTTTTCATGCTATACCAATTTGCTCTTCCAACCTTTAAAATTTGTAGAGAGAGAGAGAGAGACAGAGAACGTCCGGTAAGAAGAAGGTCACAGAATAAGAGTAAGAAATAGAAGGATAGAGATTATAGAGAAAGACTAAAAAAAGCAAAGCGAAAAGAAAAGAGATAGTGACCATGTGATTGAGCGAGAAAGATAAATACACATAGAGATAGAGCGAGTAAGGTAATGCATTTTTAATTTTGGCCACAATATGACCTTGGTTTAATTTCATTGTAAATTTATGCACTTTTCTTGTTCAATTGCAAAACTATTGCATTAACATTGAGTAAGAAGAAGGTCACAGAATAAGAGTAAGAAATAGAAGGATAGAGATTATAGAGAAAGACTAAAAAAAGCAAAGCGAAAAGAAAAGAGATAGTGACCATGTGATTGAGCGAGAAAGATAAATACACATAGAGATAGAGCGAGTAAGGTAATGCATTTTTAATTTTGGCCACAATATGACCTTGGTTTAATTTCATTGTAAATTTATGCACTTTTCTTGTTCAATTGCAAAACTATTGCATTAACATTGAGTAAGAAGAAGGTCACAGAATAAGAGTAAGAAATAGAAGGATAGAGATTATAGAGAAAGACTAAAAAAAGCAAAGCGAAAAGAAAAGAGATAGTGACCATGTGATTGAGCGAGAAAGATAAATACACATAGAGATAGAGCGAGTAAGGTAATGCATTTTTAATTTTGGCCACAATATGACCTTGGTTTAATTTCATTGTAAATTTATGCACTTTTCTTGTTCAATTGCAAAACTATTGCATTAACATTGAGATTCCGTGTGAACAACATGTTTTATTTCTTTTGAAAACAGCAGAAGATTCTTCGGTCCTGTGGACAATTCTTAGCTCTTTATAATGCAGATTTTATTATTATCTGATGTGGTTGCAGGGTTTTCAGTGAAACCCTAACAATTAACACTGCCATCCAATTAGATCTATTGTAGCCAGTTGATTCTATTTACTTTTAACGTCCTGATTGAGATAGATAGTCAGGACGGGGGTTTTACCCTCCATTCCCTGGAAATCTTACCAGCTACCCACATTTAGGTAGAGAGATAATGGCAGCCTCATGTGTTTGGAGGGAACAGAATTTTCTTCGAA
Source organism: Bactericera cockerelli (assembly GCA_024516035.1). Taxonomy (NCBI): domain Eukaryota; kingdom Metazoa; phylum Arthropoda; class Insecta; order Hemiptera; family Triozidae; genus Bactericera; species Bactericera cockerelli. The sequence goes on along the minus strand of CM044961.1, from coordinate 27,522,557 downwards.
AAGTGCTCCAACCGGGGATCGAACTCAGGATCTCTGGACTACGGGCAGTAGTCCCAACCATTACGCCACGGAGGCTGGCTATAATGCAGATTAGAAAACACAATAGGTTTGGGAAAAGGCAAAGTGAAAGGGCTAGTGTCAGTGGCTAGTTTCTAAGAACAGTTATCACAAGATCACCTAAGTAAAGCAACATACAAGTAGGCTATGACTTGGCTGAGGGCTCAAATTCAAATACTCTATGCTGCATGGCTTTTGGGTCATCTACACTGAAGATCAGTTACATACCTATTTGTACAACCACGCCCCCAGCAGTGTTAAACGTGTTGATCAACATGTTGTTCAACAATTTTACGTGCAGTGTGAGCGAATTGAAAATTTGGATGGGGACGGTGCAGTGTTGATCAACATTGTTGAACCACATCCGTGGGGACTCGTCAGAACGGTTTTTAATAGGCAGATTTAATCATGAAGTTCATGATCAATTAAACAATCAAATGTCTAATGGCCCAATAAATCAATTGGGTCCACGATTAAATCAGTTCGTAGACGACAATGCAATCCATAAATGCGGATTTCTTCTCTCCCGTCGAAATACTGTGTAGGGGCAACATGAAGGACTGAAGGCGCAACATGCAAGCTGTTCACGAGATATTAATCGGTCTATTAATTAAGTGATGAGCACTTCAGATAAACCTCTTTGTGCTCATTCTATTTGTTCTTGCTAATTGTATTGTTGTACTTGCACTTTGTTGTTGTTTTAGCAGTGGTTGCAATTTGTTGTTTTTGTCATATTATTTGAAAGTTGTTGTTCATAATATTTTTTTTTCTTTTGTTTATTTAAAAAATAAAAAAAACATTTATCAAGGTCCTAGTATATGTAAAATGTACATATGAGTAATGATAAAATTATATGATATTTATGTTGCCGAATATTTCATTGTCAATGATTTTTTTCTTCTTCAAAACGAGGCTTCTTCAACAAGTTGGTTTTTTGTTGATCGTCCATTTGTAAATCTAAGAAAGAGCCTATCGTTTATTTTGTATGTTGTACGATTTTATGACATTAAAGAGTTAAAGTTTTGGGGGAGTGCGGATAGCCAAAAACCTAAACATTCAGACAGGCAAAACTTTTGGCATAGCACGGATAGCAGACAGACAGGAAAACATTTTACTGTAGAATAATATTTCACGAGAAATAATTTCTGGAACCATTGCAGGATATGATATCCCGGACTCCCAAAGTCCCTTATCAAATTTCATAATCAAAATAGGACCTACACACACACAATGAGTACACCCAAAATAAGTCAACTATTACAATAGGCACAAGTACAATAATGCTAGGAATCCCCGAAGCCTTAATTACATTTCTGAGGCTTCGGATGGGAAGTGGTTGTTTTTCCGTAGAGGGTTTCGAGTCGTGGTTTTCTCCAAATTTTGGACGGGGGTGTGAAGTCATTCCTCATGTTTACGGGGCTGTGGCTTCACTATAATATCTGATTAAAGAACTTCCCTCCTCCGCCGTTCAACCTCCTTGGAAAAGGTATTTCTATAAACAGTATGACTACGGAATACTCTCCTGCAATTGTCCCTATAAAACAGTAGGTATATTATTAGTTTTTAGGTATGATTGTCAAAAATCTCATTTATACGTAATATCTTCTGTAACTGGGATTTTTGACTGCAGTAATTATTGTGCATGGGGTTTTGATTGTATGCTCAGTGCAATGTTTGGTAATTAGATATTTTTAATGGGGCTATAACTAATAACTATAATTATGTATAGTAAACATAGTTTGATTAAAATTCTATTTGTTAAGTGGTTTAGGCACTGTCTTGTAACCATGCATAACGTGGGGTTATCTTTGTGTTTGATAAGTAAGAGGTAAGAGTAAGTTACCTTAACTTAGGGCAAGCAAAAATCCCAGTACACCCTACAAGTAATCTCACTACCCCTTCACAATAAATCCCACTACACCTTCACAGTAAATCCCACTACACCCTCACAATAAATCCCACTACACCCTCACAATAAATCCCACTACACCTTCACAGTAAATCCCACTACACCCTCACAATAAATCCCACTACACCCTCACAATTAATCCCACTACACCTTCACAATAAATCCCACTACACCTTCACAATAAATCCCACTACACCTCCACAATAAATCCCACTACACCTTCACAGTAAATCCCACTACACCCTCACAATAAATCCCACTACACCCTCACAATAAATCCCACTACACCTTCACAGTAAATCCCACTACACCCTCACAATAAATCCCACTACACCCTCACAATTAATCCCACTACACCTTCACAATAAATCCCACTACACCTCCACAGTAAATCCCACTACACCTCCACAGTAAATCCCACTACACCTTCACAATAAATCCCACTACACCTTCACAATAAATCCCACTACACCTTCACAATAAATCCCACTACACCTTCACAATAAATCCCACTACACCTTCACAATAAATCCCACTACACCTCCACAATAAATCCCACTACACCTTCACAGTAAATCCCACCACACCTTCACAATAAATCCCACTACACCTTCACAATAAATCCCACTACACCTTCACAATAAATCCCACTACACCTTCACAATAAATCCCACTACACCTTCACAATAAATCCCACTACACCTCCATAATAAATCCCACTACACCTTAACAATAAATCCCACTACACCTTCACAGTAAATCCCACTACACCTTCACAATAAATCCCACTACACCTCCATAATAAATCCCACTACACCTTAACAATAAATCCCACTACACCTCCATAATAAATCCCACCACACCTTCACAATAAATCCCACTGCACCTTCACAATAAATCCCACTACACCTTCACAATAAACCCCACTACACCTCCATGATAAATCCCACTACACCTTCACAGTAAATCCCACTACACCTTCACAATAAATCCCACTACACCTTCACAATAAATCCCACTACACCTCCATGATAAATCCCACTACACCTTCACAGTAAATCCCACCCACCCACACCCTCACAATAAATCCCACCACACCTTCACAATAAATCCAACCACACCTTCACAATAAATCCCACTACACCTTCACAGTAAATCCCACCACACCACACCCTCACAATAAATCCCACCACACCTTCACAATAAATCCAACCACACCTTCACAGTAAATCCCACTACACCTTCACAATAAATCTCACCACACATTCACAATAAATCCCACTACACTTTCACAGTAAATCCCACTACACCTTCACAATAAATCCCACTACACCTTCACAGTAAATCCCACCACACCTTCACAGTAAATCACCGTTTCCACCGTTCGGGCGGCATTCTCGTCATTAATTATCAACTAATCTGGCCGTTTCCCTGAATTATCTTCGCCCGTCGTAAGCGGAAACGGCGCATGATTTATGTATGTTACCTACACTGGCGTATGTTCTGGCACTGTGCGTGTTACACACCTGGGCGGTAGTCTACAGGGTGGTCCTGAGAGTCTTGACACTGACGAAATGTTTAAAAAAAAAAGGTAAAAAAAACTTGGAATGTACCTAAGTACGAGTATAACTAGGTCCTCGTAAACTAGAGCTAAATTCCAAGTTTTGGAAAGAAGAAAAATAAAAGGTGTTAAGAAAAATATCTCGAAGAAAAAGCTAATGGCGCCAAGTTAAGGTCCGAAACGATGTACGCCAATGCCTCATTGTGTGGAGTAGGGTTAAGGAAATTAAATATAGGGCCATGCCTCGGGTAGTAACTCTGGTGCAGCGAGAAAAATAATTTGTTTTCATCTCGTGATGACACAATTACTGAACCCAAATTTGTACTGTAGGTACTTGGGACTTGAACCACTGACCTCTAGGTCACAAGTCAACCGCCTTAACGGTCAATCTACTGAGGTCGGTTACATACATTTATGAATTGCAATTCTTCTTTAATGTTTCTCTATCAGTTGCTCGCGACGCGACGGTCTGATAATCCAGATGTCGGGAGTTCGAAACCCAACTAAAACAAGACAAGTTATACTTCCATTTTTGGGTTTTTACCTCTTATTAATACGTCTTGGGCTTAGTGCTGGAATAACGGACTCATTAGTCCTAAGCGGGCTGTGTAAATAAGGCGATATTGTTTTTTTTAAGCAATTTTTTTTATGATTTTTATTTTGGAATCGCCCTGTAGAAATCACCCAGGTGAATTATGGCAACACAAGTGTGGCAAATGCAATAATGCATTCGTTTGGTTTTCTGAATTATTATTATTATTATTCAGAAACAGAAGATAATATGCGTGGGAGAGAGAGAGAGAGAGAGCGAGATGAAGAGGGAGGGAGCGAGATAGAGAAGGCTTGAGAGGGAGACAAGAATGGGAAAAGTAATCATATTTGTGTGAATCACTTTCGGAATATCACAACTACTCAAACTCGATTTACTAAATCTACGCTCAAACCGTGACTTGAACCACCGACCTCCAGGTTACAAGTCCACCGCCTTATCGATCAAGCCACTGAGGTCAGAGAAAAAAATATAATAATAACGAGGGTCTTCTCTAGATGGAAGAAGAACTATCAGTTCAAAAGGATCAAATATTCACTGGAACTCATACTTTTACTTCCGATCTTAAGTATTTTTTAAAATAAATTTAGTAGGTAGAATCTGCTGGTTCCTAGAGAAATACCAGGGTGTTTGAAAGGAGAGCCAGGAAGGTTCTCTGGTATTCTGGGATATCACAACGAAGATTTGAGGGAGAAATAAGTGAAGGGGAGAGAGGGAAAGACAGACAGAGGTAGTAAGAGCAAAGGGGGGAGAGAGAGAGGGAGGGGTAGAAACAGAGGAGATAGTAATTGGGGAGGGAGAGAGAGATAGAGAAAGGAATGACAGAGAATGGGAGAAATAGAGAGAGGAGAGAGAGAGAGAGAGAGAGAGAGAGAGAGAAGGGAAGGAGAGACACAGAGGTAGTAAGAGCGAAGGGAGAGAAAGAGAGGGGGGAGAGAGATAGAGAATGGAAGGAGAAAGAGAGAGAAGAAGGGATAGAGGAGGGAGAGAGAGAGACATAGGTAAAACAAGACATTGTGTCAATGCTGGGCATGATGGTATTTTATCATCTTATGATTAGGCCCTTCGCCAGGTCTTCTTAAATAATGTTCTTGTTCAATTACTGTCGAAAACGTGAGTGTGTGTAAATTGTAAGTATATTTGTGTGTGTGTTGATGTGTATCTCTATACTCCCTACCTCTCTTTCTGAAGGAAGATGAAGAGAGAGTGAAAATAAAGAGAGAGAGATAATTAAAGAGCAATATCTTGTTCTTTTGATAACGCCCGAGCGAGTTGAAATATCAGGCTTTCAACTAGGTGTTGTTATTCTTAAAATAATTCAATAGTAAACATTATTCCTAAAGAACACTGTACGGAAATGGCTGTCTAGGTTATTAAATGTTTCATTAGAGCCCGCTTTCTACTTATCTGTGTTTCTATATTTTCACTAACTGTGTCAAGTTGAAATTATATTAGGAAAAAAAAAAAAAAAACTATGAATCGAAAAAAAATGTGTCGGTAGGTACGTCAAACCAGTAATTAGATCAACTTTTCGGCCTGAGCAGTGACCGGAAACAAAATTGGCCTTGATCTTTTTAATTTTATTAATCTACTTCTTTTACTCTGTCTTATCCCGCTCAACCAGGGTCGGCGTTGTTCAACCTCATGCATGGTTGAGGTTGATTGGTTTTGGCACATTTTTTACGGGTGAAACTGTGACCCAGAAGTTTGATTTAACGATTTTATTTGATTTAACCTCCTAAATTAGGACGGGAGTTTTACCCTCCATTCGCTGGGAATCGTACCAGCTACCCACATTAACCTCACCCAGCCTGAGTAGGTCCGGTAATGCCAGCCTCAAGTGTTCGGAGGAATCGAATTTTCTGTGTGAAAAGTCTGCTCCTACCGGGGATCGAACTCAGGATCTCTGGACTACCGGCAGTAGTCACAACCGTTATGCCACGGAGGTTTTTCATTTCATCAATAATTATTTTAGAAATTATTTGTACCTAATTTTAGTCCGTCTAAGAGTTTGGATATTGATTTAATTCTCAAAGTTCTATGTCACAAATACTGAAATAGTTTACTGAAATTATCCAAGCTTCTTGGTCACAATTGCAACTACCCAACTCCTGCATGTAGCAGCAATGTTCAGGAGAGACGCCAGCCTCCGTGGCGTAACGATTGTGACCACAGCCCGTAGTCCAGAGATCCTGAGTTCAATTACCGGTTGGAGCAGACTGTTCACACAGAAATTTCCGTTCCCTCCAAAGGGAGTTCCCTGGCAATTCCAACCCTACGCAGGCTGGGTAGTGCCGGAAATGAGAGTAGCTGGTACGATTCCCAGCGAATGGAGGGTGAAACCCTCGTCTTGACAATTTCAGGTCAGGAAATTAAAACCAAAAAGAATAAATGGACATGAAAGGAGCCTAGACATTGGATCTGGACGTCCATATAATACTCTTAATACTCTCACCACCGTGATATGAGTATCTGTCCCTATCCCACGGACACAGAGTTATTATAGGGCAAAGAAAGTTTGGGGCAAGACATAACGCTCACAGGACTGAGGTTGTACTTTTGGGAAATGTTACGTCAGAGTGTGTTATTTTTGGGGAGGTGCTGGGAAGGGACAAGTTAGGGAGGAGGAGACAGGAGGTAGCTAGGGCAGGGATTAGGAATGTATACATTTTGATTTATGTTCCTACCAGGATCGCGCGGTGACTACCCCCTCCCAAAAAGTCTCCCTTCATCCCTCCTCTTAGTATCCCTAAATTTCCCTCCCTCCCATTGCTACAGAAGTCACTTGACACTTGGATACACTTGACAAGTTTGATTTATAGTACCTCCCCTTCATGCTAGCTCCCACAATATTCCCCCTCCTCCCGTAACTTGTGTCATCCCATCCCTCCTCTAGTCCTGTGTGCTGTTTTGTAGATATGCTAACTTACCACAGAAATAATTCGGGTCTGAGGAAACCTTATACCTATGCCTACACAGAAAATAGATTAGGTACAAATAACACGATCCAAGTGTAAATGATCATGAATATTATGAAAGCTCTTATCTGTGTATCTGCAATTCTGCATAGTAACATTGTTTTTTATGTGTTGCTCTCAGTAAAATAGCATTTTTGTTTGATGTTTTAATAGCTCAATACATCACTTGACAACTTAACATTTACAGATTCTTAGAGATACCTACCAGATAAAAAATGTATGTATCTTATAAGCCAAATAAAAATGTCTTAGGATGGGTCCTCTGTTTACAAAACATAAAATGAAAAATAAAACAAATGATTTATTACTATTATGTAGAATAAATACGAGATAAAATGTGAAACTATACAAATTATTCGAGATAAAAACTCGTATGTTCATTAAACAGACCCAAACAGAACCCCACAGGGTGGAGATTAATGCAATTCCCACTCAGGTATTCAATTGCTAATTGCACAAGATGCACACCTCGATGCAGTTAATGCAGTTTCTGGCTCCCGCCCAACTGCATGCAGTTTTGTTTATTAATGATCAGAGGGAACTCCCAGAGTTCTGAGAATTACAGCTTTGTTTACCTGTGAATGAGACGGGATGGATATTGAAGTTGATAGTTGTGTTTTTGTTGTTGTTGGCGGCAGTTGCTGAAGGCACCACCAGATGGACACTGAAGAGTAATAAGAAGAAAAGGAACGATGACACAATAACTCATACCTAAACCTATCTAATTTAGCTAATTTAAATATTTGCCATTCTTGGGAGTCGAACCTCCGACTGAAGGTTTGACGTTATCATCAAATGGGAGGATAACTTGTCATGTACCGGCTGGGTTCCGAATCGACGAACTCTGGAATCTTTGGATTCACAGAGTGCCGCCTATATCACTGAACTATCGGGACAAACCTATGATTATACCTATAATCCTCATATCACACTCAATTCAATGTACACATAAATATATCTAATATCAGTCAACCTATTAACACTTACAGAAAAAACCAAACTACGTATTAGTAAATTTCAAATATTCTTTATTCATTTATTTCATATCGTAAAATTTAATTGGCATTAAAAAAACTGAATAGAGATGGTTTATAGATTATTTAAAAAAACTCAATAATTAACATCAGGTTGGTATGAATTCGGTGTATAAAATAAATAGCACGTTTTATTGGTCGTATAATTTTTCATTCCTAATTAAACTGCGTTACACAATTTTCATTTCGTATATTTCAGTACATACATTCCAACTTATTAGGTCAAACTATTAAATAATTGAAAGGCGTAGGTGTTTTCACTTCTTTTTTTTATGATTTTCTCTTTCTGACAAGATGACGAAATTCAAAGGGTTGTTAAAATATTAATTATGTAAGATATTGTTGATGAAATATTGTGAATATTAAATAAAAAAATGAGAAAAAATTATTATTTAAAAAAATATTTCCTCCAAATTTGCACAAGTTGGGGAGAGTTCCCCTAATACTCATAGCATTACCTCTCTGTCTCGTATAGCAATTGCAATACGCTGGATGAGGTAATGCCGTGATCGGATGTCTCCGGACACACGGATTAGCAGGGTTCCTATTCCCATTCAGAACAGTTACATACATATAACAAAAATTGTTACATACCTATAAAGAATAACAAAAATATATGTGTTTCAGCAACTTTATTAGTGCAAAATTACACAGAGTCGCCGGCTGTTACATTCGCACATGCATTTTCTGCACATACCATGCGAATAAATTGCAACCCCCTCTTCCTAGCAAGAAATTCTCTAATGAAATTCATCCCGGCACCTCTTCTCCTACCTGGCATACCCAACTCGGCATACATAAAGAAAAGAAAATCATTATGGGAATAAAATATTAGAAAATGTAATTTTGGGAAAACCGCACAGCAACCTCAGTTGGAATGAGGGTGTGTGTGGGGGTGTGTTATTACAGATGTAGGTGGGGCAGGGGAGAGATATTGGGAGAGAAGGAGGGATGGGTGAGGTTGAGGAGGAGGGAGCAGGAGGGAGAGAGGGAATGGGGGAGATATTGGGAGAGAAGAAGGGAGGGATGGGTAAGGTAGAGGAGGAGGGAAGAGGAAGGAGAGAGGGAAGGGGGTAATATTGGGAGAGAAGGAGGGAGCAGGGGAGAGAGAGGAGGGGGGGAAAGATGAGCTAGAGGAGGATAGAAGAGGGGGGAGAGAGAGAAGAGGGAGAAAGAGAAACACATCTTGTGTTGCATCTGTTTCGAATGTGTTCTTGCCGATCTTATGTTGCATTGAATTAATGAAAAGATGAGAAGAATTGAAGAATAGTGGAATGAAAAGGTAAGAACAGTCGAAGTTGGATAAAATTTGAGGGCCATGTTATATAAAACAGGATTCAAATTCTTGAGATAAGCCTGACTACGCCTTAAGTCGGGCTACAGTGTGCTGAGATTAGTTGGAACTCCGACTATTCGCTGGAAACTCACAGACCAGCATTCAACCTCACCCAGCCTCACCCAGCCTGAGTGAGGCCGATAGTATGCTGGCTAGTGAGTGTTCCAATTTTAAATATAAGAGACCCAACACATACATGCTTGCGCACTTCTGGTCTCTTCTACTGCAATTTAAGTAACAAAAAACAATTTTATTTTATTTAATGTATATTTCTGTGCTTATCAATTATTGTTACATGTTTTTTAAAATAAATGATGAAAAGGTAATAAAAAAATGGTTACCCATCTGAGTCCTAACCTCGCTGCACGTTGCTTAATTAAGGAAATTAATTCAAACTTCAGGTTCGAATAAACTCATTGAAAACGTATACCATCAAGTAAATTGAAACTTTAATACTAATTCTGATTATCTTCATAGTGTTTTTTTTTTGCAATCCGTGCCTGCGAAAATTCATTGCAGTCCGAAGATTTTGTGACATGTTTGGCGCCGAAGTTATACAACTTGTTTTTAGTACTGTTCCTTCTCCCTTCGTGAAAGTTTTCACAAATATCAATGCACCCTGATCATCCCCCTTCTGAGGGGGAGGGGGGGGAGACTTTCGATTCCTAGTGGGAAGAGCAAGAATGCAATATGTGAAGAGAGTATGCAGACAAGTAGATGAAAAGGAGAGAGGGAGAAGAGAGTAGAGGTGTAAGGAGAGAAGGCTGAAATATATTGGCGGAGGAAAATTGAGATAGAGGATGAGATGAAGGAGACTCAGAGGAGAGAAAGAGAGAGAGAGGAGGGAGAAAGAGAGAGAGAGGAAGGAGAAAGAGAGAGAGAGTAAGAGTAAAAGAGAGAGATAGAGAGAGCGATAAATAGAGAGAATTGATAGAGAGGGACTAAGATAAAGATAGAGAAAGATCAAGATAAAGTAAGAGAGATGAGGGAGAAAGAGAGAGAGAGGAGGGAGAAAGAGAGAGAGGAAGGAGAAAGAGAGAGAGAGAGTAAGAGAGAGAGTAAGAGTAAAAGAGAGAGATAGAGAGAGCGATAAATAGAGAGAATTGATAGAGAGGGACTAAGATAAAGATAGAGAGAGATTAAGATAAAGTAAGAGAGATGAGGGAGAATGAGAGAGAGAGGAGGGAGAAAGAGAGAGAGAGAGAGAGAGGAAGGAGAAAAAGAGAGAGAGAAATAGAAAGAAGAACTGGAGAGATGGAGAAAAGGAGAGGAGAGCGATAGACGAAATTAAAGATGAAATAGGAGGAAGAAGAGAGAGCTTAAAGGATTTAAAAAGGGAGAGAGGTGTGTGGGGGTGGGAGATGATGAGAAGGCAGGAAAAGAATGGAGGTGGGAGGCAGAGTAAGAAGAAAGCATTGGTGGTGGAGAAATCTGTTTTTAAAGCTCTCCCTATTTCTAAACTTGTGTAATACCTCCGCGATAACAGGTAGGTATTGGTTGTTTTTTGCTTTCCGAAAAACTTTTTTATTGCTTTCTTGAGTTTGAAGATATTTTTAATCTGTGACTTCTGAGCGTGGTAGCTATTTAGTGTTTTTGGAAGTTTTTTTTTGTCTGAATTTTACTCTCCGAAAAAACAGTACCTACCTATTTTTTAACCCCTGAAGTATTTTGTGTACGTACATTATATTTTTTTTTAAATAAAATTCATCTCAAATGAACCAGGTATAGACGCCACAGACATGCAGCCACTATGGGGCACAGTTTCATCTCCCCCTGATGTAGCCTGGATGTGATATCTCATGTCAAACTAGGCGTGTAAGTGATGTCAGTGTGTCATCAGTGGATTCATACATACATGAGTGGAGATGTACATAGATACATACATACATGAGTGGAGATGCATATTGTACATAGCTACATATACATAGATGTTTTAATATTATGTCGGAGGTGAGGAGGTGTTACCTACGCTGTGATAGCGGAAACATAAATGTGATAGCGCCTCTGACGATGTGCCGCTTGCGCTCCTCAATATGTGCTTCTCAAAAATGAGGACTTTAAAAATTATACATCATGTCTTTTAAGAAAAATATTTTACTGTCTACCTCGTTGAAACTTAAAATTATTTAAATTATTTTATTCGATGATAGATAAATTCTGAGAAAAAAAAACTCATATAGACGAAATTTCTCTCGCCTTAACAGTCTCAACGCTCGTACAAGAAGTTCATTCGAAATGGAGTTTTTCCGTCCATGTGCTGGCAACTTTCTCCACTGAATGAAAAGAATGCCGTTAGCCTTAGCACCGCCCTTGATCAAGTTTTGTTTTTATTAATTTCAATTTCTATGCATGTATATGGGCGCTGTGTGATGAAGATGGACCACCACTGTCCCTGGAGTAAAAACTGTGTTGTTCACGTCAACCATGCTCACTTCACAACATTCCCTCTCAGTGCTATCTGCGGCTGTCTTCACGCAGCCATCATGCTGTCAATTACCATGTACAGGTTCATTAACAGAAGCTACTACTACACCAGGGGAGAGCCGGTGATTAACTTCTCCGTGATGAGTCTGGTAATGACCGTGTTCTCCATAGGTTCTATGCCATTCGTAATTAAAACTTGATCGAACATGATTAATAATAATATTAACTTTCAAATCATCTGAGCATGAAAATCACCCAGCCTGGTTTGAGCAGGGATCACGAGGGTGTCCTCACGAGGGTAACAATAACAAACTGCCCTCGCAAGAGGAGTGGAGTACTGAGCAGGGATCTCTTTATGCTCATTTCGATAGAGTGTAAAGTAAACGAATCTTTATTGCCAAGTTATTCAATAAGATCACAACAGAGATAAAGGCAAAACGTCCCTCAAGTTGGACTTACCACCAATCAGAGTGCACCATGGTTTGATTTAAGGGACAGTCTGATTTTGTAATATTATTATTACTTTCGATGAATTTCTAATATGAGAAATCGGAAGTACCTGTTGTGTATTATCTTTATTATTATCTTATTTTATAATTTAACCAACCTCAGTAGTTTGATCGATGACATGTAACCTGGAGGGCGGTGGTTCAAGTCCCTGTTTCAGCGTGGATTCAGTAAAGCGAGTTTCATTAGTTTTGTGATATCACGAAATTGACTAACACAAATATGATAACTTTTAACCTGACTTTTTAACTTATTTTATAATTTGTCACAGGGTCCACAGGGATAAACCACAACGGGGTCGACCGCAAATCCAATGATGTGTTGCTTTAGAACAAGGTGTAGGGCTTTTGGTACTCGACAAGTACACACTATCTTACTCCTAATATTTAATCCGAGCAAGCATTGTGGAGTGCCTCACTCCAGCCTGTCACTTCCTCCCACACGATTTCTTGGCAAGAGACTTCCCGGGTATTAAACTTAGCCACCTCTGTTACGCCCCTATGTATGTATCTACTTCTTATGTGTTTATCACAATATGTATAATCACATGTACATAATAAGATATGGTGAATAGAGAGATACATATACCTTCATGACACTTTTATTACAGGTCTGTATGAAAGGGCAGGTTAGCTGGTTTTATAGCTATAACTCTAAATTGGAAGAAGAATTTTCCAAGGATTGATGACTGGTTCTCGAAGATAAGATTCATTATTATGTAAAAAAAAACGTTTTTTTTAAACAATTTTTTATAAAATGTTTAAATTAAATAGAATTTGTACACTTTTATGTGTGTCACGGTAGCTCAGTGGTCAAGGTATGGTTCTGGTAATCCAGATATCGCGGATTTGAAACTTGACCGGGATATGACAAGTTATTCTCCCGTCTGGTATTTTGACCACATAAGAATGCCTCTTGGGTTTACTGCTGGAACAATGGTAGGTATAAATAAGGCGATATGATTATTATTATATTTTTATTGATAAGTGATTTGAAGATTTTGACTTCTTTATTGATTTTCTAGCATAATTGTAAGTACAAATGTAACAATAAGTATTAATACCTACATATTAACATCAATATGTCCATGACTACATAGATATTATTTACATAAATAAATTACATTGTCAACATATCATACGAGTGAGTATCATACTTTTTTAATACTTATAGTGCTCAATTTCTTATGCGCCTAGAGCAGGGACATGTAATTACATGTATCGCTTACATTGAATAATAGCGGTAATTAGCGACCTGTCATTTAGCTTGAGCTGTCTGAGTAGCGTCATGAGTGGCGAAAAGAGTAGCGGCACAACTAGATAACATAACATTGTGTATATCAGTGGTTCACAACATTAAATATCAAGTGGTCTATGTTTCATAGTAGTTGAGATTTGTTTGGGAACCACTGGCTCTGCGCCATTTAGCAAATTTGAGTCTCACTGATGCGATGCCTTGTCAGCAAGTTGTCGGCCAACTATATGACACTCACACACACACACACACACACATACACACACACACACACACACACCCCTATACATGCACACCATATAATTACAGGGACCGGAATTTCACGCAGCTACAGAGACCCGATTTTTTTTAATAGTTTGGTATTTCTTTTTACATAAATGAAGACGTTGACTGTTTTCATTTAAAAAAATATATTTTTCAATTTTTTTTTTCAATTATTTTCCAAAGAAATTAAGCATTTTCTAAAAATGTACTTTAAAAAATGTACTAACAGCGGACAGTATGGAATCAGTGTCTTTTTAGTACAAAGAGTGAAAAGGTCATTGCATGTTGCATACTCGTAGAGATGCCATGTTATATATGAGTAGGTATTCATGTTTAGAATGAATCATTAAGCCGTGTTTATTTTCTATAACTAGACTAGAGTTTACATCAACTGTATGGTTATATCAGGATGGGATTTTTACCCTCCATTTGCAGGAAACTCACAAACCAGATACTCAAAATAACCTCAACCAGCCTGAGTGAGGCCGGGAATAGCCAGCATCACGAGAATTCGAATTTGAATGGTCACCAATCCAACTCCTTATCTCGCTGGATGTTGCTTAACTTCGGTTACAGAACGAGAACCGGTGCTACTAGGGTGTACCTTTGATCTTGCGAGATACTTATTTCGACTCGAGAATCAATCATGTAGCGCTCGCTAGGCTGATTTCTTTCTACCTCTGAAAGGCACCGCCAGGCGGGCCCGCTCAGGGGCGGCGATCAAAGTTGGCCGAAAAATGTGTTCGAAATTTAAAATTGATTTTCGATTCGTATTCTACGAAAAATTTAAAAGACTCCTCCAACTGTAGCGTGCGCCGTGCTATATTAAATGCTGTACTATTTTTCATGTTTGTTTAAAAATGTATAGAACTTCTCACTTTTACATCTTTCTACACTGTAATGACTACCCAAACCCAACCTCAAAATAAATACGAAATTAAAATCAAAAAATCGAAATGTAAAATCTATATCTAACCATTTTAAACGTGGCTGGACGTAATCATTTTATTCCAACTCAGAACTCACAACCCTCTACACAATTATTGGTGTTTCATATAGCTTTGTTGAGCGGGTGTTCCGCCCGAAAGCGGCGCCAGGCAGTTTCGACCTTACGGTAGGAGTTACAAAACTTTACCGGGAATCAAAAGTGTTTGTCTCGGCGGGCTTACACTTTTTTTTACCTTTGAACGGCACCACCGGGAGGGCGGGGTGCCGTTGCCGAAAATTATGTTCGAATTTTAAAATTAACATTTGATTCGTATTCTACAAATAATTTAAAGTAATTTGCCAACTATTGGTTTATTTCTATCTTGCTCCGTTCGGCGTGTATACCGCC
Organism: Bactericera cockerelli; assembly: GCA_024516035.1. Taxonomy (NCBI): domain Eukaryota; kingdom Metazoa; phylum Arthropoda; class Insecta; order Hemiptera; family Triozidae; genus Bactericera; species Bactericera cockerelli. The sequence continues at coordinate 27,507,347 of CM044961.1, read as the reverse complement.
CGAAAGCGGCGCCAGGTAGATGGGGTCTTTCGTTAGGAGATACAAAAAAAATAATCCTGGAATCAAAAGTGTTCGTCTCGGCGGGCTGACACTTTTCCACCTTTGAACTGGGTTGCATACGGCTTTAGGCTTAAGTATGGTCTGTTGAATACATAAGATAATAAAGAATAATTATCCAAAAGCATAATCAAATTAAATACAATATGCTGCCACAGTAGGAATCAAACCTACAACCCTTTGGTTTGGGGTTGAAAAGTTTGCTAGCTTTCAACTAGCAATAAATAGTCTGGTACCTACAACTTGATATGGACGAATTTCAATACATCGCTGAGGCCGCTTACATACGAGTATTTTAATAACATGGTAGGATTATTATTCTATGTCGTACCGGGTACCGGGGCTACCCTAGGGCTTCGTTGTGTTCGCGCACTTGGGTCTAGGATATAGGGTGTTCCGTTGTGATACCCTACTTAGGCAGAATGAAAGTTGTCACTCCCGATCGTACTCACCCAGCCCTAGCAGAGTCGGGAATTCGCTATAGTCAATATTAACATACTGAAACACATTAATTATGGCCTGGGTAAAACCACGGGCGATTGTAAATTCCCCCGCTTTCATACAAATTCCCCCGATTGCAAATTTGGGACTTAAAAAGGTACATGAAAATTCCCCCGATTGCAAAAAAAAGGTATAATGTAAATTCCCCCGATGGTCAACCTACAGAAAATAACAAAAATGTCAGTTCATTGAATATTTGTAATCAAGTTTATTACATTATATTTATAATCATTGTTCAAGTACCTACCTATTTTTTTCTCTCTTCTATAGTATCAAGATACACTGTTTAGAAAATCAAAATTTCTGATTACACCTGATTTGTAAGACTCAACTTTGGAAGCAATATACTTTTGTCTAGCTGTCCTAGCGGCAAAAGGTGAGTTCGATATGCCTTGGGTTTATAGCAGGGTTAGGTAAAATACAATGAAGGCCATGCCTTGGGTTTATAGTAGGGTTAGGTAAAATACAATGTAGGCCATGCCTCGGTTTATTAATTGAAGGCCATGCTTATAAGGAAAAAAAGATTGCCTATATACCTACAATATACAATTTTATACCTGTACGTACAGAATCGGGGGAATTTACCATGAAACCCTCAGGTAATCAAATATTTTACCGGGGGAATTTACAACCGGAAATACGAACCTTTCAAAAAACCGGGGGAATTTACATGTGTCCAAAACCACTACTAAATGTGAAAATTATTATTCGTACTGATATTTCTGATTATCCCAGATGAGTTTAGTGTACACTATCTACTGAACCCAGTCCCATTATTAAAGTGCGAGAAGTCTTAGCATCATAATCATGCATGAGAAATGTTGCACATCTACAAAAAAATACTATTTCCACAACTTCGAATTTCCAGAAAGAGAAAAATAATAATTTCACCTAATGTAGGTCTACAGAGTATGTGACCCACTTGGAGAACCGAAAATAAATGGAATATAACTAGAACAAAACAGAAAGGACTCTAGTCCATTGAACCAAAACCGGAATTTTCAACACATCATAATCTTGTAGACCTTTTTTAGCAATAGGTAATGAGAACACAGATACCCTTGAAGTTAAAACTCAAACTGGTTTCTAGTTTCTATGTTAGATAAGAACTGTGAATTTCTTCTTGAGAATAACCGAAATTCGGATTAAAACCAGTTGCATAATTTAAACGCGGTGTTTACACTGACCTTACTTACTGCATTATAATAGACAGTAGTTAATAATGTCTATTACGAACTTTTGACTTATCCACAAGTGAAAAATTGTCAATCGTCCGCTAGTAGTCAAGTGGTTAACGCGCTGGTCTAGTAATCCAGGTTGCTTAGGGATCCGTTGGATCGAATCCCACCCAGTGTATGAATTTTTCCTCATTTGAGTTTGTGACCACATAATAAAACCTAAGGTTCTGAGGTTAGGTGGTAGAAAATGCTGTGAGCATTAACCTCGCCTGGTTAGCTTTTTAGCTAACCCGTGATTAGCTTCCACAAAAGAGTATTATTATTATTATCACGATAGGGATACCCAGCATAATAGAGTCGGGAATAGCCAGCAGAATGTCCATTCTCACAATAAGGAAATTGGTGGTTTCGATATCAACCATCTCTTGACGATCTGGTGACTATTCCCGACCAATAAATTATGGACACATTAGTTCCTCGTGATTGGTTCACATTGTATACACGAGGCAATTTTGAAATTTTATAATTTTGTTTATATTCCTATTTTCATAAAAAATACCGAGACACCTAAAATGTTAACGTTTGATGCCTTGGTGTTTCAAACACCCGCACCCACCGTCTTACCCTACTTGATACCCGAGGTACGGCCTTCTATGTATTTCCCCTTCGTACTTTACACACGTGGCCTTAATTCTGTTTTTAATAGTCCTGCTCCATACCTGAGACATTGCGAAGTATGTGTTTTTCTAACCTTATGGCCGTGTATATTTCCTAGTCCTACTGAATGACACTAATATTTAGCATACGTCTTACTCAATAACGCATGCAAAAAATAAATGTTATAACATCGATCTAGTCCTAGGATTTGAACTTGATCCATACTATATGAGATATACCTGCAATACTCTGACGCAAGCTTGTGTCGAAACATTTTTGACCGAAACTAGGTAAAATTTCTATCATTTAGGTATTAAATGAAATAAATTTTACGGCTGACTTTTTTTATGGTTCCTTTAAACCCATCATTTTGAAATAACCACAAGAAATAACCACAATTTGGTTATATTTATTTGAAACCTACCTAATCATTGTTCTATCAAACACATTGGCTGAGGTTTAAGTGCGCCCCATACAAATAAAAGACATAAATATTGTCTGAAATAGGTTTGGGTGCTATGAAACAATATATGGAAGTGACGGAAGGTAAGAAGTGTCGTGAAATACATACACAGAAATTGTTTATTCGTAATAATATAGTTGGGACGTTTTATTGATAATTTAGATCGTAAGAATAGTCCACTTGGTAGGTTTTGGTAGACTTTTATAGACTGGTATGAAAATGGTTGTGAATGCCTTTAGGAAAACTTCCTAAAGGCAGAGAAGTATATGGCCTTCGACCTTCGATCCATTCGTGAATATTGAAGATATCAAACACCTCGGCCGAGGTGTGAAGAACGCCTATACAAAGAAAGAGACAGACCGGCAGAGTGTAAGGTTACGGAAAACATAGTTCCCATGCATTTCATGTTCTTTCAGCCAGCGAAAAGTGCAACATGAATTTCAAAAATTGTGATTTTTATGGACTCTACGTTGAAAAATAAGTTGATTTGACTTTTTGTTTGACTTCCTAGGCCAACGGGAACCCTATTTTCGAGATCCCCCATCAATCGTGAAAGACATGAAAGATTCATAAAAAAAAAAAAATTGTTCTTTTTTTTTCATACGGATCCTTTGAGACCCGACTTAGTGTCCTTAACTTGGCATTGAAGATTAAGTGAGTTGTCTATAGTGATCAAGATATAATGAAGATGAGCCCAGACCAAAAAAAATTCTAAATTATTATCGGGCGGCCCATTTGGGCGGCCTCGGGTTTTGGGAGCCCAAATCGGGAATTGAAGGATAAAACTATTCTTAAGTGGTATCAAATGAAAGATCTTGATGAGCAGATACCTAATTTATTGGTTTTATTCCTTCATCCGGTCCACTGGGTGGCACCTGGTGGCCTTTTCATTCTCTTTGGCGAGTAGGTACCTTCGAATCCTTAGCACAGTGGTCAGATCTTGACCAGTATGTATTTTTCGAGATGACCTCGCTCTCTCTTTGCAAAACTTTAATGTTTAAGTTTCCAAGTATTAATTTAGTTAGATCATTTTCTGTCCTCGTTTTTAGAAGACAACTTTGTCTATTGGTAGCATACTCGACATGAAACCCAGTCAGCGCGGGTTCGAATCCTGGCGGGGACGAAATCTTTTAGCTCTATTTTTTCAATTTGGGCTTAACGTTGTTCTGTTTTTCCGCTCTTTATATTTGATCTTGATGACGACCCTATTACCCTCGCGAGGAAAATTGTAGTAGTTGTAGAATTGAGCAATGACCTGTGGTGCGGCATTACGAAATTGTTTTTTAACAATCATGGTTGAATGGAGGTAAAATATGATGAATTAGCTCTCGTAATGTCGATGCTACTCACTAAATGTTGTGACAAAGTAGTGCCCTTGGCTAAGTGGGTAGCGTACTAGTCAGCCTGACTTGGGTTCGATCCCCATCAGGGCAGTATTTTTTTCTCTGTCCATGTATGTCCAGGGTACACTCATACCTCGTGAGGTCTTGATAAGGGACGTCATCGAGTTCTCTCCCGACCAAAATTTTGTTCAGGTAGGTACCACGAGTTCACTCCCGCTCAGGATTTTATCAACACCGAATTCTCTCCCGTCGATTGCATTTTTACCTGAGTTTATACCTACATAGTTTAGGCCTAGCATAAATTATATAATAGAAATACCTAATAGGCTTTCTATGTATTTTACCTAACCCTACTATGAACCCGAGGCATTGCCTTCTATGTATTATCCCTAAACCTACTATATTCCTGAGGCATGGCCTTCTATGTATTTTACCTAACTCTACTATACACTCAAGGTTCTATACCTTTTATAAGTTAGACATTTTAAAGATTTCCATATAAAAAGATGATTCTTAATATAAAATACGTTCATGCCTCAATACACTAAGGCCATGGTTCAATACACTACGGTCATGCCTCAATACATTACGGTCATGCCTCAATACACTACGGCCATGCCTCGGCCCGCAAAGCAGGCGACAGCCCCCTAGTCTGACCATAAGTAAAAACCGTGAATTGGGCGATTTAACGATTTAATAACATATAATAAACTGCGATGTGCAATGAGCGCACCCATCAGTTCGAGTCGCGGGAAAGTTATATTTTTAGGGGACACTATTATTTTTGAAAATATCATATCACAAGTTATACCACAGAGGCATTTATACAACGAACGTAAACAGTTGCCCCGTAAGAGCAATATAAGCAAGCGTCAGAAAAGACATGGAATTCAATTTTAGAGTCAGGTGTAGTGTAATATTACACGTAATAATCTGGGTTATAATATTACACGTAATAAGTTGAAATCTTCTGTAAGTCGTCAACTATCTCTAAAAAAATTCTAGTGTCTTTATCAGTAAGTACTGTGTCCCAATCTTTGTTTTGTGTCCAAGATCATAAAATGAACTCTCGTTTAGTTACTTTGGCCTCAGGATTAACTTTTAAGTTAATATGCTTCAAGCTAATAGAGTCAGTATCTATATGCCAGTGAATACCCAACACATTTTGGACGGGTTGAACACTTTTTATTTTAAGATAAGATTTATTTATTGGTGTACATCAAATTTACAATTTGTTTACACAAGTCAAATACATATACAGAAATGGGGCAGGGGAAGGAAAAGACATAATAGAACTTAAGAAGTAACAAACTAAGTAAATTGTAAGCTGGACCATATCACTCAAACTACAACTTAAAAATTCTTCTAAGGAATAAAAAGCCTCCTTTTTTATTTCGTCAGGAAGAGAATCGAACTTAGGACTCTTAGGGTGGAATTAATAGACGTTTTTGTAATACCTCTGTGGCGCTAAGTCACGGATTGCGTATTGTGTAATATGGGGAAAATTGACGTTTTGACGTTCAGACTTCAGTGATTGATGTTGTCTATTAATTTCGCCCTTACAGTTAGTCGACCATGCGCGCAGATTTAGCGAAGCATCATGAAAAATATCACAAGATTTAAATTTTTGTAAGGCAATATCGTCATCAGTAACTGCTGGATTATCTTTAATGCCTAGCGTCTCTAGATCCCAGAATAATCTCAAATCATGTTCTTGAGTTAAAGGTCTGATTTCTGATAGTTGAGCGGTCTGTCTTTTATCTCTTCAATAACAAATGGGATCTTGAGGTCGTTGTGGATTGTTTTTTTACAAGTTTAAACAAGGTACTAACTTGTGATCCACACTGAATGAAAAAATACCTGAATCATATTTTTTCAAATGGCCCAAGTGATGGATTTTTTTTGATCCCTTCGCACGTAAAATGACCTTTTCTAATGAGATTTTGGCTCATCTGATGAACTCCGTCGCTTCGTAAAGATTAATAATAATAGGGAATATCTCAGAGTTGAATTTGTACAGACAAGCTGGGGTAATCTAGTGCGAGTAGTCTCTAGATGCCTCAGTGTCTAGCTGTCTACTGCTGGTATCATCCCTGGATCAGACTACTCGTCTACAGTTGTAGGTACGAGTAGGAATGTTACGCGGGCCAGGCTACTTGTCTAAAATCAGTCCGAGAGTCATTTTATTTGGCAATAGGTGAGTTCGGTGCGAAGATTACCCGCACCTTTTTCGCATGTATGAATTCGGTGCCGCCTAAAAAAGGTGATGTACGAGTTCGGTGCGGTCTTAATGACTTATAAATTGATTTTTTGTTTATAATGTATTAGTTGCTTGTTAACATTCATCCTGCTGTTATTAAGTTAGTAGATTATTTTGTAGATAGTTACATTCAGCAAGACTGTCCATTTCCTCCTTGAAGGCCATGCCTTGGGTATATAGTAGGGTTAGATAAAATACAATGAAGGCCATGCCTTGAGTTTATAGTAGGTTTAGGTAAAATACAATGAAGGCCATGCCTTGGGTTTATAGTAGGGTTAAGTAAAATACAATGACGGCCATGCCTTGGGTTTATAGTAGGGTTAGGTAAAATACAATGAAGGCCATGCCTTGGGTTTATAGTAGGGTTAGATAAAATACAATGAAGGCCATGCCTTGGGTTTATAGTAGGGTTAGGTAAAATACAATGACGGCCATGCCTCGGTTTATTAATTGAAGGCCATGCCTATAAGGAAAAAAATACTATATAATTACCTGATCATCAGGGCAAGTACCAGGGCACCGAATTCATACATGACCTTTTTTAGGCGGCACCGAACTCATACATTTTTTTATTTTCCGCACCGAACTCATACATAGCCTTTTATTTCGATAAAGGTTGATAGGATTAAATCTATAAGTATTAGGTACCAAATGAACGGTTGCGAGACTTGTTTCAAAATACATGGCGCAAATAACCGTAGGTTCACTGCGGTTATTTCAACCATTTGGAAAGAGCATTTTTAAATAATGTACCTAATTAAAACAAAGGTAGTATAATAATATAATATATTATATTATTTTTAGGGTGTAATTCCGACTGTAGTAGGAAAGAATACAATGGTCTATAGCAAGGGTCTGAATTTTTGAGCTGTGATCATGTAGTTGAATGCAATGTTAAACCCAATTTTTTTACTATTATTATTATTAAAAATAATAATAATAATAATAATAAAATAAAATAAATCCAACGGGGTACAAGCTTGCAATGCAAGGATTATTGTGTATAATACCAGGACGGTTGCAATACTTTAACAGGATATTGTAAACTTGTATTTGGAGACTGGCATCTCCACGGCCCTAGTCCACCTGAGCTGATGGTGTAAAACTGTAAAAGCATACTTAAAGCATTAAGTCTGTATTTTAAAGTTTTGCACTAATGGATAAAATCTAAGAAAAAAATAAATGAGGAAAATCCAAGCATGGGGTGGGATTCGATCCACGAATCACGGATCCCCACGCGCTGGATTTTTTACATTACAGATACGGCGCGCCGTAACCACATCAACTACTAATGCTGCATGATTTTTAAAATATACCTTATAAATACCTCATTTGTACATAAATGTACTACAGTAAACTTTGCCTATAACGACGGTCAAGGGACCGGGAACTTTTCGTCGTTATAGGCGAATGTCGTTATAACCTAATGTACTTATGTAGTTGCATATTCATTTTATGTGGGGGTAAAATTGTCAATACAAAGGTACATTTTAACAAGGTAATGGTTATACCGTCACAATGTAGCGTGGTACTTCAATCTTTTATGTTCACACCAGATTTTTTTACCCTACATGTTACTCAAAAAATATTTTCGTTTTCGTTAATATTCGAGGCAGATACGTTGGTGGTACCATAATAAAAAAAAGTTTTATAAAAAAAATCAAAGATTTTTTGTCACCTACTTGGCTTATACCAAATCGACAGGACACCAAGACATTAAAATCAAAAGAGAAATTTTCTAGGTACTTCTTAAACAACGATGTAGGATCTTTGAATGACACTTTTTTCCACGAGTAGTGACCAAGTAATTGTGCAAGATTTCTTTTTATTTCATCAGAAATGAATTCGATGGGTAACGGACTCCTCCCTCTAGCCTTTCTTCTATCTATAGGTATTAAGTATTCAATAGTTGGTAACAAACCATAGTGAAAGATAGGAGAATCTGTAGCCACCTTAGTCGAGAGGGTACAGCGCTAGGCTTGCACGTACGGTGACCTGGGTTCGAATCCCAGAGTAGTCGGAATTTTTGGACTGTCTCATGAATGTTACGGTTGTTACGGGGTCGACTCATACCTCGTGAGGAAAAATTAGTTGTTACTTTAATATGAGCAGCAACCAGTGGCGGAAAAGGCAAAAACATTACGGCAAAAGAAAAATACTTGGATTTATTAAAAGAAACATACACATTTATTTATTCTATGATTTTTATTAAATAAGATAGGAAAAGAGGAATTTTTTGGAGTCGACAACTTTGATTCCTGAAAACTGTTCTTTTTTTGTATTTCTACCGTAAGGCCCCAGCTGCCTGTCACCGCTTTCGGGCGAGATATCCGTCGAACAAAGCATGATAGAAGAAAGTTAATAATCGGAGTAGCTAATATTTTACTTCTGATAAATTTCTAATATTAGAAATGGGAAGTGTTCTACTGTGTTCTTTTTTTACATATAATATCATCTTTAAATTTGGAACATATTTTTCGGCTAACTTTGATCGCCAACCCTAGGCGACCCCGCCGCTTTCAAAGGTGAAAAAGTGTCTGCCTGCCGATACGAACGCACTTTTGACTCCTATCATAAAACAAACTTGTTCCTAATCCTAGATACTCAATATTATGTATTCGTATGTTTTGTATTTCTGTATCCATGAGACCTGTGGTATCTATTGATGACTCACACTCGAGAGGTTTATCAGTTCATGAGTGCCTTTCTCGTTTTCAACAAGAGATTCTATGAATCATTGAACGATGCCAAAACAATGGCTTTTTAAGACAAATATAAAAACCGGTGATAGAGCAGTACCCTTTGAATTGCTTCTTTTTTTTTGTCTTCTTATTACTTTCCTTATCCTATAATAAGGAAAGTATTGTATTCGTCGAAAATTTGACCTATTTTTTTTCACATTTCTGGACGAATCAGCCTCAGTATATCTAAGAAGATGTTTTCAGCCATTTGTTCCGCGCGTCCGCTTTGACTAACTTTTATTATTATTTATCCTAGATTGAGGTTGTGACATATCAAATTTATTGATTATGAAGTGTTGATTACGAATTGGGCATTGATTTTTAGCTATCTGTTACCGTTGAGTCACCAGTGGCTGAACTCGACTTCTTTTTGGGGGACAAGGAAAGTCGTGTGATGTTAACTCCAGAATTTGTTCGAATAGAAATAGATTTTTGCTTGTTACTTCAGAGAAATTTAGTAATCGGATTCACGAGGAAGTATGGAGTCCATAATTGGCAGAGTAATTTTTGCTTTTTTAGCTAAAAGTAGTGTTTTGAAAACCTGTAAAATCGAGTGATTGATAAATCTATGTTGTATATACTTTACCTTGACAATTCTTTTAGTTTCTTAAATTACCCATGTAATGAAACATAAATAATTATATAAGTAACAAAAAAGATTCCGATATTTAGTCGATTTGGAGCTATTACCTTGTTTCTTGTAATTGAAATAGTGCCAAGTGTAAAACATGTGATTCCCTATTAAAGACCCTAGGACCTAGGAAAATCTACGAAAGGATTACATACACATCTTTGCACAAAACACAAGAAAAATGATCTCAGACCATCAACATCAACGAGTCAATTGGTGGAGAAATCTGCGGCTCATGAACCTCAACAATAGAGAAAAAGAAGATTACGCTTTCACAAGCAGAAGCTCAATTTAAGGTGACACCGTCAATGATGTTTTGGCGAGAATGACAGCGCTTGATGGTGTAGTAGGTCAAGTCAAACGATCCGACAGAGCTTCTCCGAGCTTCGTGTATAAATAGAACTTCTTCTTCTTTCACTTTGTCTTTCCTAATCCTACTTGGGGTCGGCATTGTTCAACCTCATTTTTGAGGTTGGTTGTGGCAAATGTTTTACGGCTAGATGACCTTCCTAACACCAACGATTCTATTTGATTTTTCGCTGGGAATCGTACCAGCTACCCACATTAAACTTAGCCAGCCTGGGTAGGGCCGGCATTGCCAGGCTCACGTGTTTGGGGGAACAGAATTTTCTTTGTGAAAAGTCTGCTCCGACCGGGAATTGAACTCAGAATCTCTGTACTACGGGCAGTAGTCACAACCGTTACGCCACGGAAGCTGGCGTATATAAATAGAACTTGATCTACACATTTATTGTTATTATTTTTATACTAAATTTGTACATTGTTAATAGAATGTTGAAAGAAGTAATTCATAAACCATTTTTATTTATTGAAAAACACAAAAAAATGTTGTTTTTTTGTAGTATGTGTAGGATGAGAGAAAATACACGTTCAAATTTTCAGAAATGGAACTGATTTATTCATGGATCAAGCTGCCAGTCCATAAGGGAAATACATAAATCGTGGATGAACAAACTACAAGATCTAACAGTTTGCCTTTATCATAGGTATTTTAAAGCGCATCAAATCCCGTTATCCCAAGATCGCTAATTTTCAATTCCGATTTTTCGGGATTGAAACAGTCCCAGGATTGTAAACCATAAATACGAATCAAATGTCAATTTTAAAGTTCGAAAATAATTTTTGGCCAACCGTGATTGCCGCCCCTTGCGGTCTCCGCCCAAGACAACTCCTTTTGGATTCCAGGATTTTTTTTATCTCCTACCGTAAAGGTAGGATCACACTATATGGCACAGATGCCATATTTTCTATGGCGAGAAAGAAAAACGAATGGCACATATAATATATGACACTTATACAATGCCATATAATGTGGCAAAAAAACTCTATGGCATTGTATGTCTTCCCCCTTGCCATAGACAAGCCTGCCAGTCGTCACCATATCATATTGTAGACCATGTGTGTGATGAAGCACTCACACGAATGCCATAGATCCTGCCATACGTCTATGGCACTTGTCGCCATAGACAAAAATAGTTTTATGGTCATGTAAACAAAGACCAATCACACGCTATGGCAAGGGAGATTGGCATATTATATGTCGCTCTGCCATATCGTGTGATCCTACCTTAAGGCCGCAACTACCTTGTGACGCTATCGGGCGGAATGCCCGCCGGACGGAGCAAAAAAAACGAACAGGATACCTTTAAAAAAATTGTAGTATTGAGTCAATTTCAAATTTTAAATATATTTTTGGCCATCCCTACATTCGCTGGGAATCGTACCAGCTACCCACATTAACCTCACCCAGCCGGAAATGCTACCCTCACATGAACGGAGGGAACAGAATTTTCTGTGTGAAAAATCTGCTCCAACCGGGGATCGAACTCAGGATCTCTGGACTCGTGCAGTAGTCACAACCGTTACGCCACGGAGGCTGGCGTAACGCTTGTGACTGGCATACAACCACACAACTTCTTAATAATTAATTATTAATACATGTACATATGTATTTATATAGACCGACGAGTGAGCAAGAAGATTTGCGTGAAACGACAAGGAGACTTCAAGAAGACATATTTGAAAGGAGATGACGAATGAACAAATTATTCGACCAACTGTGATTTCCGCCCCTCGGCGGCTCCTCCGACCCGGGGATAGGGCCGCAACTAGCTCGCGACGCTTCAGGCGGAAGAACCGCCGAACGGAGCAAGATAGAAAAAGCTAATAGTCGGAAAATCCCTTTGAATTTTTTTGTAGAGTAAAAAATCAAATTTAATGTCGATTTTCCCCTGTATCATCACCCTGGACAATGTGTATCCCTTGTTCACTATGACCTACGAAAACTAGACAAAAATATTGCTTTCCCTCAAGAAAAATTACACGCTTACTACTCCGTCATAGATAAAATATCTGACTATTATTTATTGTTTACCGATGAATAAAAAAATGCAAATCATGTGTGTCAGCCGCTTTTTTTGTAATGAAAACTACAACTTTAGTATGAAACTAAATCCCCTATGTTGAATTAGCAATGCCGACCTTACAGCTAAACTGTATGCAATACACTTTATTATAATATGACGTATCTTCATGTTCACAAATAACAATCGAAAAATTTCTAATCTGTTCTGACTCATTGAGTGCCATTCAGTCGTTACAAAATTTTCCCTCCTCTAACTCCAAAGCACAAGAAATTATAATATAATAATATCTATCCTCCACAATAATACGTAAACATAAATTAAAAGCAGTCACCGTGGCAGAGTGAGTTAGCGCGCTAGGCATTGCATGCATGGTGACCTGGGTTCGATTCCCAGCGGGACAGGAATTTTTCTGCTCTGTACTTGGATTTTCGGGGTCTACTTATACATCGTGAGGAAAAATGAGTAGTTACTTGTGTGAGTAACGACCAGTAGCGGCATTACCAGAGTAAAAAGAAATTAATGTAAGTAATAGAATTCGAAAAGTACAGGAGGCTCTTAGTAATGCTGTGCTACCCACAAAAATTGTGAAGAGGCCTTGTGCTTCACCACAAACGAAATCATACATACAACATAAATTCCATCTAGAATTCTTATGGATCCCCTCACACAGACCAACTCGAAAAAGAAGGGATTGAATAGTACCTATAACATCCCGCTGATTATTAGAATACCGATCCATGATTACAAGAATGTTGTGAATGGCACAATGGCATGATGAATGGAAAAATTTAACTGAAAACAAATTGCGAGAAATAAAGCCTGAGAACAATCCTTGGCACCCCCCTTTCTACATGAAAAGGATCGAGCAGGTCTCTCTCACACGTCTCCGCATTAGACACACTACCGCACCCATTGTTATCTAATAAAAAAGAACCCTCCCCCTTTCTGCAAAGTTTGTTCATGTAGATTAACAGTAAAACACATCCTAAGAGATAGTATTAAGTACCAAACGTTAAGAGACCCAGATGATTTAATATCTTGCTCAATTGAAAATGAAAGTGCCATTATTATTATTATTATTATACAACTCTCTATTAGATACAAAAGGACATTATGTACAATTGTACATACAAATAATAATTTTAACAGTGAAAAAATGAAGAAAAAAAAACAATATCTCTATATATAAAACAGAAAAAAGGACTACCTACCTACCTATGTTTGTTTGTTTGTTTGTCCGGAGTTGTTTAGCCAAAACGGTAAGAGATAGCGAAAAATGTCTCAGAATTGACCCCCCCAAAACCATTATTGCTTTGTCCAGAAAAATTATAAAAAGTTCAAAAAGGCATTGCTGTCCAGCAGTACGGCCATGCCTTAGTAAATTTGAAATTTAGTCCCGTTGCAAAGCACGGGCAAACGGCTAGTATACAATAAAAATGAAAAAGAATAGAAAATATTTGAAAACATATGTCCTAACTAAAGGGTGGGGTTATTGCCTATGGCAATCTCTTCAACCCAACCCTTATGCCATCTTAACTTTTCTGAATAAAACTAGATTAATAATGTAATTTTTTTTATAGTGTAGAAATATAACATCACTAATGTTGGCACACTTCAATAAATTTCACAATTTTTTTTTCGATTTATGAACATTTTTTTTACCAACTGTGATTGCCGCCCTGGGCGTGTTTAAGGGTGGAAATTATCCGCCAAACGGAGCAAGATAGAAAAAAAACAATAGTCGGAAAATACCTTTAAATTTTTCGTAGAATAAAAATCAAATGTCGATATTAATATATGAACATATTTTTCGACAATCTCATAAAAAAACTGATTACCTATGTTTTTTACTCTATATAAACTTATATCCATCAAGTGACCATGTAATATGACAAAAGTAATATGAATAAAATAAAATTATAACTAGCACTAAATAAAGATACAGGAATCAGTAGAGAATAAAAAGTCAAGAGAAAAGAAAATGTCTAAACTTAATGCGTAGGTAGGTGTCTCAATAAAACTCTTCACATAACAGGGAGTTTTGAAAAAAAAAAAAAAAATGGGTGAAAATAAAATAATAATATTATGATTTTTTATCCACTTCTTCTTCTTCTTACCGAACCAAAACCCATGACCGAACGAACGAGCCGGTCCACTTTGGTCAGGATTTTTCGGTCCGGTCAAATAAAAAAAAGTGAATTTCAGTGACCAGGTCAGCTTCGGTTCGCTTCGTTCACATAAAAAAAACCGCTTTTAGTGTAAGGACGCAACGACCTGGCGACGCTTCCGGGCGGAATATCCGCCGAACGGAGCAAGATAGAAAAAAAGCAATAGTCGGAAAATTCCTTTAAATTTTTTGAAGAACAAAAATCAAATGTCGATATTTATATATGAACATATTTTTCGACCAACTGTCATTGCCGCCCCTGGGCGTCTCCGCCCACCCGGGGGTGTCGTTTTAGGGTGGAAAAGTGTCAGCTCGCAGAGACAAATTCTTTTGATTCCAAGAATTTTTTTCTTAATTCCGAGCGTAAGGCCGCAACTACCTGGCGACGCTTCCGGGCGGAATATCCGCCGAACGGAGCAAGATAGAAAAAAACCAATAGTCGGAAAATCCCTTTAAATTTTTTGTAGAACAAAAAATCAAATGTCGATAATAATATATGAACATATTTTTCGACCAACTTTGATTGCCGCCCCTGGGTGTCTCCGCACACCCGGGGGTGCGTTTTAGGGTGGAAAAGTGTCAGCTCGCAGAGACAAATTCTTTTGATTCCAAGAATTTTTTTCTTAATTCCGAGCGTAAGGCCGCAACTACCTGGCGACGCTTCCGGGCGGAATATACGCCGAACGGAGCAAGATAGAAAAAAACCAATAGTCGGAAAATCCCTTTAATTTTTTTGAAGAACAAAAATCAAATGTCGATATTTATATATGAATATATTTTTCGACCATCTGTGATTGCCGCCCCTGGGCGTCTCCGCCCACCCGGGGGTGTCGTTTTAGGGTGGAAAAGTGTCAGCTCGCAGAGACAAATTCTTTTGATTCCAAGAATTTTTTTCTTAATTCTTAGTGTAAGGCCGCAACGACCTGGCGACGCTTCCGGGCGGAATATCCGCCGAACGGAGCAAGATAGAAAAAAAACCAATAGTCGGAAAATCCCTTTAAACTTTACGTAGAACAAAAATCAAATGTCGATAATAATATATGAACATATTTTTCGACCAACTTTGATTGCCGCCCCTGGGCGTCTCCCGCCCACCCGGGGGTGTCGTTTTAGGGTGGAAAAGTGTCAGCTCGCAGAGACAAATTCTTTTGATTCCAAGAATTTTTTTCTTAATTCTTAGTGTAAGGCCGCAACGACCTGGCGACGCTTCCGGGCGGAATATCCGCCGAACGGAGCAAGATAGAAAAAAACCAATAGTCGGAAAATCCCTTTAATTTTTTCGTAGAACAAAAATCAAATGTCGATAATAATATATGAACATATTTTTCGACCAACTTTGATTGCCGCCCCTGGGCGTCTCCGCCCACCCGGGGTGTCGTTTCAGGGTGGAAAAGTGTCAGCTCGCAGAGACAAATTCTTTTGATTCCAAGAATTTTTTTCTTAATTCTTAGTGTAAGGCCGCAACGACCTGGCGACGCTTCCGGGCGGAATATCCGCCGAACGGAGCAAGATAGAAAAAAACCAATACCTAGTCGGAAATATTATCAACCGAGCGACCCCTAAATTAATACATGTAAATAGACCGACGAGTGAGCTAGAAGATTAGCGTGAAGTTCTTGGACGACATATTTGAAAAAAGCCCCTTCAAAAATAAATTTAAAGAAAAGAAGATAAAAACAATACTTCCGATTTCTAATATTAGAAATTTCTCGGAAGTAAAATAAACAATCATACAAAAATAAAAATTTTCGTATTATCCTCTACTCTACGACACTACCACGAAGTCTCTGTAGCTGCACACGAAAAACACCCTTAGCTAGAGAGACCACGAGACACCACCGAAAAACAGTGATTTCCACGATGTGAGCAACATTAAAAAAAAAAAAAAAAATCTCCAATTTCCTCAGAAACATACCAGTCCAATGTTTTTTAAAGAAAAATAGCATAAAATTATTAAAATATTAAAGTTATTCATTGAAACAATTACACGGACCTGATTTTGTCCTTGTACTTGTTCGTGTGTATGTGTATGTCCTTCCTATTGTGTGAAATTCCAGGTGGGTCTCTCTAGCTATATGGCGCACATGCACACACACACACACACACACACACACACACACACACACACACACCACACACATACACACACATACACACACATACACACACACACACACACACACACACACACACACACACATACACACACACACACACACACACACACACACACACCACATAACACACACAGAACACAAACACACACACACAACACAAAAACACACACACACACACCACACCACACTACTTTTTTTTTTATTTTTTTTATTTATTTACACTTTATTTATTTTTACAAAACAATCATCAACAAGGAAAACAATAATTTAAAAAAAAAACTTAGAAATATGTACAGAAATAATAATAATAATAATAAGGATCAATAATAATTACAATTGTTTTGTAACCCGGGGCGAAGTTAATGCCTTAGGCATTCTCTGCCACTTAACTACCACACACACACTCTCTCACACTCACACACGATTATCTTGAATGTCTATTCCTAACTTTTATTTTCTTCACTACTTTTTCTTTTCTTTTCTTTTCTCTCCCACATAATTTTTTCTTGCTCTTTCTCTCTCTCATAACTCTGAGAGGAACAAGAAGAAACAGAACCAAGGAAAGAACTCACCGAAGTGCAAAGGGAGAGAAAAAATGGAAAAAAGGTGTGATTTTACTCCCTCACTCTCCTTCTATTCCACCCTTTCTTCCCATCTATTTTCCCCATTTCTCTTTTTCTCTCTCTCTGTTTTATTCTTGCCCATTCCCATCGGTATATCTATCCTCCATTTCCCCATGCACCTTTTCTGTTTAACAGAAATTCTCTTTTCTCCTATTTATAGAAACTCCTTTTTCTCATTCGATGCTTCTTGTTTTTTCTTTCCAAGAGTAGCGACACAACTAGATAACATAACATTGTGTATATCAGTGGTTCACAACATTGGATATCAAGTGGTCTACGTTCCGTAGTAGTTGAGATTTTTTTGAGAACCACTGGCTCTGCGCCATTTAGCAAATTTGAGTCTCACTGATGCGATGCCTTGTCATCAAGTTGTCGGCCAACTATATGACACACACACACACACACACATACACACACACACACAGACACAGACACACTCACACGCACACCACATAACACACACACACACACATACACATACGCATACACACACACACACACACACACACACACACACATACACACACTCACATACACACACACACACACACACACACACACACACACACACACAGGATTATCTTGACTGTCTATTCATAACTTTTATCTCGTTCACTACTTTTTCTTTTCTTTTCTCTCCCACATAATTTTTTCTTGCTCTTTCTCTCATAACTCTAAGAGGAACAAGAAGAAATAGAACCAAGGAAAGAACTCACACAAGTGCAAAGGGAGAGAAAAAATGGAAAAAAAGGTGTGATTTTACTCCCTCACCTAATTTTATTTTCTCTCCTTCTATTCTAACCTTTTCTTCCCATCTATTTTTCCCTTTTCTTTTTTTCTCTCTCTCTCTCTCTTTTATTTTTGCCCATTCCCATCGGTATATCTATCCTCCATTTCTCCATTTCCCCATGCACCTTTTCTGTTTAACAGAAATTCTCTTTTCTCCTACTTATGGAAACTCCTTTTTCTCATTCGATGCTTCTTGTTTTTTCTTTCCAATTTTTACAACCTTCTGATTCTCTCCCCCCTCTCTCTCTCATTCTCCTCGCTTTGCCCTATTTCATTAAGATTGGCAGGTGTGCTCAATGGATTTCAATTTTGATGTGGAGGGGAGGAAATAAGCGAAGAGGAAGGGGAGGAGGAAGAGGAAGGAGAGGAGGAGGAAGAGGAAGAGGAGGAGGAGGAGGAGGAGAAGCAGGAGCAGGAAGATTAAGAGGAAAAGGAGAAGAAGGGAACGAGGATGAGGAAGAAGAAGAAGAGGAGGAGGACGAGGAGGAGGAGGAGGAGAGGAAAATGTAAAATGGAGAAAGAGAGAGAAAAGATAAGAGTTTTTCACACCTTGTTCATATACGTTTCTTCTTTATTATATTTCCAAGCTTCAGTAGGGGAACAGGTACTTACATAGTAATATTATTACTTCCGTGAAATTTCTAATATTAGAAATCAGAAGAATTGTGTTTTTTTCTCACACTGTCCGATCATTGTGATTTCCTTATGTGAAATGAGGAAATATATTGGCCTGTTCTTCCTTTATGTCACTTTTTTTATGAAACAGGATATACAGTATATTTAATAAAAAATAATATAGCTATAGTGATATAATTTCCGGCCCTATACCTAGTTTGGGTGAGGTTAACGTGGGTAGCTGGTACGATTCCCAGCGAATGGAGGGTAAAACCACCGTCCTAATCCAGGACGTTAAATCAAATAGATTCGTTGGCGTTAGGAAGGGCATCCAGCCGTAAATATGTGCCAAAACCAACCACCCTCAACCATGAGGTTGAACAACGTCGACCCTGCTTAAGCGGAATAAGACAGAGTAAAAGAAGGAGGAGAGTAATATAAAGTTATCATATTATTTGTGCTAATCACTTTGGTGCTGTCACAACTATTCAAACTCGCTTTAGTAAATCTTCTCTAAACCCGAGACTTGAACCAATAATCTCCAGGTTACAAATCCGCCGCCTTATATGTAGATCACGCTACTGAGGGCGGTAACAGGTACATAATATTTACAATATTTACAGAAGATAATAATATTATTCTTTAGTGGAAGGTAACCACCAGGCGGGGTTAATGCACAAAGCATTTTCTACCACCTGACCCTTGGTCTTTCTATTATGTGGCCACAAACTCTAATAAATGAGGAAAAAGTCATGCATTGGGTGGGATTCGAACCAACAGATCCCGATGCTACCTGGATTACCGGACTTCCGCCTCAACCATTTGACTAACAATGCTCAGTTGGATGAAGAAACAATCTGTATACATATATAGTTACATAAAATTATATAAAACTGATATCTGTGCCCATCTGACAATCTATCTTTCTACATATCTGGTTAATAGGAGTTGACTGGTTATAATGCCACAGCTCAAACGATATCACCTAGGTATCGAAATTTTCATAACAATTGAATGTCTAAATTATCTCAATTTTGAATTGATAAAATAAAGAACTTTGGCCACACGTTGTTTATGTGGCAGCACCCCAAATAATTGCCCCGCCAGACGCGACAGATGGTATTATGTCATATGTGATACCTAAGACCTAGCAGAAAGCCAAATATTCAATTAAACAACTAATAAGTTTGTTCCGTTCCATCCCACCCATCAAACCACTCCTGGCGAATCTATAATGAATTGTTGCCAAGGAGCAAAACGGTTGTTTTCGACAAAAGTTCCCAAGGTGAAAACAAAAGTTTCTGCTTCGTCCCCTTCCTCTCACTTACCCCGCTCTAACCCTATCCCCCCTGGGCCAAAGTTTCCCATCTATTCCCCCTTGGCTAAGTTTCCCATCCATCCCGCACCGGGACAAAGTTTGCCGAGAAGTCAAAGTTTGTCGGCCCCAGCACTCGAGACTAATGGGCTCTGACCACAGGAACACCTGGTGCCTAGGACTCGCGTGATGGATGTCTTCAACCCTGATGTTGCTACATACTAAACATAGATTCTATTCTATAAATGTATTTTTATAGTTTATAAATAAGTATAAAAGTATAAATTCGTTGTATGTCAAATTTCATTGTAATTGACATACATCTGTTTTGTATTGCACTTAAAAATAAATAAATAAATTAAATTTAAAAAAAAAAATTACTTGATTGTAATACATGATGAATATAACGCTTGGATCCGTGATCTGTGGATCGGATTACGTACACCCAAGGCTTGGATTTTTCTCATTTAATCTATGTGTGAGCATGTGACCACATACTAATAAGACTCTGAGGTTAGAATAAGGTTAGGTTGTAGAAAATACCTTCCACATATAATACTAATTAATTAACGTATTAATCAATGATGGTGATTCTGGTGGAGTATTACTGAAGTCCTGCTTTCCAGTAAATTTTGGGCATGCGGCCTTACATAATATGAACGATAATGATTACTGGTACCATAAAGAAGAGGCAAACACACTATGAAGTAAGAAGTGAGAAACGAAAGAAAATTATGTCTAACAGAGGGAAGAGTTGAGACAAAGGAAGAGAGAGAGTGAGTGAGAGAGAGAGGTAGAGAGGAGAGGTAGAGAGAGAGAGAGAGAGGTAGAGAGAGAGGTAGAGAGAGAGAGGTAGAGAGAGAGAGGTAGAGAGAGAGAGAGAGAGAGAGGTAGAGAGAGAGAGGTAGAGAGAGAGAGGTAGAGAGAGAGAGGTAGAGAGAGAGAGAGAGAGAGAGAGTGAGAAAGAGAGAGTGAGAAAGAGAGAGAGAGAGAGAGAGAGAGAGAATTAAAGGAAAAGAGAGAGACACAGCTAGGAAACAAGAGGCTTAAATTCATTGGAAGAGAAAGGGAATAGGGAATACAGGACAAACACAGATAGACAAAAAAGAGAAGGTAGGTAAACTTCTCTTAATTATTTTCAAAGTTACGTGCTTCAACTGTCACTCTGGCTTTCCTCCTCTCTTCTTACTTCTATTCTCCTTTCTTCCTTTTCCTCTTATTCCTATATCTCTTCTCCTTTCTTCCTTCTCCTTCTATTCCTCTCCTTTATCTTCTTCTTTCTTTCTTCTCCTTTTTATTTCTCTCATTTATCTTCTTTTTTCTTCATTCTCCTCTTATTCCTCTCCCTTCTCTTCCCATTCCTTATTACTTCCGAGAAATTTCTAATATTAGAAATCGGAAGTATTGTGTTCGTTTTTGTAAAAAAAAATATTTTTTTGCTCCGATTTCAATTTTTTTCATATTTCTGGACGTTTCATAACCTCCTGAGCAAATTTGGTTTTGTGTCCGTCTGTCGGTCTGTCGGTCCGTCGATCCGTCGGTCTGTTAAAACGATTCCTTGTAACGCGCAAATCTCGGAAACTACTAGACGGATTTTGATGAAATGTTGCACACATCTAGGAGACATTCTGTAGATGGTCCCATTTTAAATTCATCGAATTCGTACTAGCGGTTCTGGGTGAAAGAGACCATGCGCCTGACCACTAACTTTTTACTTAAACGCTTATATCTCGTGAACGGCACACCCGATTTTAATGAAATTTTGTATGTATATGCATATTATTGTTTTACATTGGATATTTATATTTATTTTTTAATGAATTATAATAAAACTCTGATATTTAAGAAAATCCGAAATTTTGAACAAAAAAGTCAAAAAATAAGGACCACGACTTGTCGATACAGAATTTTTTGTGGAATCTAGAATATGTAAAAAACGATTTTCTACCATATAAAACAAATTTGAAGAAAATCGGTTCAGTCGTTTTGGAGATACAAGTAATTTTGTATAAAATCTCAAAATTGGCACGTGTTAACAATGTGAAACAATCGCGAGGAAGTATTGTATTATTGGCAGTGTTTTTTTTTTCTGTGTTGGTAAAAACCATTATTATGTACTTAATACACAACGACAATTTTCTCATTTTGACTTTTTTTATATGTTTCAGGTATGTATGACTACAGAATTTCAAATCGGCTGGAAAAATTATTGTGTAGGTAAGTAAAACCTTGAAGTCGCAATATAGACAACAGGAAAGTAAAACTTCACAACTGATACTCCAAGCTCTAAGTAATTAATAAATCTACTTGTGACTAACCTTTTTTCAACTTCCTAAAATTCAAGACTCCTATAATTTCTTCCATCAAAAGTATTGGATCTAAAGATTCTAAAGCACAAAGCCATACGTCACTGGATGAAAATATCTCCTACCTAAGGGTGGTATTGATGGAAGTAGGGGAGGGGTTGCTAGAAGTAGGGGAGGTATTGATGGAAGTGGGGAAGATTGATGAAGTAAGAAGTGGGAGTGAACTAACAGACCATGCCAGGTGCTAGACAGGCGATATTCTCTTCTTCTTGAAACCACAAGACTTCAGACCTATCACTCTCCCTCCTCCACCTTAGTCTTCTACTCCCTTTCCCCTCCTTCCTCCTCCCTTTTAGACTTACTATAGTGGCTATAGTTCCTATCAATCTCCCTCCTTTCTCCTTCTCTCTCTCTCTCATCCTCCTTTCTCCGTATCTCTTCCATCCTCCTTATCTCCTAGTGTCTTGCTCTATCTTCTTCTCCACTACCTTCTATCTCACTCATTTCCTCTCTCTCCTCCACTTAATTCTCCCATAACTCTCCCACTTTCTTCTGCCCCACCTTAGACTTCCTCATAATTTCTCTCTTCTTCACCTTAGCCTCCTAAGCTCTTTCTTCTCATTCTCCACCACAGTCTAATCTTCTCTTTATTGTCCTTCTCTCCCTTCCTTCATCTCTTTAGATACCCAACTCTACGGTGACAATTTTTCAAACTCGTCTCACGAAAAATTGTCATACCTAGGATTCGAACCACCGACCTCCAGGTTACAACTCTGCCGCCTTATCGATCGAGTTACTGAGGTCGGTTTTAGAAAAGTTTAAAATAATAGTTATCCTATTTGTGTTAGTCACTTTCGTGATTTCACACCTACTCAAACTCGCTTTACTAAATCTATGCTGAACTTGGGATTTGAACCACCGACCTCCAGGTTACAACTCCTCCGCCTTATCGATCAAGGGTTGGGTGGAAGAGATTGCCACAGGCAGTAACACCGCCCTTTTGGTAGGACTTTAGCTTTATTCTCTTTTTTGGTACTGTTTCTTTGTTCAATCTATTTTTTTTTCTTTATAATTTCATTGTATTTTACTGTATATATTTTGTCTTACCTAATAAAGCGTAATTTAATAATAATAATCAAGCTACTGAGGTCGGTTGTGGATAGGAAAGCAGAGAAACGGAGAAAGCCATGTCAAGGAAAAGGAAGACAGTAAATGTGAAGGTAACGAACAGAGAATGGCTGAAGGTAAAGATATAATGGCGAGGCAAGGAATAAAGGTAAATCGCTTGCAGTATTAAAACCAGCACTGCCATATACAGGGTGGACTAGGGACCAAATTAAAAAATATGATAACAATAAAGAATAATAAGAACTTTGGATTTTTGTAGGGTAGAACTAGATTGTGTATAGATAGTTATGTTATAACTGTCAGTTACAACTCATAACCATCTCTCAGCCTGAGTGGAGCCAAAAAACAGTTATTAATTTTCTAAAACATTGTGCACTGGTAGTCAAGTGGTTAACGCGCTAGTCTGGTAATCCAGGTAGCGTAGGGATCCGTTGGCTCGAATCCCACCCAATGCATGAATTTTTCATTATTAATTTGAGTTTGTGACCACATAATATAATAAGACTCTGAGGGTAAGGTGGTAGAAAATGCTTAACCTCGCCTGATGGTTACCTTCCACTAAAGAGTATACTTATTATTATTATTATCGTATACTCTTTGTCCTCGTTTGTCCTGACATTACATAACTTTCACGCTAATTTTAATGTCTTTCATTTGTGATAATGAAGACCCAAGATTCGTTTATGTTTGCTATCACTCGGATCAGAAGGATTCTGTTAAAAGTAAAATTCCTTGTTTCTTTAAACAGAACCTTGGACGGTCCCGACCAAAAGTTGTTAAAAATAGGGATATGAAAGTTCGCATTTCAGAAGCACTAAATAATTCTCTATCTTCCTGCATTTAGTAAAAAATGAGACACAGGGCTGAATTCAGGATTAAAGTTAAAATAAGCTAGACTGATCCTCAAGTCAGGCAATAGTGCGCTGTGATTGGTTGAAACTCCAATTTGAGACCGTGTCTGGCATATCTTAACTTTAATATTGTTTCATGATTTGGTCCTTAAGAGTAACAATACATACTCCCAGAGTATAAACAAAAACCCATTTATTGGTTTTATAAACAATTTATAATAATATATCCAATGAATTCAATCAATATATTTTTCCACAACACCCTGTATACAAGCTCTTGTGTAACGATGTGCTTGGCTACCTGGACTTAAGCCTTTAACTTTGTCCTTGTCTCGTCCTTAAATCCTTGTCTTGAGCAAGTGTCCTGTCTGTGAATCCTTTCTCTTCTAATCCTGCCTCCCTATCCTGTTCTCTCTCTCTCTTTCTCTCCCTACCTCCAGTTCCTGCTCTCTTTATCTATCTCTCATTTCTTCTTAATTCTCTCTGCCCCTTTATTTCGTATTTAGCCCTAAGACTCCCTATATCCATCTCTCCTTTTCTCTCCCCCTCTTCCCTCTCTGCTTTTATTCTCTGCCTTCTTTCACATGGCTTCTATGTCCTGTCCTTGTCTATCTAACATGTCCTACGCTGTCTCTGTCTCTCTACGTTCTTCTCTATCTCCTTCTCTCTCCATTGGGATTCCACATATATATTTTATCCCTTTCCATGTCTGGATCTCTGGCTTTGACATTCCACCTGTGTTTTATCTGCCTCTGTCCTGTAGCTTTTCCTATGTTATACCTCTTAAAATGCATTGGTGCTAGTAAGGTTGGTTCAAATCTCACCAAATTTGTTTCTCATTTACTTGATATTTTGATTTACTATGTGGTCAAAATATCAAATAAAAGACATTTTTTTTTGTGGTGAAATTGAGTCTTAATCGCGCAGTATGAGGTCCAAATAGAGCATTCAAATTTTAGACTAGAAAAACCTCAAATTCTGATACCCGATAAGGATTATCCAAACGTCAATTTACAAGTTGAGAAGCTCACTTATTTGGTGCAGAAGACTCGAAAAGGTTAAGTAATTCAGGATCTAAGCCAGCCAGGATGTTATCTGGCGTCTTTGTGTTACATTAGCCAGACCCACAACTCAGGTGGCATCTGCTACATACAACTCTCCTTCTCTCTCTCTCTCCTTTTCTCTCTCTCCCTCTCCTCCTCTCTCTCTCTCTCTCCTCTTGTCTCTCTTTCTATCTTTCTCCTTCCTTTCTCTTCTTTCTTGATCTTATCTCTCTCTTTATCTTCTCTCCCCATCTCATCTTTCTCTTTCCCTCTTCTTTCTTGATCTTACCTCTCTCTCCTACATTTCTCTCTCTTTTTTTCTCTTTGTATTTTATCTTTCTCAGTCCCTCTTCTTTCTTGATCTTACCTCTCTCTCTCTCCAACACTTCTCTCTCTATCTCATGTCTCTCTTTCCCTGTCTTATCTTGATTCTACCTCTCTCTCTCCAACAATTCTCTCTCTATATCTCATTTTTCTCTTTTCCTGTCTGTCTTGATCTTACCTCTATCTATAACAATTCTCTTCTCTCCTTCTTTTCACCTGTTTCTTACTATCTTGCTCTCTTTCTTACATCATTTTTTCCCTTTCTTCTTTCTCTTGCTCTTTTTCCATATCTCTCTCTCTCTCTCTCTCCTTACACCTTACCTTTGTCTCTCTTCATCCATCTGTCTCAGTCCATCCTTTCACTCTTCACTCCTCCTTGACCAAAGATAGGGAATTTGCATTTTCTTGAAAACATGCAGATTTTCAACAAAAAAAATCCAACATTCCAACTTCAGAAATTACCTTCGTGAAAAAAATGATACCTCAGTAAAAGTCAACCTTACCATTAACTCAAAATATACTTTAGATTTGATTTATAGCAAAATTAAAAGTGATATGTTATCCGTCACAGTTTGCAAGGCGCCACTTAATTTGATGTCTTCTCCGACAGCTATACACCACCATTGCCACCTCCATACATTGCAACTCTTTGCATTACGCCGTAAAAAACCCCACCGTATGCAAGACACAAAAACATTGCACTAACTAGGTCACTGCACTTGTCATGTTTATATCTTTTTTTACGTCCATTCTTACCCCCCCCCCCCCCCCCTCTCTTGGTTTTGCTCTCCCGTTCTTACCCCCCCCCCCCCCCCCCTCTCTCTTGGTTTTGGTCTCCCCCCCTCTGATTATATAGTCTTTCTCCTTCCTTCATTATTCTCCTCTCCCTCTATTCTTCCTTTGCTCTTCCATTCTTACCCCCCCCTCTCTTGGTTTTGGTCTCCCCCCCCCCTGATTATATGGTCTTTCTCCTTCTTCCATTATTCTCCTCTCCCTCTGTTCTTCCTTACTCGTCTCCGTATTATCCCTCTCCTTCTTTCCTTAACGTCTCCCTTTATCTCACATTTTCCCTTTCCTCTATCTTCTCCTCATTCTCCTCTTTTGCCTCTCCTTTCCTTTGTCTTCCGTTCCCCCTCTCTATCTCTAATACCTGCCCTCCCCCTATCCCCCTATCCCCTTATCTTCATTTATCACCCACTCTTTTACTTATCCTCCCTATTCTCCCCCTCCCCTCATCTACACAGTACTCCCCAGATCTGGCAGGCAGGTAATAACTATCATAACATGATGCTGATGTTAAATAGGTAGGTATGTCCCTACCGCCTCCCGCCCTCTCTCTCTCTTCCTCCTCCTCTACACAGTACTCCCCAAATCTGGCAGGCAGGTAATAACTTTAAATAGGTAAGTGCCCCCCCCCTTCTCTCTCTCTTCCTCCTCCTCAACACAGTACCCCCCAGATCTGGCAGCCAGGTAATAACTATCATGACATGATGCTGATGTTAAATAGGTAGGTATGCCCCCCCCCCCTCTCTCTCTCTCTCACTCTCTCTTCCTCCTCCTCCTCTACACAGTACCCCCCAGATCTAGCAGGCAGGTAATAACTATCATGACATGATGCTGATGTTAAATAGGTAGGTATGCCCCCCCCCCCCTCTCTCTCTCTCTCACTCTCTCTTCCTCCTCCTCCTCTACACAGTACCCCCCAGATCTGGCAGCCAGGTAATAACTTTAAATAGGTAAGTATGTCCCTACTCCCTCCCTCTCTCTCTCTCTTCCTCCTCCTCCTCCTCCTCCTCCTCCTCCTCCTCCTCCTCCTCTTACACAGTACCCCTCAGATCTGGCAGGCAGGTAATAACTATCATAACATGATGATGTTAAATAGGTAAGTATGTCCCTACCCCTCCCCCCCTCCCCCTCTCTCTTTCTCTCTCTTTCTCTCTCTCTCCTCCTCTACACAGTACCCCCCAGATCTGGCAGCCAGGTAATAACTTTAAATAGGTAAGTATGTCCCTACCCCTCCCACCACTCTCTCTCTCTCTCTCTCTCCTCTCTCCCTCCTGACCCCCCCCCCCCCCCCCTCCCACTCATGTATATGGCACACTCCCCAGACCTATGTAGCAAGTATATGAACGTTATATGGGATGGGCATCACCTCGCGAGGTCGACTCGTAAAGCGTCATAAACTTGCAGTTTTTACGACGACCCCCCCACCCCTCCCCCTTCCCCCCTCGACTCGACACTAAATTTGCATCTACGCCTCACACTTGGCGAATTTATGTACTCTTCCATTCTGGTGTTTATACTGCGTGCATATCGACTTCAGTAGCTTGATCGAAAAGGCGGCGGACTTGTATCTTGGAGATCGGTGGTTCGAGTGCCGGTTTCAGCGTGGATTTAGTAAAAGCGCGTTTGAGTAGTTCACGATATCAAGTAAAGGAGAGAGACACTGAGTAAGTGAGTATGGTAAAGGAGAGGAGTGAGAAAGAGAGAGACACAGAAGAGAGAAGAGTCTCTCCCTTTCTCTCTGGGAATTAATAAGGGATAGAGGAAGTAGGTGAGATATAGTGAGTGAGTAAGTGAGGTAAAGGAGGAGAGTGAGAAAGAGTGAGGAAGAGGAGGAGAGAGAAACAGAAGAGAGAAAAAGAGGAGTAATGTGAAATGAACTGTTTTATAGCGAATAATTTAATGTCTTGCATGGCAATAAAAGCACTATTATTTGCATCATTGGGCTTATTATAAGAATCACAATTATCCTAATAAACCACGATTTCCTCTGAATTGCCTCATTACCAGGGGTTCCCCTAGCCGCGAGAGTCCATGTTCTGATGAGGTCCTATGTGTAATTGTGTATACATAATTTATAAGGTCCACAGAAATGAGGAGTCTCCTCATTTTTCTAACATTTGTAACTCACTTTTCAAGTGTTTTTAATGTTAAATGTCTTACTATAATGTGGTCACAAACTCCAATTAATAAAGAAAAATTCATCCACTGGGTACGATTCGAACCAACGGATCCCTACGCTACCTGGTTTACCAGACTAGCGCGTTAATCACTTGAATATCAGTTAATCAGTACTTAACTTAATCATCATAAATAAATAGAGATAGCTTAAGTAACCACAGTGAAATTACCAAAAGCACTCAAACAGTGAAGAGTGGCGTAGGTGGGTGACGAATGACAATGTAGTAGTAAGTCTACAGAGCAGTGGGGGAGGCGTCAATCTCTGCTAATGACGCGACACTTGACGTTCATGATGTGACAGTTGTATGTATTGTGCATCAACTGAACGGACAGACAATCAAAACAGAGACTTGGGGGAAAAAGAAGATAAATTAAAAACAACAACAAAGTCTTCTTCTTCTACTTTGCCAATTCCAATATTCTATCTCAGATACAAAGTAAGTAACATTAAAGAAATTAGGTACGTGAATTAACATGTGATTTACCTACCTACATTTTTGTGTGATTATAAAATTGTGTCAAATTGTTGCATTTTGAAATTGCAGTCATTAGAGTGGTGTGCAAAAAATTTGCAAGTGAACTTACATAATAAATGTATATGTATGTATAGTCGTGCGGGTATTATAATAATATAATGATAATGATAATATTGTGATAATTTCTTACGCTTGTAACGTACAGACCATATTGTGTATGTAGACTATACAGTTTAACCTGGATAAAGAGAACTGGATTTAAGTGGAACTTGAATATAAATAAGTGAACAATTCCCAAGTCCCATTTACCTATATTTAAAGGAAAATAACCTCTTTTTAAGAGAAACCTGGATATAAGAGAGAAAAAATCTCGTCTCTTGAGTTCTCTTATATTTAAGTTCGACTGTACCATGTGCATTATATACGATATATCTATATTCTATACGTTTTCGCTATGCGATATTCAGAGAGGAGCCAAATGTATTATCATAATAATTATCATCATCAACAAGCGGAAATATTCGTGTTAAAATAGGTTCCCCCCTGATGTGAAATCATGCGGATAATAATCCAATTTTACTCCGATGAGAAATTTCTTGGCCCCCGATTCTGTTTCTTGGCCCCCGAATCTGTGGACGTACCTGTCATCGCCGGCAAATTAATGCAATAAAAACTGCATGTAAGTTCTTAATTAAATCAGAAGTAATAAACTGATGGCACGACAACATAAAAATGCATGTTTCAGTGTGTTGGTTTTTCTTTTTCGTTGTGATACACATTACACCTCTTCTTTTTCTTCTTTATTTTTGTTATCATTATTTTCAGCACTATTATCTTTATCATATTCTTCTTCGTATTCATCATCATCATTATTCATATCAACCTCATCATCGTACTCTTTTATATCATCATCATCATTCATAAAATCATCATCCTCATTCATATCATTCTCATTTTCATCCTCATTTATATCATTATCATCATCATCATCCTCATTCATATCATCATCATCATCATCATTATCCTCATCAAATTGATCTCCATTACTTCCGAAAATATCTAATATCGGATATTGTGCCTGCAAGCATTTCACATGAAATACATAAATTTATTTGAAGAAATTACTTGCTCTCATATTTAAGAGAAACTAAAAGAAGACAAAAAAGTCCAAAATCTTATGTTCAAAAACCTAGGAAATACGGTATTCTAACATAGAAAGTTAGAAGTGAATCGGTTGAGAACTCTTGGAGATACAAGTGATTAAAAAAAAAACTCAGCATATAAATGTAGCGTTAATGGAAAGTCGAACTTTTATCGAAAAATAATCGAACATAATCCAGGTAGCGTAGGGATCCGGTGGTTCTGATCCTACCCAGTGCATCCTCTTCCCTCAGCTGAGTTTATAGAAGTCTACAATCTATAATTTTATTATTGTTTATGTACTTTTATTTAAGTCAAGTGGTGGTAGTCAAGTGATTAACGCACTAGTCTGGTAATCCAGGTAGCTTAGGGATCCGCTGGTTCGAATCTCACGCAGTGCATGAATTTTTCCTCATTAATTTGAGCTTATTACCACATAATGGGGTTAGGTGGTAGAAATGCTTTGAGCATTAACCTGGTGGTTACCTTACACTAAAGAGAGTTATTATTATTTTGATTATGAATACCAAGTGCATTACGATGTGAACATTCACGAGGAAGTATTGTGTCTATAATTGGCAGTGTATTTTTTTAGCTTAATTATTTTCTCTTGTTCATCTTTCACCTTCAGGTTCATCAACATGTTAGCTTATAGGAGATGTATTGTTTATAGTATCATTATTGTACAAATAAATAAAAGTATTCTTCAATTCAATTTCTCACCACAGCAGCAGTATCTTTAACATTTCCATTCAAACCTTTTTTTTTTTCTTTTCTTTTAAAGGTAATTGTACCCCGGAATTGTTCCATTCAAACCTGGTTCGTATATTCGTCACCCTCGCGAGAGGTCAAGAAATGTAGCTCGGTGTTTATTTGTTTTGAAAGTAACCACAAGGTGGCGAGTGGTAGGAGAATTTATTTCGTTTCGTCATGTTGGGCGAAAAATTGCTGAAAGCCAAGAAATTTATGACCTGTTGGAAATTTGGCAAAATGCATTATTGAACTAGGTATGTGTGAAGACATGAACAAGGAACTACATGGATTTGTTTTTTTCCATCACAATACCTTAACAACAATATATTTCTTTTTCTCAATTATGACGTTACTTTACAAAGTATCCCTCCTGCAAAAAAAAAATGTATTTCTAGTTGTCATGCTGTCACTACATTAACAACACTGTATTTCTAGTCATCATATGCTGTCACTACATTAACAACCCTGTATTTCTAGTCATCATGCTGTGACTACATTAACAGCACTGTATTTCTAGTCATCATGCTGTCACTACATTGACAACACTGTATTTTTAGTCATCATGCTCTCACAGTGAAAAAATTATAGACACTAAGAAGTTGAATGCTGGACTTAAGAAGCAATTAAACCAGTGTTATGGCACGAATGACGCTAAGTCTTTCTGTGAAAATCCTCGTCTTGAATGAACTGCATGTTGAAGAGACGTTATGCAAAAAAAAAAAAAAAAACTCGAAGTCCCATGTTTCTTACTAACCACTTCGTATTGGGTGGTTTCAAAATGAGGGCAGTCATTATACGGTCCATTGTGTGGGCCATACTTACTGGACCAAAGTAAGGGACATTAATTTTGTGTACCATAATTCAGACAAATCTATATGCGCGTTGCATTATGCATTTGTTCTGTTTTTCAATTTAATTTAAAAATAAAGAAGAAAAAACGGACGTAGCTACTTTGCGAAGCGCCCTAATTACTGTTCTGTGATTAATTCTTGTAATTACTTGTTTCCGTACTTAATGTTTTCTTTTATCAAATTTAGTGATAGTTTAATAGAGGAAATGCATCTTTAAATTTGCTAACAAAATTCTCTGAATCTGTTATTATTTGTCTTTTTTTTTGTTGCAATTTGCCACAATTACTCAAGGTTGGCAATTTTTTCTTTAATATTCTAATATCATATTTTTGCTTATAAATCTACCCCTGGTCGTAGCTCACATTCATAGATGAATAATGTCACTTTCGCAAGCCCCAAAAAATGTCAACACCCACAAGAAAACTTTTTCCCATGCCCAGCGTAGCTTAAACACCAGCTGCCTACTCTCTTAATCCTCGCTCTGAGCTTTTCAATACTGATCCGATAATGTGTCAGAAAGTTGAGAAAGTGAATTTAATATGTCACCCTCCCCTGTTATGTACTGCAAACTGAAATTATATTTCTTTTGTGACCTAGTCCTTGTGCCCTGTATTATTATTATTATTCATCGCATCATCATCGCAACATATTTTTTTTTTCAATGTGGGTTTAACGTCGTTTTCAACTGCGTGGTAATATCATGACGGGGGTGTTTCCATTCGAAGGAAACTCACAAATCTGCTACCAACATTAACCTCACATAGCCTGGGTTGGGCCGGAATGCCATCATCACAAAATATTCACGTCGCCGGACGTTGTTTAACTTTGGTGATCCTACAACCACCGGTGCATTCAACGCATTTCTTTTTCTTTTCTTTTTGTTCACTTTCTCCTCCTCCTTCTCTCCTCCTCCTTCTCCTCCTCCTCCTCCTCCTCCTTCTCCTCCTCCTCCTTCTCCTCCTCCTCCTCCTCCTCCTTCTCCTCCTCCTCCTCCTTCTCCTTCTCCTCCTCCTCCTTCTCCTCCTCCTCCTCCTCCTCCTTCTCCTCCTCCTTCTCCTCCTCCTCCTCCTCCTCCTCCTTCTCCTCCTCCTTCTCCTCCTTCTCCTCCTCCTCCTCCTCCTTCTCCTCCTCCTCCTTCTCCTTCTCCTCCTCCTCCTCCTTCTCCTCCTTCTCCTCCTCCTCCTCCTCCTTCTCCTCCTTCTCCTCCTCCTCCTCCTCCTCTTCTTTATCCTCCTCCTCCTCCTTCTCCTCTCCTTCTCCTCCTCCTCTTCCCCTCCTCTTCCTCCTCCTCCTCCTTCTCCTCTCCTCCTCCTCCTTCCTCCTCCTCCTCCTTCTCCTCCTCCTTCTCTTCCTCCTCCTCTTTCTCCTCCTCCTCATCATCATCATCATCAACGAGATCAACAGCAATTAATATTATTAGTATCTTACTATATTATTGTTATTCCATGAAGCATTGAGATTGAAAACTTTCTATTGTTGCCTACAAATTATTCAGTTTCAAGGTAGGGTGGCTTACCTTTTAGATCTAGTCCCCCTGCTACCAGTTGATATAAAACGACTGATTTATTCTGGTCCAACGCCTTTGAGATAATCGCTTTTTGAGCCTATTCTGTGTAGCCCTATTTTCTACTTGATATTAAAAATAAATAGGAAAACAGAAAATCTGAATGGATTTCATTTAGAGGCGTTAATGTTAATGTTTTAGTTGCTTAAGTAAAAGTAAAGTAGTTCATTCGTAATAGAATGAACTCTTCACTAGCGAAGCTTTAGCGAACATCCTGAAACTCATGAATTACTGAAGTTCTACAAGCTATTAAAATGAATAATATTGAGAAAAATATTTTTTTCCTCGATTAAAGTCATCTTCTTAATATATAAATGTCAAAGTCACTGACTGACTGATCATCACTGTTTCTCCGAACTGGTAAGTCCTAGGAAGCTGAAATTTGGTAGGTAGCTTTGTCTTATAGTCTAGATGTGCAATAAGGATTTTTCGAAATTCCCACTACAACACCTGCCATTGGCGAAAAAGGACTTTTTGATTTCACGGCCATGCCTCGGCCCGAAAAGGGGGCGACAGCCCGCTAGTTTAGGTATAAGTTAAGTTATCATATTTGTGTTAATCACTGTTGTGATATCCCAACTACTCAAACTCGCTTTACTAAATCGACGCTGAAACCAGGACTTGAACCACTGACCTCCAGGTTACAAGTCTGTCGGTTTATTGATGAAGTTACTGAGGTCGGTCATTTAGGTATATTTAACATTTATGACTTGCGAGACGGATGAATAATTGTCCCTGGATCGACACTAGGCAAGATCGCATGGTATATGTCTATATGAACGCCCAAGCAATTCTTTCTTCACAGTCACATTATTTTAGTTATTATCTCTGTCACTCAAACAGAAGTATCCTTACTCCCGCATACCTCAATGTCCATGCGCGGATATAGGGGGGGGCACGGGGGGCACGTGCCCCCCCAGATTTTTTCGGTAAGCGGTGTTTCTCAAATTTCATTATACCTAACCCCGCGTATAAAAAATGAGTTAGGGGGGCACGGGCCCCAAAATAATTCCCAATTCTAAGACTAATCCCGTAAAAAAAAGATCTCAATAAGTTAGGGGGGCACGGGACCCAAAATAATTCCAAATTCTAAGACTAATCCCGTAAAAAAAAGATCTCAATATGTTAGGGGGGCACGGGACCCAAAATAATTCCCAATTCTAAGACTAATCCCGTAAAAAAAATTTCAATAAGTTAGGGGGGCACGGGACTTAAAATAATAACCAATTCTAAGACCAATAAGAAATAACTAAATAATAAAGTTGTCAAATCCACACAGATTGTCCGAGAAACCTGAAATTTTACCTAGAGGTCCATTTGGATCAGGGAATATAATTATCTCTAATCTCTAGGGTTCAGCTACACGGGGTAAGGACAAAAAATGGATGAGTGACACAAAAAAATCACATTTTTCGACCGAAATTAAATTTTTTTCTCAAAATTTATCGTGACGGCGCCACGGCGGCGGCGTATCAACTCAAAAAGAGAAAGTTTTAAGCAAAAGTTCAAGTTTTCATTTGAGATATCCATCAAGAAATTCTGATGAGCCGTTTTTGAGCTACGTTGAGTAAGGACATAAAATGGATGGGTAAACAAAAAGTATTTAGTTTTTTGACCGGAATGAGATTTTTCTCGAAATTTGTCCTGACCGTTAATGACGACCTATCAACTCAAAGCGAGAATGTTTTTGCAAGGGTTGGAGTCTTGATTTGACACATTGATTGCGAAATTCTGGTGAGCCATTCTTGAGCTCCAGTAAGGACAAGAAATGGATGGGTGACACGAAAAATATTGACATTTGTGTGTGTATGTGTGTGTGTGTTTGTGTGTGTTTGTGTGTGTGGGTGTCAAGGGTGTGTGTGTGTATGTGTGTGTGCGTGCGATAGGCTTGCGAAGCGGCTTGCTAGTTAGGTATATTGTGCGATTGTGCCCCCCCAGTACAAGAGGGCTATATCCGCGCATGTCAATGTCTATCCTCACAAACCCTGTGAAATTATTACAGCATATTTACAGCAAAAATATCTCGAATTCATGTAAAAATCTGTTCTTCTCTCCTTCAGCACTTGGGTCCTCTAACCCACCCACCCTCTCTCTTACCCTTTGCTTACCATACACATCTCTAGAGTGAACATAATTCCATATTTCTCATTTATTTTGGGAACTTGAAATAATTTAATCTGAGCTGCACAGTTCTGGAAACGCTCCCCCCCCTCTCTCTCTCTCTCTCTCCCTCACTCTCTCTCTCACTCCCTCTCCCTCTCTTGGACACCCCTTGTCTCTCCCCCTTTTACAACCTTTGTCAGAAAAAGGACAAAACTGGCAGCAAAAGCAATAGCTAAAGTTGTAATAATGAAATAATAATTTAATTTTAAGGGACAAAAGTCTATAAGCAAGAAAGACACCTGGCGCCCTTCCTCTCTCTCTTTCTCTTCTCTCCTCTCTCCCCCTCTCTCTCCCCCCCCTCTCTCTATCTCTCCCGCCCCTCTCTCTCTTTCTCTCCCTCTCTCTCCCCCGCCCCTCTATCTTCCTCTCTCTCTCTCTCTCTATCTTTCTCCTTTCTCTCTTTCTTTCTCCTCTTTCCACTCTCTCCCCCCTCTTTCTTTCTCTTCTCTCCCCCTCTCTCTGTTTTCCAGGGATTTAGGCTTAAATTGTAACTATCCATCTCTCTCAGCGTCTAAATTAATTTTCCTTAACCCACCTCACGGTAGCTAGATCAGTTTTATAGCTCGGAGGGCAATTATTCGAGTCCTAAGCATGGAAACTTTTAGTTCTCAGCACAATGTTCAATTGTTCACTTCCCATGTCTCAGTATTCTTCCTCTCTAAAATTCTCAAAGACCACACCTTAAGTACCACAAAAATAATAGCTGGATGTGATATGATATATATGAATTAGTCTGTGTTTAAAATAGATGCTTTTGAGATTTATTACGTATTCCTCTATTAGAAATCGGAAGTATTTTTGTATTTACATATGTTGTATATTTTGACGTCCTGACATATTTTACCAATGACCTGTCTCCTCAAGAGTTTCCTTTCTTCTCTTTTCACAATTTACAGCACTTCCTATCCTTGTCACTCTTCTTCATCAGTCTGTCTTTCCTTCCCCTCTCTCTCTTTCTCTCTCTCCTGTATCTTTCCCTGTTTCTCTCTTTTTCTCTTTCTCTCTTCCTCCCTCCCTCTCCTCTATCTTTCCTGTTTCTCTCTTTCTCTCTCTCTCTCTCTCTCTCTCTTCCTCCCTCCCTCCTTCCCTCCCTCTCCTCTATCCTTCCCTGTTTCTGTCTTTGTCTCTCTCCTCTCTCTCTCAGTCATACTATTTTAATAGAATTCGACTATTACTTCTATGGCGCCTATCGGAAAGTCTGTTGAAAATAATTTTCGTTAGAAAGCTATCCTTTCCTCTCTCTCTTTCTTTCTCTCTCTCTCTTTCGTTCTCTAATATCAATGTCTCCTAGCTCCCCTCCCACCCTTTTAGTTCTACCTTTCAGTCTCTCTACCTCTCTTCTCTTTCCCTTCTTCTCTCTTCTCTCTCACTCTGTCTCTTCTCTTTCTTTCCCTTCTTTCTCGCTTTTTTCTCTTTCTTTTAAAACCTTTTTTTCCCCCTTTTTCTCTTCTCTTTCTTTCCTTTCTCTCCTCTTTTCTTTCTTTCTCTTTTCTTTCTTTTCCTTCTCTCTCTCTCTTTTCTCTTTTTTTCCCTTTTTTCTCTCTATTTGCTATTTCTTTCTCTTTTTCTCTCTCTTTATTTCCCTTCTCTCTCTCTCTTCTCTCTTTTCTCTTTCTTTCCCTTCGCTCTCTCTCTCTCTCTTTTTCTTAGTCTTCTCTGTAATCTGTAACTCTCTTCTTTTCCATGCTTCTTGCTTTTCTCCCTCTCTTCGCCTGCCCTCTTTCATTTCCTTTTTCATCTCTCTTTCTCTTTAGGTAATGGCTAGTGTTCAAACTTTCGGTTCAGCCGGACCTGTATCACTGCAGATGAGGAAATGTGCACCTGGGAGGGGAGGAGGGACCCACGAAGTAAATGGTGGTGTTCTTGGCTCCTGATCAAATTGGGAGAGAGGGAGGGAAGGAGATGGAGACATAATAGAAGGTAGGTAATGAGAATAAGTGAAATAGTGTAAGAGAGAAAGAAGGGAGGGGTAGAGAGAGAGAGAGAGAGAGAGAGAGATAGAGAGAGAGAGATAGAGAGAGAGAGAGCAAAGAGGAGACAAGAAGGGGTTAGAGAGAAGAAGAGCAGAGAAAGAGGGAAGAAGGAGGAGAAATAGGGTGAGAAAGAGATGGAGAGATATTAAAAGGTAGAGAATAGGAAGAAGTGATAATAATAATAATAATAATAATAATAAATTTATTTGGTTTTCAATAATCATCATTCTTAAAAGTTCCGCTAAGTACATTTGTACTTTTCGGGAGCTTCGATGTTCATTTTCTTGTTTACTTTTTGATTATCATTTTGATCTTAAATTTCGTTGTTGTTCAATAAATACTTTTTAATTTCTCTTTTCATTTTGTTCTCATCTTCTATTTGTTTCATCTCGTTTGGTAAGTTGTTTAAAATTGTTGTTACTTGATATGCTATGGTTGATTTTCCGTAGTTGTTTTTAATGCTTGGTGTCTTGTAAATTGTGTGTCGTGTATTGTATGCTGTTTCATGTATTTCTCTGTATTGATCTTCATAATAATGTTGTGTCAGTAATGTATATTTGTGTAGGTTTTGAATATTTAGTATGCTGTAATTTTTCATTTTTTCATTTCGTTGTGTTTTGTTAGTGTATGGATAAAGTGTTGCTTTTAATATTTTCTTATGTGCTGATTTTACAGGCTTCCAATTTTCTTCTGTGGTAAAACCATAAGTACCAATACCATATCTTAGAACTTGTTCACATACTGCTTTGTATATCATACATTTTATATTTAACGGTATTATTTTTTTAATGAAATGCATTTTATAGGATATCATATTTAATTTGTTTTTAATATAATTTGTTTGGGATTTCCACTTCATATCTGCATCAAAATGAATTCCAAGATATTTCATTGATTTTTCGTTCTTACTTTTCATACACGAACAGTTATTGAAATTTGAATCAATGCATTTATTTTCATGCATTATAAGATTAATTCTTGGGAGTATTCTGAATCTTCTGATCATGGGATTGATTGCTAAAATTGATATTGTTTTGTTTTTATTTAAAAATATTTCTTTTTGATGTAGCCATATGATAATTTTATTTAGATCATTTTGAATTATTTTGTATAATTCATGTATATTATCGTGTGTATAGTAAAGTAAGGTATCATCAGCATATTGGATTATTTTTGATTTTATACCAATTTTATGGATATTATTTACATAAATATTGAAAAATGTTGGGGATAGAATTGCTCCGGTTATTAATCCACATGTAATAAGTGTTTCTTGACTTTCAACATTCCCTATTTTAACTTTTTTGTTTTCTATCTTTGAAATAATTTTCAAATATATTTTTTGTTTTTCTTTCTAAGCCAATTTCTTCCAATGTTTTTATCATTTCACCATGATCAATTGTTTCATATGCTCTCTTCAAATCTAATCCTAGTGTTAAGCAGTATTTTTTATCATTTAATGCATTATTAATATCTTCAGAATATTTATTAAGAGCAAGTGTTGTATTTCTGTTTTTTCTAAATCCAAATTGATTGTCATTGATTATTTTATTGATTTCTAGATATTCATTTAATTGTTGGTTTATATATTTTTCTAGGATCTTTTCTAAACAAGGTAAAATTGCTATTGGTCGATAGTTAGAATATTTATCTTTCTTATCTTTTTTATAAATTGGTGAAATTCTGGACATTTTCATTCCTGCAGGTATCTTTCCTTCTGAAATGATTCTGTTCATTAGTGTTAATAATACTTCTTGTAAACACGTAAAATTATTTTTAATATCCTTTGGTCTTATTTGATCATTTCCACCAGCTTTATTTTCATTTATGTCTTTAATTATTCTTGATAAATCAAAGAAAGTCATTTCTTTAATTTCAAAAGGCTCACGATTTTCATTTATTTCGGTACCTACATCTATTTTTTTCATCAACTTTTCTTTGTTGCTTTTGAGGTTTAAAATTTCATCTTTAAAACAATGGTTGAAATTGTTGGCTATGTTTTCAATTGTTAATCCACTTTTTTTGAAATTTTTGTCGATAATTTCTGATGGATTATTTCTTTTTTTATTCGTTATTTTGTTAATTGTGTTCCATGTTTCTTTCATATCACCCCTACATTGATTAAATTTCATGATGTTTTCTTTTTTCTTTGCTTGATTAATTTTGTTGTTTAATTTATTTCGTATGTCTTTGTATTGTTTCATAAAATATTCATTACCAGGATTGTTTTTAACCATTTTCCACAGATGTTTTTTTCTTTTTTATCTTATTTCTAATGTCTTGATTAATCCATGTATTTCCTTCATATTTTTTGGGTATTTGAATTTCTTTTTTTGCTTTTCTATAAATTTCATTAAAAATATTTACAAATTCATTGTATATTGTGTCTGCACATTTGTGATTTTGTATCAGACTGGTCCAATCATGTTTTTCTATTAAAGTTTTTATCTTTTCTTCGTCCATTATTTTTATTTTAATAATTTGTTTATCTTCTTTTTTTTTATATTTATTAATTTTCAAAAAAGTAAAGTAATGGTCAGAAACTTTTTCTTTTATTATTCCTGCAGTAAATTTTCGTTTAGTACGAACATTTATATGATCTATACATGATTTGACTATTCTTCCATTTAATACTTCTTCTCTGGTCACTTTTTGTACTGTATGAATAATACCCATATTTGATAACATTTCAATATATTGTTGTTTGTTTAATGTTTCTTCCAGAGTATTAATATTGATATCACCAATGATTAATATTTCCTTAGTTTTAACATCTTTGTGCAGAGACCATTTTTTCAATTCATTAATGAATCCTTTGATATTTGTTTTTGGAGGTCTGTAAATTGCATTTATAATTATGTTCTTTTTATCCAACTCAATTTCTATATTTTCTGCATTTTTAAATTGTACATTTGTAACACGGGATGATATTATACTATTTTCTATGTATACAGCTATTCCTCCACCCTTTTTTGTAGTTCTGTGATATGAATATAAATTAAAATTATTCATTTCGAAAAATTTCATTTGATCTTCTTTAATCGATATTTCAGTCAATATCAGAATATCAATTTTTCTGCAGTTTCTCAAGTAAACTTGTAGTAAACTCCATTTTTCATTGTTTATACTTCTAACATTAATATGTATAATTATTATTATATCGTTTTTATTGTATTTATTTATTTCTTTTAGGAACCATTCTTCAACATCTTCATATTCCTTTGTTTCAACATTTTCTTTAATATTGTCTAAAATTGTACTTGTCATATTTCTTGATTAGATATTAAAATTACTTTTTTTAAAATTGGTAATGTAAAGTAGAATATTTATTTTATTCTTCCTAGGTCATCGAAGTTTTTCAACTCAATGACAGGGGTCCTTTCTCCTTTTCGTATGAAAATTTTTCCATTTTTTGACCACAGAAACATGTATTCGTTGGTTTTTTTGAGCTTTCTGGCCTCAAACATTAATTGTTTCTTATTTTTGGTCAAATGTTCATTCACAAAAACTGTTCTTTCTTCTCCCTTTCTACCTAAATCTTTGGTGGTTATTTTGGTATTTTTAATATTGGTCATTATTTTTTCTCTGATTTGTCTTGTGGTGAATTGTACAATAATGGGCGAGTTTTTCTCGTTTTGAGAGGGGATTCTATGTATAGCATCGATTGCTTTGTCTTCAATATCTACCTCTATTTTTTTCCCAATGGTTATCATCATTTCTCTGAGATTTTCATCGTCATCTGGAGTAATGCCATCAATTTGTATATTACGATTTCTAGTATATTGTTCTAGATCTTCTACTACTTGTGACACAGTTTTTAATTGATATCTTAATGTTTCATTTTCTTTTTCCAAATTCTTCTGTCTGTCTTTTATCGTTCTCATCTCTTCTAATACTTCATCCAGTTTTGTCGAGTTGTAATTTAAGCTCTTTTCAAATTCTCTCATATCTTCCTTGAATTCTTTCTTAAATGACAATTTGAAACTGTGCATGACTTTTTTCATTACCTTTTCGATTTTCTTTTCCAATTTATCATCATCTTCTTCTTCTTCCTCCTCCTCAAATTCCGACTCAGATATTACCTCTTTTATAGGTTTTTGACTCTGACGTGTGGTTTTTTTTGTTGTATTTTTAGGAGCCATTATTGATATAAATGTGCTTTTGATTTAAACTTTGTAGTTTTATAATATATGGGTATATGTACGAGTATATCACAAAAAATTGAGACTTTACTCAAATATTTTAGTAAATTTATTTAAATTTTCTGGAGCAAAATTTTCAGTTCAGTTCAGTTCAATAGTTGGCTTTCTCTCTCCATTCTTTCTCTGCCATAGAGTGTGGCAGAGAAAGAATGGAGGGATATTGAGATAGAGAGAGAGAGAACAAAGAGGAGACAAGAAGAGAGGGAAGTGAGAGGAGGAGCAGAGAGAGAGGGAAAGAGGAGGAGGAGAAATAGGTTAAGAGGGACGGAAAGAGATGGAGAGACAGTAAAAGGTAGATAATAAGAAGAAGTGATAGAGTGTGAGAGAGAAAGAAGGCAGAGGTAGTGAGATAGAGAGAGCAAAGAGAAGAAAAGAAGAGGAGGTAGAGATAGGAGGAGGAGAGACAGAGAGAGAGAGAGAGAGTAAAGAGGAGAAAAGAAAAGGGGGTAGAAATATGAGGAGGAGAGAGAGAGAGAGAGACAGGGGCGGGGGAGGTAGAAGAGAAATAGGGAGATATCAAGAAGAAGGAGCGGGAGATAAATACGTATCATAATAATTAAAAAGAGAGACAGGAGCTGAAAAAGTCTAACAACTTAATACATACTAATAATTATGTAAGATGTTTTGTCCTAAACTAAAATAAAGTTTAAGATATCATGTGGTGCATACTGCATTGAGTATGTACGAGTACATAGTCATGTACAAATTTATATACCTACATAGATAGTTAGGACTGGCGTCATATATGTATAGGATAGTCGTACTTCCCATACTTTTTAGGTCTTATTAGGACAGTTTTGTAGGAACTAGGTAGAGGAGGGGAGAGTAGAAAATTAAATAGGAAAGGAACACGAAGAAGATGTGTAGAGAATATGTGGAAATGCGATTAGGAGGGGATAAATTTGATGAAAAATACTGTTCATTTTTTGGTTTTTGGTCTATTGCAAGTCTCATTACAGC
This sequence comes from Bactericera cockerelli, assembly GCA_024516035.1. NCBI lineage: Eukaryota > Metazoa > Arthropoda > Insecta > Hemiptera > Triozidae > Bactericera > Bactericera cockerelli. The sequence continues at coordinate 27,464,805 of CM044961.1, read as the reverse complement.
AGTAAGCCCAACACGTATTTTGTAGTCTAAATCCCAAATCTGAAGATTATTTGTCATGTTCCGTCTGGGTTTCGAATCTGCGACCTCTGGAATAACACCGACGCTTTGACCACTGAGCTACTGGGACAGACACTGACTTTTATGTTTCCACATTTTGGATTTATCAATAGAATTTATACCGTATCAGTATTGTCATAAATATAATAAAAAGCAATACTATATCTTCTTCTTCTATCTTCTTCTTCACTCTATCTTATCCCGCTTAAGCAGGGTCGATGTTGTTCAACCTCATGGTTGAAGTTGGTTGGTTTTGGCACATATAACGTCCTGGATTAGGACGGCGGTTTTACCCTCCATTCGCTGGGAATGGTACCAGCTACCCACATTAACATCACCCAGCCTGGGTAGGGCCGGGAAAAAGCAATACCATATGTACTGCACTTATTGCAAGGACATACCTGATGTGCCCGTCAGTGCAACTGCATGCGTGCATGTGGAGGTTGAAATGCACTCCTGTTCTTCTGAAGTTAATTCTCTCTCCCAGTATGTGGTTATGGGGTTTTCATGTTTGCTAACGCTCTGTGGGGTGCAAGATATTTATTGACATCTATAATACTACTCAAGGTAGAAACACCTTAACTCTGGGGTCCCTGGATTTTTTACTCCTTTTCTTTCTATATTTCTATTTTTTCTTCCTATCCGATACCAATATACAGTAATATCCTTTTAGCATCCTGTTGCAGGACATTATTTTTTTTATGTCGATCATATTTTTTGGTGTTGTACTTCTTGCCAGTTGCTTTTTTGGCTGGTTTCAGTCCCAACTAACGGGAAGTATTTCAAAGACATCCCTGAACATATTATTAAGTTCAAAGATTCCCTCAAAGGGATCGCTTTTAAGACTACAGAGGTAGAAAAAATGACATGATATCTGATTAAATTTTATAATTTGATGTGACTTTTGTGAATACTTGTTTTTTAATGCGTCTTTTATTTATTTATTTTTTTAAATTAGGGTTTAACATTGCTTTCAACTGTATGGTCATATCACGACGTGACTGGTCTTTTATTTGTAATTACTTAAGACTTCTTCAAACGGTTAACAGGAACTTATCCTCACGAAGAGGTAAGAAAGTATCTAAGTTTATCTATTATCTTCTTCAAACGGTTAGCAGGAACTTATCCTCACGAAGAAGGTACAATTTTTTCTTCCCTCGGTTGATTTATCATAGAGGTAACTTCATTATTTTTCCACACCCAAGCCCCCAGGGATGCTGAAGATACCTGACTCCTTCCCCCCTCCCTCTCTCTCTCTCTCTCTCTTCTCTCTCTCACACTCATCTCCCTCCCTCTCTCATTTTTTCCTGACACCTTCCCTCCTCTCTCTTCCTCTCACACTCATCTCCCTCACTCTCTCATTTTTTTCTCCTTCTCTTTTTTTTCTCCTTTCACTGTGTCTTTCTTTCGTTACTTTCTTATTCTTGACACCTTGGAGTTACAGGGTGCTGCGGAAGACATCTTTTTTTTCCTCTTCGAGATTAGTTTGCTCATTCTGCAGGAGCATACCTCAGGGTAAGTTCCTGCTATCCGTTTGAAGAAGATAATAGATAACCTCAGCTACTTTCTTATATCTTCGTGAAGATAAGTTCCTGCTAACCGTTTGAAAAAGATAATAGATAACCTCAGCTACTTTCTTACCTCTTCGTGAGGATAAGTTCCTGCTATCCGTTTGAAGACAATAATAGATAACCTCAGCTACTTTCTTATCTCTTCGTGAGGATAAGTTCCTGCTAACCGTTTGAAAAAGATAATAGATAACCTCAGCTACTTTCTTACCTCTTCGTGAGGAAATCTTACTTAGTGCGAGGCCACAACAAGGACCCTGGCCTATACCCTACACCCTCGACCCTGGCCCATACCCTAGACCCTCGACCCTGGTACCTAATATACAGCTTGATATAGACAATTTTCAGGACTTCGTTGTGGCCGCTTACATTCAATGTTTTTTATATGATTTTTATTTATCTGAAAGTATAATAAGTTATCGTTATTTGTATTAATCACATCTACGCTGAAACCGAGACCTGAACCACCGACCTCCAGGTTTCAAGTCTGCCGCCTTATCGATCTAGCTACAGATAGTATAATATGGTCTTTATGGACCATTTTCTACATAAATGTATTAATTAAATCCCAAAGAACAAATAACGCCTTTAGTAAGTTATACCCTGTATAACTAGAAATAGTATATTATAACAAGCTTAGTTTTTCTTGCATCCCTTTCCATTTTTCTTCCTCCTCTTTTTTTCTCCCCCTTCTCCTGTTATAACGTTTATTTTTTCAATGAATAAAAAAATTACGAGCAGATGAGAATTCATAAATAACAAGAAAGATGAGAGCTAAAGAATAATAATAATATCAAGAAGCGTTTTACCTTTCAGGTTTTTTAAAGCGTTTTTCAAAAGTGTCTTATTTTAATCCTTGGAGTCTTGGAAAACGTGAGTTTCTTTATATCCCTACATTGTAGAGATGTCGTCTCTTCCATGTATTTCTGAAATGTAGAGATGTCATCTTTTTAACCTCGTTCTTTCTTATAACATGATGGTGTATAAGCAGTATAAGAGTATAACTGACAGCTGTACTAGTCCCTGTGTATGAAAATACCATCTTTCTTCCTCTGTAAAAACTTAAAATTTATATCTGATATCAAACCGACCTCAGTACCTTGATCGATAAGGCGGCGGACTTGTAACCTGGAGGTCGGTGTTTCAAGTCTCGTTTTCAGCGTTGATTTCGTAAAGCTAGTTTGAGTAGTTGTGATATCACGAAAGTGATTAACACAGATATGATAACTTATATCTAATATCAAAGATTAAACTTCTATTTTCACCATAAATAATATACTCTTTGGTGTTTATACATGACCTATTAATAAAACTTCTCGTCAACCTCTAAGTCAAGGGTTTGATTCTCGTCGTGTTCACTTTTTCACCCGTTCTCTTTGTCTCTCTCTCTCACTCTTACGCACATACACACACTCTCTCTATCTCTTACGCACACACACCCACCACACACATACACACACACACACTGGCCCTCTGTCTCTCTCTCAAAACACATAAAGAAGAGTGTATCTTTTCTTCTTATTCCTAACTCAATTTCTATAATATACATACACATACTACCAATCTCTTTTTCTTATCCTCTTTTATTTTCACCTCCCTCTAACCCTCTCTCTCTCTCTCATTTTTACTTATCTCTCTCTCTCTCTCTCAGTATAAAAGCTACGTGAGACCATCTCATCATGCTGTGACGTACTTGAAAACTTTTATTTCTCCTTCCTACTTCCTTCCACTCCTTCTGTCTAATATCTTTCTCTCATTCTCTCAATCTAACTCCAAGCATCAGGTCACAGGTAATTGTAAATAAGAGAAAAATCCAAGAAGAGGAGAGCGAGAGAGAGAGGAGAGAGAAAGAGAGAGAGAGAGAGGAGAAAGAGGAAGAGAGGTAGAGAGAGAGATAGAGAAAGAGAGAGAAGAAAGAGAGAGAGATAATGTAGGATAGAATAGAGAGGGAGGAGAAATAGTAAGAAGAGATGTAGATATTGGAGAAAGAGAGAGTACAGAAGACAAGGTGGAAGAGAGAAGAGAAAGGAAAACGTTGAGGAAGAGTAGAGATGCAGAAGAGATAAATGTTGAGTTGGAAGAGGAAGAGAAAAGGAATAAAAGAAGGAGGAGAGTAAAATACGGAGGAGAGAAAGACTTCTTTACTTCCGCCGGAAATGGACGGACTCTTTATTTTGAGTTCTTTTCCTTTTTTCTTCTCCAAAGTGGCGACATTTGCAATGTTCTCCGTTTCTCCCCAACATCTCTGTGTGGGGCACATTAGGGACTTCCATTTGAATGACATGGAGTGCTAAGGGTTGATGGTTCTGGTTAAGTTGTTGTGTTTTGCTTTTCTTTTTTCCTCATTTACTTAAAGTGATAAGTGCATTGAGTGCTTGACAAACTCGTTGATTTCGATATCTCTGAGAACACTCACATAACATCCACATTAGTTTATTGTGAACTTTGATGTAATGTGATGCCTCGTGAAAAGAGTTTGAAGACAATAGAATGTTATTTGATTTGGTCAAGAAAAGAGGACCAAGTGGTATTCCTCATGGCACTCTTCTTTGTTCCTTTTTATTTTTACTTCACCACCTTATTCTGGGTCCATTTCGCCAGCAATAGCAACTTAAAATACATGAGAATTTTTATTCCTCTTTCTTTTGTTGTTCACTAAATCCTTTTCGTCCTTTCTCCTCCTCCTCCTAATCCTTATCCTTCTACTCCTCTTCCTCCTACTCCTTTTCCTCCTACTCCTCTTCCCTTACGCCTTCTCCTACTCCTCTTCCTCCTACTCCTGCTAATACTTCTCCTCCTCCTCCTTCTCCTCCTTTCCAAGCAGCTTTCATGAAGATTCCCTTTGACAAATCACCTGTCCAAAGTCGACGGTACATCTGCTCAATCGTTCACTTCTTTTATATCGGAGGTGTGTTCGATTTTAAATAATAGGAAAGTTCTCCCCCAAAAACTTATTCTCTGCCTTTTTCTGCTTTCTAAGTTTTTCCGTCCCTTGCCCTTTCTTTTCTCTCTTTCTCACACTCTCCCTCTTCTTTCTCTCTGTCCAACTCATCTCTCTCTCTCACACACACACTCTCTCTCTCCCTCTTTTCACTCTCTCTCTTTCTCTCTCTCACCTCTTTCCAAGGGTTTCTTCTGCCCTGAAAGTTGCCCTAGGTTCCTATTTTTATATGAAGGTGCTGTGGAGTTATCTCCTGTATGGACTGACAAATAAGAATCATTTTTTACCTTCCACACTTGTGCTTCCTCTGAATAGCGCTGCAAATTTTTTCTCTTCTTTGTGATATGTTTTACTGATTTTTTTTTTCTTCAAATTTTAAAGTTCTAGACAAAAATTATAACATGGAAATTTTTCAGTAAAACAAATGGTAAAGAAAAATAAAATGGCTGTACCTAGGTAAATTGTGTCTGTTAAATTTTTTATACATGTGTTTATATCTGTATATGTTTATAAATAAAGCTGCAACTACAAGTTGTGAAACATGTTCAATAAAATTGTCTCTGTTGCTGATAAGAAAATGTGGAAAAGACCATGCGCCTGACAACTATTTTTTTTACTTATGCGCTTATATCTTGTAAACGGTACACCCGATTTTGATAAAATTTTGTATTCGTTTAACGTTTTACATAGGCCATTAATAATATTTTTTTAATTAATTATGATTTAGCTCTAATATTTAAGAAATTCAAAATTTTGTAAAAAAAAGCGCCATTTTATGACTTGCCGATACAGAATTTTTTGTAGAATCTAGAATGTAGCAAAAACAGTATTCCACCATTGAAAACAAATCTGAAGAGAATCGTTTAGGACGCCGCCAGCAACGGTCAATAACCTCATCGGTGACATAGTGCCAGGATGACCGGGATCTAGCTAGTAAAAGTATAAAGTTCACCGATTTCAAGCAAGCTCTGTGCTAAACCGGGAAAATCTTCTTCTCTCTTTTATTTGCAACATTGATATATGATTATTTATACGAAACAAGCATATATTACAGCATCAGCTATACACCTTATGCTTGTATCTTGTATTTCCATTTCGGAAAAGGCCATTGCAGGATGCAGGAGTAAGAGAAAGAGCTTTTTAAACACATTTGTAACTGTCGTCGAACATTTGAAAGTAGTTTTGTATTCAGAAAAGTCCAATACAACTCGGGAAGAGAGTAATCTTGACAGGTGATGGAACGGGAGGCAAATAATGTATTAGGTAGGTTTATATTGCCAGGAACTGGCAAAGAATTAAAGAAAAAGGCACACATAAGGGTTGCGACCTCAGCAGCTTGATCGATAAGGCGGCGGACAATGGGGACATGACGTAATCTTTGTTATTAAAAAATCATGGTAACTTAAATTAAACTCAGGTTGTTTTAAAATTCAGCCCTCAATCAAAAGCTCATACCGGTAAAGTGGTGTTGCTGAACGCCAAGACTTGGCCACATCGTCGTGTGTTTTTTTTCCCCCCCGTTTGCACGCAACAAGTAATGTTGCAATTACTTAAATAGAATATTCCTATCTAAATTGAGCCTAATTTGTATCTAAATTGAATTTTCCCCTACACTTACATCTGTATTCCTCACTAGCTCACTACTTCAGACAAGATCAACTCTCCACTCTCCAACTTCTTTCATGGCATGTTACATACGTCTTCATTGCAAATTTTTAATGCAATAATAAAATAAACTGAAAACAATCCAAATTATTTGTAGGTGTCGGATGAAAAGGAAACAATTTAATCTCCCACGTCAGTCCCTGTGAAATATATATATAAATATATATATATAACTATATGAAATATAGGACAGCGTCGTCCCTGGCCAAACAAAATAGAAGATAATGTTATGTTCCTCTTGTAATCTATGTCTCCCAGATAATTTTATGATGTTTTCGAGTGTATATGCATTATCTTTGTAACACATCATCTTGTGCTCGAATCTGATACTTTCTTTCATACAAGATATGATAATTATACAGGGTGAACCTAGGAATAAGTGATGTGAGTGCGTGGCCAAAATTTTCATGTAGATAAGACTTTTATCAGAAAATCAATGGGGAAGTGTATATTTTATTAAACAAACAATAAAATTTCATGTAAACCATCCACCTGAGGCAGTGTGGACAGAACTGAGGAATGGGCGTAGGAGCAGGGGGGCAAGGGGGGGCCGCTACCCCCCCTTTCATTATAAAATTATAAGCATTATAAAATCTGAAGAAAAATTTCAACCCCCCCCCCCTCCTCCCCTTCCAATACTTTGAAGAGGTACTTTGTTACCCCCCCTTTTGCCAAACCCTTCCTACGCCCATGAACTGAGGCGACATTGCCCCGCATAGTAGCAATATTTAAACGTTGGAGGAAATGTTTGCCTGCTCGCTGGTCTCATGAATCAACTTGTCAGTTGAACTCCACTTACCCATGAAGGTACCACCCGACCATCACCTGAAGGGATGCTATCGAAGACGCTGTATAATCGGAAGAGTCGTATCAGCATGTATTTCCAATGTCAAAATATTCACTTGTTGATAAAGTTGGACAATTTGTTAAAATCAGAAACAGAAGACAGTCGAATGAAGAACTTCCTAATACAAAAAAATTCTCTCGCCATACAGAGAGGAAATAGTGCGTGTGTCTTGGGTACCATTCCAAGTGGTGCGAAGTTGGAGGAAATATTTTATTTGAAAACCGACGCTTAGTAATGACTTGTGATATAGAATTTGTCTATTAATTTCGACCCAATACTTTTGATGACGCACTAATACAATACACCCTGTATCATTGCAAAGTGCAATTATTGCGAAACTGTTTCACTTGTTGCCAAATAGTCCCGCCCCCGTCCTCCACTAGAGTGCATTAGATCCCTGTCCATTCAATTAGCGAACATTCGTAACTCATTTGTTGGACTCAGATGAAGGTGTACAAATTATTAGCACTAATTATGACCCGCGATGTACTCTTCGGAACTATTGACCTGGGGTTTCGATCTGAGTTGGAGTATCTTTTTTTCTTCTTTTTTTATCCCATTTATCCCATGGAGTATTTATACCATAAAATATATAAGACTTGTTTGACTGCTGGAGAAAAGAGACTTTTCAGTCTTACCTCGGCAGTATAAACAAGGCAATTCTATTCTATTTTATCTTTGTCTGTCCCTGTAAGGTCAGTGGTAAAGGCGGCACTCTGTGAATCTAGAGGTTCCAGAAGTCGTGGGTTCGAAACCCAGCAGGGATATGACAAGTTATCCTCCCATTTGGGATTTTTATCACATAATACTGCTACGTCTACGTCTGGGGGGTTACTTCTGGAATAATTGGACTTAATAGTCCTAATCGGGTAGTATAAATAAGGCGATATTATTATTATCTTTGGTTTTCAAAAAATTCCCAGTAGTCCAGCACCTAACTGGGAAGTGGGAAGTATTGTGTCACTTTTCACCCACCAGAGAGTAGAAATACTACGGAATGGACATGCTACAACACAGACCACAAACCAAAAGGGTCCATAGTTTAACAGCCGTATTTATAAACTGAAAATGCCGTCTGAGCAGTGTCTTAAGCATGCTTTCCTTTAATATTATTGACTAATACCTTGCTTGAGACATTGCTTAGACAAAATTATCTGTTCATTTCGCCTGATGTGAATGTGGAAATTAATGCTTAAGTCCGATGTTTAAGTTGTGATCTCGCTTTTGTGCAATAATTTCTGCCTGCAACTATTTCAGAAATTACGGACGGAGATTCAATTATTGAATTTCTATTTTTTGATGATCAAGAAATCGAAGAACCCAAGAGGAAACTCAAAGATATTCTCGAAATGAAAACGTCAAGGGAAAATTTACCCGTGTGGTTTTGCAGGTGATTAAGATATTCATCTCAGGTGGCTTATGCATAGCTTCCGTCTCTTCGCTTGGCTGCGGACATTTTACAAATCTGTTTACCTACGGGATGACGCTACCTTGAGCACTGCTTATCTATGTCTTGTATACTTGCTGTTGCTCCATTGATATTCTCATTTATCTTTCTTATTTACTGCCATGGCCATTTATACCCCAGTAGGTATTTAGTCTCAGCAAGAGCTTATTTAAATTTGGGTTTAACGTCGCTTTCAACTACATGGTCGTATCACGACGGGGGTGTTACACTCCATTTGGTTTCCGTCCCTGATCAGGCAAAATCCTGCATGGTAAAACCGCTGTCTCTCATTCCGCCCCTGAAAAGGCAATAACCGACATGCCAGGAAAGGTCACAGGTATATTAACATCATCTCGCTCTCTTCGCGTCGTTCCGATGTCACACAGAGTATGGCCTGGTGTCACACGGGTAATGGCCGAATGTCACACACGACAAGGTACACTCAATTTTAATTGGACCCCCGCACACCTCACGAACCTTTTACACTAATGTTTCGTCAGTGGGGGACATTGCGTCTGGTGTGAGGGGTCACTTACAGCCGTATTTATATGAACAGAAAAGGCCGTCTGAGCAATGTCTCAAGCATGATTTCTTTCAGGATTATTGGCCAATACCTTGCTTGAGACATTGCTCGGAAAAAAATCTCTGTTTATAAATACGACTGTTAAAAATAATAATAACACTCTTTAATGGAAGGTAACCACCAGGCCAGGTTAATGCTCAAAGCAATTTCTACCACCTAACCCTCAAAGTCTTATTATTTTGAGGTCACAAACTCAAATTAATGAGGAAAATTCATTCACTGGGTGGAATTCGATCCAACGGATCCCTACGCTACCTGGATTACCAGACTAGCGCTTTGATCTTTTAACCCTTCAAATATATGGAGCTTTAGAGACGCGATAGGAATTCAAGCAGAGAAAATATAAATCCGTTTTTGCCTCATTTTAAGTCGCCACTGATCTAATATTAATGGGTAGTTCCTAGTTCCTACATGATGTAGTCTGGGAGCGTTTTAAGCCAAGTTGAAATTTTATGATTTATCGTCGGTTCTAATATTTGCTTTAATTTTCATAGATTTTGACTTTTACATGTGGAGAGTTACATGGGGGTACATTTGTATGATTACAATGACCTGTATGTAATGTTGGAAAGTGGGGGCATTTACTAGTTGTATTTGTCTAGGCTACATGGGTTAGGTATGTCTACTAGTCTACTACACTGGTACTTTTTTTTTTGGTTGTCTTTTAATGGTTTTGACATAGTGATATGAATGACCTGACCGCCGCCTTATCGATCAAGCTACTGAGCTCGGTACTTGCGAGTATGAACATCTAATAATTCCTAGCTCTTGAAATCTGATTTATATTCTTTCTTCCCCTCGCTCGATCTCTTCTACATCCCCATCTCTTTCAATATTTAATCCTGCCTTCTTCCCCCAATGACTCAATGCCGTGCGCAAATTTTCACCTACACACATTCCGCTAAACCCAAGACAAAAACCTGTGCGTTCCTCCTGAAATGTTTCGAAAGCTAACTTTAGAAAGCTCATGGGGTGGTCAGATTCATTGCGGCACGGGTCAGTGTGTCTTATAAAGAAAAAGACAGATTTAAATCCCAAAAAAGGCAACCTTCACCTCAACCATGAGGTAGAGGTTGAACAATGCCGACCCCAAGTTGGTTTGGAAAAAGACACCGTGAAAGAAACAAAAGAGGGGTAGCCCTGTTTCGATTGGTAATGATGTTAAGAGTATAAACTCTGTTTCGTGTTAATATAGGCCGGTTGGCTGGCCCTACTTGACGAAGGCTCGCCTCCCGGCGAGCTTGATAAGGCCCGATTTATGAACCAGGATTTGTTAATCTTAGTGGACAATATTCCTTAACACGCCCTCAAGTCAGAGTTTCAACCAATCACAGCGCGCACTATAGCCTGAGTTAAGTGATAGTGTCCACTTAGATTAACTATAACTAATTCTATTTGATAATTCGGCCTTCAGAACCACATTATGAAACAGAAATGAAGTTAATTTAAGGGATAGTGTCCACTTAGATGAAATATAATTCTGTTTCATAATTCGGTCCTTAGAAAGAAAATCCAAAGCCTTCAGCCGCCACAAGAGTGAAGATTTTAATTGATTTAAAACGAACCTCGAGATTTTTTGCCTCTAAATAGAAAAGTTTTTCCCACGTACATTTCTTAAGAGAAAAAAAACTTGGTGATTTCCCTTCGTTTGTTGTGTGGTGTGTGTATTGAACTCGCAAACACTCACTGCGTAACGTATACCTATACTGTAGCTGGATTGATTAGACCGTGTATGCGTAACCTGGAGGTCGGTGGTTCGAGTTCCAAATTCAGCAAATATTTAGAAAGGCGTGTTTGATTAATCGATTTTTGTGATATCCATTGATGGTTTTTTTTTCACCATCAGATCAACTCATATTTATTTTATTTTGATCATTGTATTTATTGAAATTTTTACTGTTGACATTGTATATAGGGCTATTCCCGTAAATATATTTCCATACACCAGGTAATTATTATTATCATTTATGCAATCAAGCGGTGCATTGAGCATTCTCATGACGGCAAGTTTGATGATAGAGTTTTAAAAAGAACAAAGATTTAGAGCACAAACTCAGTGGTTATAAAAACATCACTTAATGTGTATCCGCTTCATTTGAACTGTTCTATTGTTCATGTTGCTCAATGGCAATTATAAATAGTAGGTACTTCATTTAATAAAAAATGCAGTAAAAAAACTCTTTGATCTCAGATCAAGCTGTCAAATATGAAAGAACCATAATCTTTCGCCGCCCCCTGTATAACACTCTTGGTACCTTCATCACTTTCTCATTACCATAATACTGCGGATATAAAAGTCGTAAAGTACCCATGATGATGGTCGCTGGTGAAACTCTCTAAAATCATAAACTAGCATAATCATGGTGCTCCTATGTAGAATGGTGCAGTACGATGCAAAAATATGCTATCTTCTGCAATGTTAAATTATAAACGGTAAAAAAGAGAATCTAAATATTATTTACAATTTATTTTAAAATGAATACATAGGTAATTATATATCTTTTTTTTCATTTCGAGTATGTCCCACGGTAGTTCAGTGGTCAAGGCGTCTCTCTGGCAATCCGTAGGTCGCGGGTTCGAAACCCAGTAGGGGCATGATATGCTATCCTCCCGTTCGGGATTTTGACCACATAATAATATGTATTGGGCTTATACTGTGTAATAATAGAACTAATAGAACTTATATTTACTTATGAAGCAATATAAGTAAGTAAAATATCATTATACATATTTCGTTTACAAGATGACGCAAATTCAATAATGCTAGACTTATACCTATAATCATGTTGGATCACATAATTACGTAGTTTATATGCGTACTTATTAAAAAAATTAAAAAACCATCAAGAGCCTAAATAAAGAGGTATGGCTGAATTCCTACTATTGCGGCAATGTCTTGGTTGACCTAACCTCCAACCTGTGGTCTGAGAAGCTTGACCTCTAGGTATTGTGAATTCCACACATGGCGATGAAATATTACTAGAAGTAATTAACACTATGTGATTAACACAATATTATGAGAAGTTACAAGCTTTTTGTCATTAGGCATTCAAAACAAAAAATTAATCTTTTTTTTTTAAAAAGATGAGTGTTTCACAGACTTTTATATTCCGTATCCATGAAACAGGCATGCGCGGATATAGCCCTCTTGTACTGGGGGGGCACAATCGCACAATATACCTAAATTACCTAACTAGCGAGTTGCACCCGCCGCTTCGCAAGCCTATTACACACACACCACACCACACCACGCACACACCACACCACACACACACCACACCACAGACACACCACACCACACCCACACCCCACATCACACACACACAACCCACACCACACGCCACACACACACACACACACACACACACACACACACACACACACAAATGTCAATATTTTTCGTGTCACCCATCCATTTCTTGTCCTTAGTGGAGCTCAAGAATGGCTCATCAGAATTTCGCGATCAATATGTCAAATGAAGATTCCAACTCTTGCAAAAACACTCTCGCTTTGAGTTGATAGTTCGTCACGACATATTTCGAGAAAAAATGGCATTCAGGTCAAAAGAACGTAAATACTTTTTATTTACCCATCCATTTTATGTCCTTACTCAACGTTGCTCAAGAAAGACTTATCAGAATTTCGTGATTGATATCTCAATGAAAACTTGAACCCTTGCTTAAAACTCTCTCTTTTGAGTTGATACGTCGCGGCCGTGGCGCCGTCCGACAAATTTTGAGGAAAAAAAAATGTCATTTCGGTCGAAAATGTGATTTTTTTGTGTCACCCATCCATTTTTTGTCCTTACCAAGTATACCTGAACCCTAGATATATATTCCCTGATCCAAATGGACCTATAGGTAAAATTTCAGGTTTCTCGGACAATCTGTGTGGATTTGACAACTTTATTATTTAGTTATTTCTTATTGGTCTTAAAATTGGGAATTATTTTGGGTACCGTGCCCCCCTAACTTATTGAGATCTTTTTTTTTTACGGGATTATTCTTAGAATTGGGAATTATTTTGGGTCCCGTGCCCCCCTAACTTATTGAGATTCTTTTTTACGGGATTAGTCTTAGAATTGGGAATTATTTTGGGTACCGTGCCCCCCTAACTTATTGAGATCTTTTTTTTTTACGGGACTAGTCTTAGAATTGGGAATTATTTTGGGTCCCGTGCCCCCCTAACTTATTGAGATTCTTTTTTACGGATTAGTCTTAGAATTGGGAATTATTTTGGGTCCCGTGCCCCCCTAACTTATTGAGATTCTTTTTTACGGATTAGTCTTAGAATTGGGAATTAGTGTGGGGCCCGTGCCCCCCTAACTCATTGAGATGTTTTTTTTACGGGATTAGTCTTAGAATTGGGAATTATTTGGGGCCCGTGCCCCCCTAACTCATTGAGATCTTTTTTTTTACGGGGTTAGGTATAATGAAAATTGAGAAACACCGCTTACCGAAAAAATCTGGGGGGGCACGTGCCCCCCGTGCCCCCCCCTATATCCGCGCATGGAAACAGGGGCTACTGTAGACGCTTGTGGTCTGTATTGTAGCATGCCCGTCCCATAGTATGCCTCCCCCCTGATGGGCGAGAGGTGACATAATACTTCCAGTTAGGTGCTGGGTCAACACCAGCGCAGCGGAAGGTATTCCTTACAAACAACTGTAATCAAATTTAGAATACACTATTTTGTCGGTTTGATGCATCGAGTACGGAAAAATTCTTTCGTGGAAAAGTACGGGTAGACGGCTAGTTTGTTTCGTATTCCTGGAAGCGAGGGGCACGAGAGAGGAGCATTCCTCTCACCTTTAAATCGAATCTCGCCTCTTGTGTAAACACACTCTGAGATGGAACTACCTCAGTGCCGGCGCTAGCGAAAATTTTCGAGAGCGCCTGAATTTAACTGGAGTGTGACCATTCTTATATCCAGGTTTGACTACCTATCTAGGGTTAATATTAGAACTTGCAGAACGTTTCAAACTTTCAAGTTCGGCGGTGAAACCCCAAAATATCGGTTATTGAAGAAGTGTTCCGAAAAGTTCAAGTTAAAAAGACGGGTCGATTTTTTATACCTCCCTTGCGTGTTAAACCTTTAAAATCTTTACATTGAAAGTTTCATCTTCTTAGTGATTGCTATTGTTTTTTTTTTTTTTTTTTTTTTTTTTTTTTTTAACGTCTCTTTCAACTGTATGGTCATATCCCCCGGGGGTGTTACCCTCCCTTCGCACGCAACTCACAAACGTACTACCCACATTAATATCACCCAATCCGGGTTGGGCCATAATGGGTGAGATTAATGTGGGTAGCAAAGCATCACGAAGTCTTCACGGTCAGTTCAACGTCCAGCGAAGTCCTCGCTGGACGTTGAATAACTTCAGTTATTACACCAACAAACTTTTATCCACCATACAAACTGCGCCCCATATCCGCCACTGCGCCGGTCAGGTGGGTCTGATGATGTACAATAAAAACATATCAAAGCGGTCGAAAATGTGCGCCTGGCTCGCCGCCAGATCTCCATTAGCCAGAGTTATTACAGCATTATTTATGAGGCCCGCCAAATTCTTTCCCGAGCACACATTGCTTTCTAAAAGGAGGCGCATTCTTATAATAATAATATCGCCTTTTTTATACTGCCCGATAAGGACTATTCAAGTCCCATTATTCCAGCAGTAAACCCAAGACATATTATTATGTGGTGAAAATCCCAAATGGATAACATGACAAGTTATTCCAAGGAGGATAACCAGGAGGATAACCTGTCATGTCCCGGCTGGGTTTCGAACCCACGACCTCTGGAACTTCTGGATTCACAGAGTGCCGCCTTTACCACTGAGCTACCGGGACAGACATTCTAAGCGCTTTTTTATTGAGACGCCGCGGCGCCGCCATCGCTCTGAATCGGTCACATGGGCGGACGTGAGTTCCAGCCCGAGGCATGGCCCTATATTTATTCAGCCTCACCAAGTATTTTCCATACTATCGCCTCGAACCACAGACCTCCAGATTTCGAGTCCGGCGTCTTATCGATCATTCTAGCTCTGTCCCGGTAGCTCAGTGGTAAAGGCGGCACTCTGTGAATCCACAGGTTCCAGAGGTCGTGGGTTCGAAACCCAGCCGGGACATGACAAGTTATCCTCCCATTTGGGATTTTTAACACATAATAATATGTCTTGGGCTTACTGCTGGAATAATGGGACTTTAATAGTCCTTATCGGGCAGTATAAATAAGGCGATATTATTTTTATTATATTATATTATATTCTACAGAAGTTGGCGCAAATCTCTGAAGCTCCTTAGTAACTGATTCATAAATATGAGGAAGCATTTCAGAGAAATTATTAATTGGCACCCACCAAGAAATTCAAGGGTGATAGCACACGGTGCGTGTAATTTTTGACCCAATACATTAGAGAGAAAAATCCGTGAGCAAAAATATGAGTCAGATTCCAATCATATGATTGTGATCGCTACCTGGATCACCAGATCGACGCCGGAACCATCACAATCAATGAATGGTGGTTTTAGTGGACTTTTATATTGTCATAACGATACTAGAGAGAATAATAATTAATAGGAAATTTTAATTAATAGGAAAGTTCTGTGGGCAATCGAAACATTATACAATTATAACTACAAGTACAATATTATTAATTCAGATTATTGTTTTTTATAAGATACAAAAATGCTCATGCCTCCTGTCCTCCTTCTCTCCTACTCTCTCTCTCTCTCCCTCCCTCTCTCCTCCTCCTCCCTCCTTCTCTATCTCTGCTCTCTCCTGCCTCCTCTCCTCTCCTCTCTCCCCATCTCTCTCCTCTCTCCTCTTCTCCTCTTACTCCTCTCTCTCTCCACTCTCCTCCCTCTTCCTCTCTCCTTGCACTCTTCTCCTCTCTCCTCTCTCCTCCCTCCTCCTCTTCCCTCCCTTCTCCTCTTCTCTCTCTCTCTCTCTCCTCTCCTCTCTCTCTCTCTCTCTACCTCTCCTTCATTCGCTCTATCTCTCTCTCTTCTCATCCTCCTCCTTCTCCTCCCTCCCTCTCCTCTCCTTCCTCTCTCTCTTCACTTCTCCTCCTCCTCTCTTCTCTCCTCCTCTCTCTTCCCTCTCTCTCTCTCTCCTCTTCCTCTCCTCCTCTTCCTCTTCTCTCCTCTCCTCTCTCCCTCTCTCTCCTCTCTCCTCCCCTCCTCCTCCCTCTCCTCTCTTCTCCTTCTCTCTCTCTCCTTCTCCTCTTCCCCTTCCTCTCTCTCTCTTCTCTCTCCTCCTCCTCCTCTTCCCTCTCTCCCTCTCCTTCTTCCTCTTCCTCCTCCTCCTCCTCTTCCTCTCCCCTCTCCCTTCTCCTCTCTCCTCCCTCCTCCCTCCTCTCTCCTCTCTCTCTTCTCCTCTCTCTCTCTCCTCCTCCTCCTCCTCTTCCCTCTCCTCTTCTCCTCTCTCTCTCTCCTCCTCCTCCTCTCCTCTCTCCCTTCTCCTCTTCTCCTCTCTCTCTCTCCTCCTCCTCCTCTCTTCTCTCTCTCCCTTCTCCTCTTCTTCCTCTCTCTCTCTCCTCCTCCTCCTCTTCCTCTCTCCCTCTCCTCTCTTCCTCTTCTCTCTCCCTCCTCTCCTCTCCCTCTCTCCTCTCCTCTTCTTCCTCTCTCCCTTCCTCCTCCTCTCTTCCTCTCTCCTCCTCTCTTCCTCTCTCCTCCTCTTCCTCTCTCCCTCCCTCTCTTCCTCTCTCCCTTCTCCTCTTCTTCTCCTCTCTCCCTCCTCTCTCTCTCCTCTCTCCCTTCCTCTTCTCTCCCTTCCTCCTCTCTTCTCTCCTCCTCCTCCTCTCCTCTCCTCTCCTCTCTTCTCCTCTCCTCTCTTCTCCTCCTCCTCTTCCTCTTCCTTCTCCTCCTCCTCTCTCTTCCTCCTCCTCTCTCCTCTCCTCTCTCTTTCCTCCTCTCTCTCTCCTTCCTCTCCTCCCTTCCCTCTCTCCCTTCTCCTCTTCTTCTCTCCTCTCTCCTCTTCTTCCTCTCTCCTCTCCTCTCTCCCTCTCTCCTTCTCCTTCTCTCTTCTCCTCTCCTCTCTTCCTCCTCTCTTCCTTCCTCTCCCTCTCTCCTCTTCTTCCTCTCTCCTCCTTCTTCCTCTCTCCTTCTTCCTCTCCTCCTCTTCCTCTCTCCTCTCCTCCTCTCCTCCTCCTCTCTCCTCTCTCCCTTCTCCTCTTCTTCCTCTCTCTCCTCTTCTCCTCCTCCCTCTCTCTCCCTTCTCCTCTTCTTCCTCCTCCTCTCTCTTCCTCCTCCTCCTCTTCCTCTCTCCTCTCCTCTCCTCTCTCTCCTCTCTTCTCTCTTCTCTCCTCCTCCTCTCTTCCCTCTCTCCTCTCTCCTCTCTCCTCTTCTCTCTCCCTTCTCTTTCTTCCTCTCCTCTCCTCCCCCCTTCCTCTCTCCTTCTCCTCTTCTTCCTCCTCTCTCTCTCTCCTCCTCCTCCTCTTCCTCTCTCCCTTCTCCTCTTCTTCCTCTCTCTCTCCTCTTCTCCTCCTCCTCCTCTCTCTCTCCTCTTCTCCCTTCTCTCTCTTCTCTCTCTCTCTCCTCTCTCCTCCTCCTCCTCTCCCTCTCTCCCTTCTCCTCTTCTTCCTCTCTCTCTCTTCCTCCTCCTCCCTCTTCCTCTCTCCCTTCTCCTCTTCTTCCTCTCTCTCTCTCTCTGCCTCCTCTTCCGGTGACTTTACTGTCTACCAGGTATGCACAACATTCATCATCTCATAGGTCTCAGCCCATCTCACTTCTACATTAATATTATGTTAGACTTTACATAGATTTATTAATATTATGTTAGACTTTACATAGATTTATTAATATTATGTTAGACTTTACATAGATTTATTAATATTATGTTAGACTTTACATAGATTTATTAATATTATGTTAGACTTTACATAGATTTATTAATATTAAGTTAGACTTTACATAGATTTATTAATATTATGTTAGACTTTACATAGATTTATTAATATTATGTTAGACTTTACATAGATTTATTAATATTATGTTAGACTTTACATAGATTTATTAATATTATGTTAGACTTTACATAGATTTATTAATATTATGTTAGACATTACATAGATTTATTAATATTATGTTAGACTTTACATAGATTTATTAATATTAAGTTAGACTTTACATAGATTTATTAATATTAAGTTAGACTTTACATAGATTTATTAATATTATGTTAGACTATACGTATACATATTAGATTTATAGAGGACGTGAATAGATAAAATGGGGTAAAAGATTTGTAGATTGTCTGTTGTAAGGCAGAGCGGGGTATATATTTTTCGTAAATTGCTTCTGCTATTAGACTAGAATGGTTAAAGTTTAAATATTTCGTAAATTGCCTGTGCTTGAGTGGAACGTGATTATAAAATTATTTTGTAAATTCCATGTGCTAATTAGGGGGTCAATATTTTGTATATTGCCTGTGCTATAGTTGAATATGGGGTAAATATTTCGTAAACTGCCAGTGCTAGGGAAGGGCGGGGTAAACGTATGAAGTCGGACTATTATTCATGCGCTCGTTCGATGTGGTATTGTACTAAGAACGCCTCTTAACACCTGACATATTTTCTATTAAATATGTCCCCTCCCCAGCACTCTTTATGTCTTCAGCTCTCTCTTAACTCTCTCTCCCTCACTTTCTTTCGCTCTCAGCCTCACTCTCTTTCCTCTCCCTCTCTCTTCCACTCTTATGCTCTCTCTCTCTCTCTCCCTCCCTCTCTCCCTCTCCCTCAATCCCCCCAAAACATACCTGTTGTCACCAACTTCTCTCTCACACCCACCGGGAGGTGACATCCGTCCCTACTTTTATTTTAGGCGTGTTATTGAAACAAAATTCAAAGAACAAAAACGATAAAAGACTCATCGGTGATATACAGAAATAGATAAAGAAAACCAGAGTAATTTTTTTGTGAGTATTACCCGTGTCATCGTAAGTATTATTATGAAAAACATTCGTATAGTTCGATAGCTTTGTGATTTGCATCGATCGTGTTTTCAATTTTATTTTGAAAATAAATTCAAAGATGATCCCCTGTCTGTTCGTCATATCGTAAAAGAATGTCAATGTCACAATCACAATGTATACCGCCAATCATATGACCCAAAACTATCTCTACTGAACTCTACCAGTGAAGTGGACTCACTGATGACTTTTCTAAGAAGCATCAACCTCCTTCACCTCATGTATACCTCAAGCGGATTGACATGGCACGAACGACCATACAATAATTGGTTAAAGTGTCTATGAGGAAAAAAAAATAAGGAAAAATATTTACACACAGCTTTTTTTATAGTTATTATATTTGTGTTAATCACTTTCGTGGTGTCACAACTACTCAAAACTCGCTTTACTAAATATACGATGAAACCGGGACTTCAACCACGGTCCTCCAGGTTACAAGTCTGCCGCCTTATCCATCAAGCTACTGAGGTCGGTTATTTACACGCAGTTAGTAATATAATTTAATTATGAGTGACTAGTATATACCAAAATATACCATGTATATAAGCCTTTTGTCCTGGGTTTGATACTTGGACTAAAGAAATAATAGCCTAGCAAGTCAGAGTTACACTTTATATGTCTGGATTCTGAGTTATGACCTCCCTTTTTTTTATAATACGAACATTTATTTCACGATGTTCCAAGCGATTTTATGATCTCAATTTGTTAAAGATGTCGAAATTCGTGATGTGTCCCGAGAAAAAGCCATGTCTTGGGGCCTTGCTGTTGTGTTTCTGGAATTCGAAGACGAAAAACATGTGTTTTTTTACAATAGTTTGTCAAAAATAAAAAAATCTGTAAAATTATCTGTATTTGAATATCTGTAAAAATTAGTCCAATCTGTCCCGAGACTCTCATTTGATTAATTAATTGTCTTCGTGTGAGTGGATCACGCTATTTATCGTGTTTTTTGTGTCATATTCTTATATTTTTTTTTTTTCATTTGGTAGAATTATTATCTTTGGGATCAGGTCGGGTGGTCTGGTAGAAATGTAAACTAAGACATTCTTTTAAAATAAATCTTACAGAAAAAATTGTATAAATGTTATACTGGGTGAAATATTATGAGTGGATGGGCTCAATACCTAATTATCTTTATTTTATGTTTTACTCAGAACTTGAGCAACAGCAACAGACCACCCTCAGAAGATAACTTTGTCTCCTATTTTTCTCAAATTAATCCGTACAGTTACCAGCATACCAACCAACATTACCAGCTTTGGATGATGCTGACCCTGTGAGAGTCAGCGTCAATAAAATTCTCAATAAATGCAGGATAGTGGTTCGAATCCCACGTAAGTCACAAATAATTTAGTTAAGTGAAATTCAGTCATTTTGACATGGAGATCGTGATTTGAACAATATTTTTTGTTTTTCATTAATTTCTTAAAACATTCTATGTTTCAGGTAATGTGGCAGTGGTCTTGAGGGAACTATTATTAGTACTGATGGGAACATTTTAGTTGAATGTACATATGTTAGTCATATTATACAACAGCAAAATTCTAGCAACTTGTTACAAACTAAGTAAGTATTCTACAGTACCTTTAAGTATAGTTACTAATAACATAAAGTAGTATTAATAAACAGTATTAATAATAATAGTAGTATATTAATGAAGCACTCATCTTATCACAACTACCCAGTCAAACTTGCTTAAGTTGGAACTCGATTGACTTGAACCACCGACCTGCAGGTTCAAAGTCCGCCAACTTATCGATCAAGCTACTGAGGTCGGTTATAAAATATAATAGCTGGAGTAAGTAGGTACTACAGAATCCACCTGTAGTTGTCTGTCCCAGTGGACAGTCAGTGGTCAAGGCATCCAGACTGGTAATCCAGAGATCGCGGGTTCAAAACCCAGCCGGACATGACAAGTTACCCTCTTATTTGGGATTTTGACAACATAATAATAGTAATACGTCTTGGGCTTACTGCTGCAATAATGGGACTCATTAGTCCTAATCGGGCAGCATAAATATCGGGCGATATTATTATTATAATATTATAACTAAAGTACAACTAGGTACTAGGTACCTTCTGAAGTAATAACTATGAATAGCATTGAAACAATTACAGTGACAAACACTAGTTTTGTCTCAAGGGAAAAGACCGAGCAATTGGTTCAGTACAAAGCGAACAGCTTTTATTTCTCTCCCCACTGTCTCTCCTATTTATCTTTCTACCCTCTCTATTTATATCCGTACCACCTACCATTCTCTTCCCTTTTTTCTCTTCTCTTCTAAGATTTCATGTCATCATAGGTATACCTACTTGTTCTTGGTCTTCTTACCGATATCAGTAGCTTCATCGATCAGGGGGCGGACTTTTAACCTGAAGGTCGGTGGTTCAAATCTCATGTTCTCACTATTAGTAAAGCGAGTTTGAGTAGTTGTCACATCACGAAAGTGATTAACTCAAATATAATAACTATGAGCTTTAAAATACCTATTTCTTCTTATTCCTACTCTCCATAGCACCTCCACCTCCTGAAGAGAGTAGGCTAGATCCATACTCTTCAGCATTTCTCTTTTCTCCTCCTTCTAGCTCAGTCTCTCTCTCTCTCTACTTCTTTATCTCCTCCTTCTAATTGCCTTGCTCCTTGTTATCTTTCTCTCTATATCTCTTTCTCTTTTCTAAGCACTATCTTTATAATTAGATTAAGTGCACCTTTGTCGTCAGGGAGAGAAATAATTTACTCCTATTATACTAGAGAATATACAGGGTTAAGAAATATCGTTAAAATAATTATGTTTTTATCTAAGCGCACGGCACGGCACACAGTGGGGTATTTGCCTTCAAAAGTTGCGCAAAACCCTCGAAAAAAAGAGGCTTAATCTAAATATTTTTTTAAGTAATGTATTTCAGAAGAGAATATGTGATAAAACCCAAAAAGAAATATTTTGATAACTCATCTTGGTTAAGTACAGTAGATGCTTGAAGTCACGTGACTTGTCATGCTGTATGTCACAACATACAGCTGCTTTCATGTCTGATTTGAAATGAATGAAATTTCAGGTCTATCAGTTATTTATTGATAGTATTGATGGTTTATATTTAATGAGGAGGACATCGGCATAACGTATGTGTAATTTGTTTTTCTAATTTATTATTTTAAGTGTGTTTTTCGGGACGTTCAACTTGACCCTCTTCTGTCTTATATGAACGATTTTTTTTCGAAACAATGGAAAAAAAGTTAGAGAATATACCTTGATCAAGCAGTTTTGGTATCTTTTTCTAATACTTTGAAGTGTTTGCTATTATATCTAAAAAGAAAATCTTGCAGTTTTATTGCACTTGTGGGAGTTTTTCAAACTTGAACTTGAAAATTCGAGAATTTTTTATAGTGAGCCAATATAATTATTACACCATAAATTTCGTTACAAACAATTTTTCACCCCTTTATTGTATTCAATAATAAATAAATGTATTTCTTTGTATTAGTATGTCAAAATTTCAGTGGGTAGCGCAGAATTATATGTCTTTTCCGTATAATTAATGTCCTAGTGTCTATTTTGCCCATAACTCCGCCACTGGTCACTGCTGACATTACAGCAGCTCATTTCTCCTCACAACTCACGAGGTATGAGAAGACCCTGGTCATTCAAATAAAGAGCAAGGAAATTCCCGCCCTCTTAAGGATTGAACTCAGGTGAAAGCCTAGTGCGCCACACCACTCGGCAACAATAACTTCTTTAGCATTTAATACATTGATGTTTTCTTCAAATTAAATACATTAAGTAATACCTATAAATGGATGAGATAATATAATATTTTATTATAATATATTTATTCCTTTTATTACTAGAAATCGTGCTCGAATGGTGGAACGCATTAGCATTGCACGCATGGTAACCTAGGTTCGAATCTCAGTGGAGTTTAATTTTTTGGTTGTTTTTTTTCGGAAATTTTCGGTATTCGTACCTCGTAAGAAAAATTAGAAGCTTTTTTAGTTTAAGAAGCGACCATTGGCAGTATTATCGGAAAATAGGATATAAGCACAAAAAACGATAAGTTAAAAAGCGTTGTAACTCCGCGCTACCCATTAAAATTTACGTGATATATCATAAAAAATACTTCAGTACAAATTAAAAGGCTTTCCCATTAAAATTACAAATTTTTTAATAAAAAAATAGTTTTGCGCAACTTTTGAAGGCAAATACCCCACTGTGCGGCAGTGCGCCAGGCCAAGTTCCAGCAAGCACGGCAGTGTATCTTTACACGAACCGATTCACCCGGTTTTTCACACTTGTCCATTCTGGACCAGTTGATATTGCTATTGCATCTTTCCATCTGATGTTAGGACTTCCTCTCCTTCTAGGAGGACATCCTGAATATGCGAGTTTCAAGTTAATTTCCATCTCATCTTTACTATTATTTTTCTCTCAATCCCTCTCTTTTCCTCTTTCTCTCTCTTTCCCTCTCTCTCTCTCTCTCCCTCTCTCACTCACTCCCTCTCTCAGTCTATACTATATATCTTCTTTTTCTCTTTCTCACTCCCTCCCTTTCCTCTTCTTTTTTATCCACTCCTTTTCTATCCCTCCCATCTCTCAGTTAATTTCATACCTATTATACTGATTATACATATACATGTTATTAGAGTAGGTTCTTAAAGCTAAAGGTAATAAAAGTGACAAACATGGCGGAGGGGAGGGGGGGGGGAGGCGAGAAAGGGAATGATATAATTATATTAATTATTGTTCCCTCTAAGGGAGAGATAGAGGGAAAGAAATGGAGAAAGAGAGGGACAGTGAGCATATAAAAGTGAAAGAGAGAGAAAAAAGTGAAGACACATGATAGAAATAAAAGAAAATTGCTTTGAATAGGAGAAAAATAAGTTTTAACAGAAGAGGGACACTGTAAACAAAAGAACAATGTAGTAAAACTTAAACTTGCAAAACTTTATAGTACTAATAGGGCGACAGTAAAACCTGGAGTAAATTGTAAACTTCAGGCCCATCAGGCGTTAATAGGTTAATCTTAAATTTCAATCCAGCACGCAATCCGTGTCGATGGCACGTTGCATACCAGTTCTCATTCTGTCACTGAAGTTGTGCAACGTCGAGCGAGACTTGGTTTTGAACCCGCGACCCTTGGATTACAAGTCAGATAGACCTACACAGAAAGAAAAACTGTCTAATATACTAAACTCCTCACATGTGTTATTATGTAAAATATGCTAAACATACTAGTATGTATGTATGTCTGTATTATGTACACAGGAACTTTCAAAGCAAACTTTGTTAAGTATAGGGAACGCTTAAACACTTCTTGTTTATACCCACGTCTGTATTATTAACAAGGTAAAGAAATTTAGATATCATCCTTACAAATTGTTCAATTAGGAGAGAAAGAGAGGATGAGAAGAAGAGTAGAAGGACTAGAAGGTAATGAGAAGTATCAGGAGTAAATGAGTTGGAGAAAGAGGAGTGTATGTGTAGGAGAGAGATGAGTAAGATCCAGGTGAAGAGGAGGAGGGGGAGGAGGAAGAAGAAATTTAGGAAAGTCAAAGAGGAAGAGGAGAAAGAGAAGAGGGAAGAGGAGACATAGGAGGAAGATAAGTTGGGAGAAAGCAAAGAGAAAGAGAAGAGGAGAAAGAGATGAAGGAAGAGGAGACATAGGAGGAAGATAAGTTGGGAGAAGGCAATGAGGAGAGGGAGAAAGAGAAAAAAAGAAGAGGAGTGGGTGGAGGAAGATAAGTAAGAAGTCAAAGAGGAGGTGGAGAAGGAAGAGGAAGAGCTGAAAGAGAAGAAGGACGAGGAGGAGGAGGAGAAAGAGAAGAAGAAAGATTAGAGAGTTAAGTAAGAAGAAGAAAAAGAGGAGACGGAGAAAGAGGAGCTAGGATGAAAGAAGGTTCTCCTTGTAAGGACTCGTGAATAAATATTTCAGTATAAATATGTTCCCAATATATTCTCAACATTACACCCTCCTTCCCATTTACTCTCTCCCCTCAACTCCCCCCCCCCCCATCATTTCCCTCTCATACAGTTCCTACCAACACCAACCCTTACTTCCTCCCCACACTTCTTTATTTATTCTCCCTCTCACTTCTCCCTCCCTTTCTTCGCTAAAAATAAACAAAAAACTTTCCAATGAGGTAAAAGAGCAACAACTTTTTAACAACTCTGTTAATGGAATCTGCCATGCATAGTAAAGGTATGAGGAATATGAGCATGAGTATATGTTTACACTTACTTATGTATAGCAACAAGCTTTAAGGATCAGATGCAGGGCACCTTGGGAGTAGAGATTTAGAATTTTAGGGAGCCACAATGAATTTAGACAAAATATCATCATTTATTACTTTTAAACCGTTTTAATTTTTTAAGAGATATATCACTGAAAAAGCTAAAATGCATAAAACCCCTGCAATATTTAGTGTAATTACAGAGTAAGAAACATTAAGTACCTTATACCCATACCCATAAACACTAAAGTTTTCACTTTAACTTTCCTAATAAAGGTGAAACTAGGAGTTGAAATTTAAAGGAGTGGTGTTAAAAACTTCATACGGTTAGGTGATGAAATGCTAACGTATTACATCTCTTGAGAAATCTTTGAATTATTAAGTTGTTGAACAATTTGAGTTTGTGACCACATGATAAAATAGTGGCGAACCAAGGGGCGAGGTTAAAGCTTGTGGCTTTCTCTTCCACCGAACAAATTAATCGCCTTGTTAATTTAACTATTTGATTTGATTTTTTTTCCCGTTAGGCACTTTCACCTAATATATGGTCTAATAACCAAACTTATATGGTCGTTCGTGCCGATCCTCTCAAGGTTTACATGAGGTGAAGGAGATTGGAACTTCTTAGAAAGGACATCAGTGCGTCCACTTCACTGGTACAGTTCATTAAAGATGGTTTTGGGTCATATGATTGGTGGTTTACATTAAAAGTTTGACATTCGTTTACGATGTGGCGAACAGATAGGGGATTTGATTTAGTTGGTTAGTAGAACTATTTGTACTCAGAATAAAAATACTGATTCATGTGGGTGGTAGAAAATGTTTTGAAACCTTCCACTAACGACTAAATACTATTGATCTAATATATTTCATAAAATAAAACATTAACCAAAAACATTACTTTGGTTTTTTTTTGAAAATATAAAGAGAAAACCTACGTCTTGAAATATGATCAAATAAAACCTACAGAAACTCAACATTTGAATTCGACTTTTCAAAATGCTTTTATGTAAGAAGCTTCAGCATTTCATTTGTTACGGACTAGGGCACTAGGCGATACTGGTCTCGTATTTGTGACATGAATGCTGACGAGGGTACATTACTGTCAGCTTGTAAGCAGCTAGAGTATTAGGAACTCATAGGTGTGTAGGTATTAGTTTCAAAGCCATGTCCTGGTAATGTTGTGGAGCTCTGAGATAACAAGAGGTAATAAATCAAAGGTTTCCCTTTCCAATAATAAGTGGATAGATCAGAACTTAAAAGTTTGATTTATCAATATACTTAAAGCAGTACCTATTAATGAACTGATAATTTTGTTTGAGCAATATCTCAAGCAAAGTATGGGCGAATAATATTAAAGAAAATCCTGCTTGAGACATTGCTCGGATGACATTTTCTCGAAACAGGACGTTAAAATTAACTGGAGATCTCTTTAGGTCACAAAGTTAATTGAATGGAGTTTTCAGGTTCGGATGAAGAGGGAAACAAGGATTGGCTAAAATATTATATTTTCTACTTATGTAAATCAAACACTTCGGCCGAGGTGTGAAGAACGCAGTGCACAAAAAAAGAGACATACATTATTCACAAGGCAAACTATACATACATATTAGGTAATCAGGTACACACATATACGTCTATTATACATTTAAACATGACATGTCATCTCGTCTAGTCGCTTTGCCTGTCTGCCTGGCTACATTGTTACATCGAATGCCATCAGTATACCATCCGCTCAGCAATGCTCAGCAAAATACCTGGCGTGATTGATAGAACTATTAATTAAAACTCAGGTATATGAGACATTCCGTCTTGTCAGCCTCAGGGGTGGATCGCGCCGTCACGCGTGAATCATATTTTTTTGTTAGGAAAATCTGTGTTTAGAAAGTCTGCGCAACGCGGGCTCGAACTCAGGAA
The DNA here is from genome assembly GCA_024516035.1 of Bactericera cockerelli. Lineage (NCBI taxonomy): Eukaryota > Metazoa > Arthropoda > Insecta > Hemiptera > Triozidae > Bactericera > Bactericera cockerelli. The sequence goes on along the minus strand of CM044961.1, from coordinate 27,437,587 downwards.
CTCAAGACCAATTGCATCAGAAGTATATAAATCTACACATTTATACACACAGGGCATCTGGAGAATCATGCTCACGTTCTTACGTATAAATAAACTAGCGGGCTGCACCCGCTTCGCCAAGCCATCACACACACACACACACACACACACACACACACACACACACACACACACACACACATCCACACACACACATCCACACACACACGCACGCACACACACACACACACACACACACACACACACGCACGCGCACGCGCACACACACACACACACACACACACACAACCATTATAGCTGTAAATTTCAAAATCCCGAGCCAAATCTATCATACCGGATATTGATAATGTAGCAAACTGGCCTATATTTCGAGAACGGTTTGTCAGAATATGGCAACAAAGTGCTCAAATAAAAGCATGTAATGTTCTGAGACAGTTTTACAGTAAAAAAATATAGGTACTTGCGATAAATTTTAGGTTCCGCGCTGGAATCTGTTAAACAACGTGAAAAGTCTGAAAAAAAAGGTCGAAATTGCGAACATTCTGGCTTATATCTCGAAAACGGTACGTCAAAATGTGGCCTAAAATGAATTAAATGAAAGCTAATTTTGTCTAATGTGTTATTAAATAATAAAAAATACATGTCCTCGCTATAAATTTTAAGTTCCGTGCTGGAATCTGTTAAAAAACGTGAAAAGTCTGAAAAAAAGCTCGAAATTTCGAACATTCTAGCTTATATCTCGAGAACGGTACGTCAGTATGTGGCCTAAAATGAATTAAATGAAAGGTAATTTTGTCTAATGTGTTATTAAATGATAAAAAATATAGGTCCTCGCGATAGATTTCAAGTTCCAGGGCAAAGACTGTCTTAAAATCGGACCCTTCCTCAAGGCAATACTCGAGGAAGGTCATAACTCAAGGACGGTTTGGAATTTTGGACTTTTGATATTAAATGATAAAAAATATAGGTCCTCGCGATAGATTTCAAGTTCCAGGGCAAAGACTGTCTTAAAATCGGACCCTTCCTCAAGGCAATACTCGAGGAAGGTCATAACTCAAGGACGGTTTGGAATTTTGGACTTTTGATAATTTTCCTGGTGTTTTTCGGCAATTTTACTTGGGGTCATCTCTCATCAATTTTTTGCTATCTCTTACCGTTTCGCCTAAACAATTCCTGCACACAAAGTCCGTCCATATTTCTCATTTATATACAGTATGTCTCAGAAGTCCTGGCAATGGCCTCATAACTTTTGAATGGGTACGAATTTATGGATTCTGTTTGTTTCTAAGGATAGGAAGTGCCCTATGGCCGATTCACTGGTGATGTCAAAATCCAGGTTCGAACCCCGAAAGTGGCACTTTTTTGATAAAAATGGCCATTTCTTGAGAAATTTAAATGAGAAGGTATTTTTTTAATTTCATATTATTATTTAACAGGTAAAAATACTGCATTCCTCAAAAAATAAATTTTCTATCACTATCAGTGGCGGAGCTATGGTGGTTTCAAATTTAAAAATCTGGTTTTTTGAGACACCCTGTAGCTTTGGTACCGCGGGACTCAATACAGTCCTCAATGATTTAAAATGACGAAAAAAGTGTCTTGAAAGTACTGAAATGGATAAAATTCCGATATATCACCTCCATCAGTGCCGGAGAGCAAAGTGTTTAAAGTCAATAATACTTGTAAGATCACATTTTACCTATTATTTACCTAGGCTTCAATTATTCACCATACAAACACACAACCATCACCAAATCGCAACTTTAGTGGGTATCACAGCATTACAAGTCTAGTATAAGTAAGTATCCCTCATTCTTTCGAATTTCATTTAACTTGAAATGCCACCACTGATTGCTATTCTCAATTAAAGTATTTACTCATTTGTCTTGATGAGGTTGAGTGAACCGCCAACACACAACCACATAGTCGAGTTATAATAATTATTTCCCACCGAGAATCGAACCCGGGGATTCCGCAGTCTCATTACTGAATCTAGATAGGGACACATTGGAGAAGAAACTCATTGCAATGCCATGAGGATCGAAGAGAGTAAACTTTTAAATCAAATAAATATTTAAGTAGGTACCTACCTAGGTTCAGGAGTGAACTAATTTTGAACCTGCGTGGTCCTGAATCAGGTTGACTCAAATCCATGATACATAGGTTATTAGGAAATAAACAGGTAGGTAACTAATATGAATGTGGATAGTTAGATATCTAGTTAATAAATAAATAAATCTGTTTCTCTTCACTTAACTCTAAGAGTTGAAGTTTGAAAACAATAATGTAGTAGGTAGGTAGGTGACTACACATTTTACTCAACTAATCAAAATCTATTTGTTGTTGTTGTTGTTCTTGTCGTCATTCTAACAATGTTCACAAACTAAAGTTGTTATCGAACCCTTTTTCACTTCAAGACAATGCAACTAATAAAAATTGATTATTGTCATGAAAATAGGTCATTGTTATCCAACCCTCCGGCACAGATGGAGGTGAAATATCGGAGATTTTACCATTTCAGTACTTCCAAGACACTTTTTTCGTCATTTTAAATCATTGAGGACTGTATTGAGTGCCGCGGTACCAAAGCTACAGGGTGTCTCAAAAAAACCAGATTTTTAAGTTTGAAACCACCATAGCTCCGCCACTGATAGTGATAGAAAATTTATTTTTTGAGGAATGCAGTATTTTTACCTGTTAATTAATTATATGAAATTAAAAAAATACCTTCTCATTTAAATTTCTCAAGAAATGGCCATTTTTATCAAAAAAGTGCCACTTCCGGGGTTCGAACCTGGATTTTGACATCACCAGTGAATCGGCCATAGGGCACTTCCTATTCTTAGAAACAAACAGAATCCAAAAATTCGTACCCATTCAAAAGTTATGAGGCCATTGCCAGGACTTCTGAGACATACTGTATAGAGATTATAGGACTTTTCCATATCTTTAATATCCCAATATGTATCTTATTTTTGCCCATAATTCCGCCACTGGTCGGTGCTAACATTAAAGCAGCTACTCATTTTTCCTCACGAGGTATGTGTGGACCCTGAACACCCAAGTACAGAGCAGAAAAAAATCCTGCCCCGCTGGGGATCGAACCCAGGTCACCGTGCGTGCAATGCTTAGCGTGCTAAAGCACTCGGCCACGGTGACTACTCACTACTCACGTTCTTACCTCGTTGAACGTAATTCTCTTTCCATTCAACGGGGTAATTGCGCGAGTGTGATAGGAACTCTCCCATTTTCAAGTACATTGAAGGAGATATTTTATCTGTAGTTAAATATAGACAGTAGTAGAACTGCTGAGTCATTCCTCCACTATCTGGCTACCATCGCTCACGATGACGCCACTCTATGATGATGAGTTAAATAAAACTAATGAAATATAAATATTAGACCTTAAAGGAATAAGGCAATATTATTAGCACATGCAGAAGTTACAACCGTTACACCACTTTCGCTGACTGAAGGTTGCGGGTTCATATTTGTGTGAGATAATAACTATAAGAGTGATAATAACTATTGACCCAACTTTACTGTTGAGCCTTTCTCTGGGAATTTTCCATTTGCGACCGTAAATTTCGGTAGAGACTTATTTGTGAGGGATATATGGAGTGATTCAAAAGTAGGAACCAACAGTTGCTATTATTGTGATGATGTTGTTGTTGTTGTTGTTGTTTTTGTGATGGCTGCTGTTGTTCTGATTGTTGCTGTTGATCCGATTGTTTCTGTTGTTGTGCTAGTTGGTGTCGCTGTCGTCACATTCCTCCGCTGTCAGCGAGTGTCAGCATTCTCTGCCCGCAGGTATTTCTCACACCTTACATATTTCCACACTACGGCACAAGAGGAGAGGCGGGGATAAAATATGTCCCTGGGAAGGAGGGAGGGGCTAGACAATAGGGTGAGGGGGGAGTGAATTGTATCTCTGGGAACTTGGAAGGGAGGAAGGGGGGGGGGGGGTATAGGAAGGAGGAGGGAGATAGGTGTGAACTATATCTCTGGGAAAGTAGAAAGAGGGGAATATAGGTAGGAGGAGGAGGGGGACAGGTGTGAACTATATCTCTAAGAAAGTAGAAAGGGGAGAATTTAGGGAGGAAGAAGAGGAAGGGATAGGTGTGAACTATATCTCTGGGAGTGAGAAAGAAGAGGTGTGAAGTAGATTCTAGAGGAGGCTGAGTAGAGGAAATAGGAAAGGTGGTGAAATGTTCCTGGGAGGGGAAGATTGTATAGAAGCAGAAGGCGGGAGGCTGATACATTCCTAGGGGGATGGGAAGTGGGGAGGCGAAGAGAGGCTATGTATTCCCTTGAGGGGAGGGGTATGTGGAGGCAGAATGTATTCAGGTGTATCTCTGACAGATTTCGAATTTCCGACATATATCAAGTCGCGGTAAACGCCGCCGTTCTGATGAGGTTGTGTCTGCGGATGAAAAATGTAAAAAAAATGTCTGTCCCGGTAGCTCAGTGGTCAAGACAATCCAGAGGTCGCTGGTTTGAAATCTAGCTGGGGCATGACAAGTTATCCTCCATTTGGGAGGATTTTGACCACATATTTATGCGTCTTGGGCTTTATGCTTATCGAATTTGGAATAATTGGAGATGGGTTATATTAGTCTCAATTGTGCAGGATAAATAAAAGATGATTCATTATTATTTATTATGTTTAGAAATATATAAAAATAAACAAAATGAAATATGTTGACTTTTTGTTGACGAAAATTTTTATATTATAGAAATGCCTGAGCGGGTACCAGAAACTACCGATTACACCAATTGGTTTGGAATAGTCTAAATAACAATACTTATATTTCTTGGGAAATTTAAAAAAGAAAATTAATTCCACCTGTAATTACAATAGTTAGTACGGGCCCACTATGTTGCAATAGTTCCCTGAAGTCATGCCCCTGGTAGTTCTGGTGTTTTTTCTCCTTTCATCCGAGCTCAGCGATGGCTCAAACACCATCGCGAGTCATCTTTCGGGGGGAAGTCCCCACCGAAAGAGTATTATTTGATCGGCAAAAAAAAAAAAAAAAATAGGTTGCAATAGTTAGGTGCCTGGAAAGTCCGATCATCAAACGCATTCCTACTCAATGTTCTCGAGGTATTTCCACAATCATAAATTTCATTTAGTTGTGCAGTTTTCTTCATCATGTGCAAATAATTATTACAGCGAAGTCATAGATGATGAAAAAAGTGAATTATTGTGTAGGTGAACATCAGTCCGCGAAGGCGAACTGTGTGTCACCCACTGTGTCATTTCTTTTTTTTTTTACTTCTGAGAAATTTCTAATGTAAGAAATTGGAATTATTGTGTTCATTTTTGTAAAAAAAAATATTTTTTATTTTTTACTACAGCTGTCATGGAGGAATAATAATGAAGAATTCATAACTTGTATACAGGTAATAAACCTGTCACATAAAATCGGCCATTTTGCATAGCTGGAACACCATGGAAATCCCAATAATAAAAAAAAAAACAAAAAAAAACGCTTGCATACGAGTCTGCAACCATTGGGACATTTTCATCTTTACTATTCAAGGTCTAAAACTTAACTGACCAAATTTCGTATTGTGCGCATGACACATACTTTTTCTCTTCTCTCTTTTTATAATTTAATATTTCGTTATTGTGCGCATGACACATACTTTTTCTCTTCTCTCTTTTTATAATTTAATATTTCGTTACATAATTTCGTTACATAATTTCGTCACATAATTTCGTTACATAATTTCGTCACATAATTTCGTCACATAATTTCGTTACATAATTTTGGTTATGAAAACCAAAATTATGTAAGACATGAAAATGTCAATATTATGGTCTGGTAACACAGGTAGCGGAGGGATTCGTTGGTTCATATCCCACCCAATGCATGAATTTCTCCTCGTGTAATAAGACTCCTAGTGTTAGGTGGTAGAAAATGCTTTGCACATTGACCTCGCCTGGTGGTTACCTTCCACTAAAGAGTATTATTAGCTTATGGTACCATGTTTTTTATGTCTTCCAATTTTCCGAGTTTCCCATTTTGTGTACTTATGCGTACGAAATTCTCTTCCAAATGTCCAAATTTTCACTTTTTGCTTGGTTGAGTTTTTTCTCTGCGTTTTTCTGTCATTTTCTAGTTATCCTCCGCTTTCTGCATCGAGTGTTCCCCAGACATAATTAGCCGGAGCAATTTGACTGCGCCGTACAGAGAGAGCAGTGGAATGAAAGTTACAGGCAAATTGCCTTCGTCCTCCGCTGTCTAATGCTTTTATCTTCCGCCGCCATCCGGCCGTCAGGCACTCGTAGGCCTTCTGGAAAATGCAAAGTGCCTCCTCTTCCTCCTTCTTCTGCAGGTGGCTCTCTCAGCCAGGGGTAGTCAGAATATGACGAGAGCCAGCAAAGTGCCCTCTCTTCCTTCTCCTTCTGGAGGTGGTTCTCTCAGCCAGGGGTAGTCAGAATATGACGAGAGCCAGCAAAGTGCCTCCTCTTCCTCCTCTTCTGGAAGTGGTTCTCTCAGCCAGGGGTAGTCAGAATATGACGAGAGCCAGCAAAGTGTCTCCTGTTCCTCCTCTTCTGGAAGTGGTTCTCTCAGCCAGGGGTAGTCAGAATATGACGAGAGCCAGCAAAGTGTCTCCTGTTCCTCCTCTTCTGGAAGTGGTTCTCTCAGCCAGGGGTAGTCAGAATATGACGAGAGCCAGCAAAGTGTCTCCTGTTCCTCCTCTTCTGGAAGTGGTTCTCTCAGCCAGGGGTAGTCAGAATATGACGAGAGCCAGCAAAGTGTCTCCTGTTCCTCCTCTTCTGGAAGTGGTTCTCTCAGCCAGGGGTAGTCAGAATATGACGAGAGCCAGCAAAGTGCCTCCTCTTCCTTCTCCTTCTGGAGGTGGTTCTCTCAGCCAGGGGTAGTCAGAATATGACGAGAGCCAGCAAAGTGCCCTCTCTTCCTTCTCCTTCTGGAGGTGGTTCTCTCAGCCAGGGGTAGTCAGAATATGACGAGAGCCAGCAAAGTGTCTCCTGTTCCTCCTCTTCTGGAAGTGGTTCTCTCAGCCAGGGGTAGTCAGAATATGACGAGAGCCAGCAAAGTGTCTCCTGTTCCTCCTCTTCTGGAAGTGGTTCTCTCAGCCAGGGGTAATCAGAATATGACGAGAGCCAGCAAAGTGCCTCCTCTTCCTCCTCTTCTGGAAGTGGTTCTCTCAGCCAGGGGTAGTCAGAATATGACGAGAGCCAGCAAAGTGTCTCCTGTTCCTCCTCTTCTGGAAGTGGTTCTCTCAGCCAGGGGTAGTCAGAATATGACGAGAGCCAGCAAAGTGTCTCCTGTTCCTCCTCTTCTGGAAGTGGTTCTCTCAGCCAGGGGTAGTCAGAATATGACGAGAGCCAGCAAAGTGTCTCCTGTTCCTCCTCTTCTGGAAGTGGTTCTCTCAGCCAGGGGTAGTCAGAATATGACGAGAGCCAGCAAAGTGTCTCCTGTTCCTCCTCTTCTGGAAGTGGTTCTCTCAGCCAGGGGTAATCAGAATATGACGAGAGCCAGCAAAGTGCCTCCTCTTCCTCCTCTTCTGGAAGTGGTTCTCTCAGCCAGGGGTAGTCAGAATATGACGAGAGCCAGCAAAGTGTCTCCTGTTCCTCCTCTTCTGGAAGTGGTTCTCTCAGCCAGGGGTAGTCAGAATATGACGAGAGCCAGCAAAGTGTCTCCTGTTCCTCCTCTTCTGGAAGTGGTTCTCTCAGCCAGGGGTAGTCAGAATATGACGAGAGCCAGCAAAGTGTCTCCTGTTCCTCCTCTTCTGGAAGTGGTTCTCTCAGCCAGGGGTAGTCAGAATATGACGAGAGCCAGCAAAGTGTCTCCTGTTCCTCCTCTTCTGGAAGTGGTTCTCTCAGCCAGGGGTAGTCAGAATATGACGAGAGCCAGCAAAGTGTCTCCTGTTCCTCCTCTTCTGGAAGTGGTTTTCTCAGCCAGGGGTAGTCAGAATATGACGAGAGCCAGCAAAGTGTCTCCTCTTCCTTCTCCTTCTACAGGTGGCTCTCTCAGCCAGGGGTAGTCAGAATATGACGAGAGCCAGCAAAGTGTCTCCTCTTCCTTCTCCTTCTACAGGTGGCTCTCTCAGCCAGGGGTAGTCAGAATATGACGAGAGCCAGCAAAGTGCCCTCTCTTCCTCCTCCTTCTGGAGGTGGCTCTCTCAGCCAGGGGTAGTCAGAATATGATGGGAGCCAGCCTAAAGAGAGGACTTAGGCCCGTATTTATGAACAGCGAATTTTGTCTGAGCAATGTATCAAGCAAGGTATTGGCCAATAATATTAAGGGAAATCATGCTTCAGACCATGCTGAAACAGCGTTTTCTGTTCATAAATACGGCTGTTAGAGTCGTTTTATTATTCTTAAGTCGCATCCTCAGCGGATGTGTTGAACGCGTTGATCAACATGTTGTTCAATCATTTTTTTGCAGTGTGATCTGTCTCAAATATCCGATCGTTAGGGAAATGACGTCGAGTGTTGAGAACCAGAAGGATGAACAATTTATTGTGAACATTCTTTATTTTTTCGTGTTATGTGTGTATGTGCAAATGCAAAATATTAATTATTCAAATACCACCATTTCAAAACACTTAAACTCCTTAAAAGGCAAGTTCGCCCTACTTGATCTAATAATTATTAAAATAAAATTACACTTATTATATTTATAATACCCATGAAATTGTTACGTCCACTTGCATAAGCTGCAAACGTCACTGCAATAACTCTCTCCAAGGGCAATTACCCGCTGGACAGTGTGGCCAACTGTCTTTGTAGAAATTATTAACTGCAATTACAAAACTAATTAATTACAATAATTATCGTATAATTATGACTTTACGAGTGCGGTTGATGCTCGATTTGCATTAAGGTCAAGCGGTCAGTTTTTTTAGTTGTTTCAAAAGTGATTTTGTTTTTATATTATTTTTCATTTGTTTTTTGTTCTTCTTCTAAGTACGTTTTTTGTTATTGTTAGAATTGCTTCATTATTAATGTAGCTCGGATTCTGCTTGAAGTAGGTGCACTTTTATGAATGGAATTAAAGAGATTTATAGTTCTTCTAATTCAATGTACTGCGGGGCTATTTTCTTTGTTTGTGTTAACACTTCACACATTCCTCTTTTTGAAGTTTGAACTACTTTTCACACAGAAATTAGTGGAGAAGGTAAAATTTAATTCATGTTTAGGTGCATTAAAATTAGGCCGTTACTAAAGATCAAGGGTTGGGTGGAAAAGATTGCTGCAGGTCCGGCCCTTCAAGTAAGAAAGTTTTTCTTATCTCTTTTACTTATTATTTTTTAAAAATCATATTTCTGTTAATTGAACTGAACTGAACTGAAAATTTTGCTCCAGAAAATTTAAATAAATTTACTAAAATATTTGAGTAAATTCTCAATTTTTTGTGATATACTCGTACATATACCCATATATTATAAAACTACAAAGTTTAAATCAAAAGCACATTTATATCAATAATGGCTCCTAAAAATACAACAAAAAAAACCACACGTCAGAGTCAAAAACCTATAAAAGAGGTAATATCTGAGTCGGAATTTGAGGAGGAGGAAGAAGAAGAAGATGATGATAAATTGGAAAAGAAAATCGAAAAGGTAATGAAAAAAGTCATGCACAGTTTCAAATTGTCATTTAAGAAAGAATTCAAGGAAGATATGAGAGAATTTGAAAAGAGCTTAAATTACAACTCGACAAAACTGGATGAAGTATTAGAAGAGATGAGAACGATAAAAGACAGACAGAAGAATTTGGAAAAAGAAAATGAAACATTAAGATATCAATTAAAAACTGTGTCACAAGTAGTAGAAGATCTAGAACAATATACTAGAAATCGTAATATACAAATTGATGGCATTACTCCAGATGACGATGAAAATCTCAGAGAAATGATGATAACCATTGGGAAAAAAATAGAGGTAGATATTGAAGACAAAGCAATCGATGCTATACATAGAATCCCCTCTCAAAACGAGAAAAACTCGCCCATTATTGTACAATTCACCACAAGACAAATCAGAGAAAAAATAATGACCAATATTAAAAATACCAAAATAACCACCAAAGATTTAGGTAGAAAGGGAGAAGAAAGAACAGTTTTTGTGAATGAACATTTGACCAAAAATAAGAAACAATTAATGTTTGAGGCCAGAAAGCTCAAAAAAACCAACGAATACATGTTTCTGTGGTCAAAAAATGGAAAAATTTTCATACGAAAAGGAGAAAGGACCCCTGTCATTGAGTTGAAAAACTTCGATGATCTAGGAAGAATAAAATAAATATTCTACTTTACATTACCAATTTTAAAAAAAGTAATTTTAATATCTAATCAAGAAATATGACAAGTACAATTTTAGACAATATTAAAGAAAATGTTGAAACAAAGGAATATGAAGATGTTGAAGAATGGTTCCTAAAAGAAATAAATAAATACAATAAAAACGATATAATAATTATACATATTATTGTTAGAAGTATAAACAATGAAAAATGGAGTTTACTACAAGTTTACTTGAGAAACTGCAGAAAAATTGATATTCTGATATTGACTGAAATATCGATTAAAGAAGATCAATTCAAAGTGGTGGTCGCTGTAAGCGATCCACTATTGATAACTTAGCTTATTTAGACCATGTTGTTAGCTCGGGATTTGTCAAGAAGGAATGCACTTTAGCCCTATTTCTTGACATCCAGAAAGCTTTCGACTGTACATGGAGGTTTAAGGTACTTAAAAATCTTCTATCTCTAGGAATTAATGGTTGCATCCTTCGGTATCTCCAGAATTTCATGCGAGATAGGCGAATAACCGTTAAGTGCAATAATGAACTTTCTTCGTCTTTTTCTCTTAAGAACGGTATAGTCCAAGGATCCAGCCTATCGCCGATCCTGTTCATTGTGTTTATGAATGACCTGTTTACAGTGATTAAACTTCCTGTAAGAAGCTTATTATTTGTTGATGATCTATTGATTATGCTAAGAGGGAAGGATTTGGCAAGAATGCAAGTCACTATGCAGTCTTCCCTTTCGAGTCTAGAAATTTGGGCTAAATCGAATGGTATCACGTTTTCGACTGATCCTTCCAAATCAGTCTGTTTAAATTTTAATAGATACAGGCGTCCTATTAACCCCGTTTTAACATATGCGGGAGAAAGACTGAACTTTTCTGATCATACTAAATTTTTAGGACTGATATGGGATTCGAAGTTAAATTGGAAACTCCACATTGATTATATCAAATCGAAGATTCTTATTGCTTTAAACATGTTAAAAATGGTCGCTAGTAAAAAGTGGGGACTGTGCCGTAAATCACTACATAGATTCTACAATAGCTATATTCTACCCATATTCGACTATGGAAGTACGGTTTATGGCTCCGCTAAGGACCATATTATTTTAAAATTAAACCCATCTCATCATACAGGTATTCGTATTGTAACAGGTGCTATCAGGTCTAGCCCTGTACAGAGTTTATACATTGAATCTGGCATACCCCCCCTTTCAATAAGACGGGAAAAAATGTTGTTGAACTATGTCACCAAAATAAAAGCATCGCCACAAAACCCTATGTACAAAATTATTTTCAACGATTGCAATATTGAATATGACTTATTTGGTAAGAAACCAATACCTTTAGCTGTCCGGGCTAAACAAATTCAACCATTTTATGACACTCTCAGTCAATCTTCAGTGACACCTTACAGTCAGAACTTACCACCTTGGTCATCAGAAATGCCAAAAATCGATATTTTTTTGTCGAAGGAGAAGAAAACTGATACTTCCCCTGTTGTTTACCGCGCTCATTTTAATGAATTATTGAAATCGAAATATCATAATCATGTATTGTGTTTTACAGATGGCTCAAAATCTTCTAATTCAACAAGCTGTGCCTTCAGTATAGATGGTGTTGTTTCGTCTTTTTCTCTCAACAAAGTTAATTCAATTTTTTCTGCAGAACTCCTCGCTATATTTCTTTGTTTGAAAGAAATTGCACGCAGTAATACTTCCTCCGTTACTTTTGCCATAATTAGCGATTCTTTAAGTGCTCTGTCAGCTATGAATAATATTTTATTTTCCGACCCCATTGTTTCATTAATATACTCTCAATGGAAAAACCTTTTTGAGTTGGGTAAATTTGTCAATTTCCTGTGGTGCCCATCCCATTGTGGAATTGCAGGAAATGAAACTGTCGATACCGCTGCAAAACCGTTTAAGCCATACTTCTTCGGTTGATTTGTGTTCCCCAGAAGATCTTAAGCCCCTCATTAAAATTATTTGTAAAAACAATCTATCCAATCTATGGAATGAAGTCCACCCTAATAACAAACTAAAAAAAATCAAACCTACTATTGAATTGTGGAATTCAAGCCATAGATCGAAAAGATTCGAAGAAGTTGTTATATCCAGAATGAGAATCGGTCATACTTTCATTACCCATAGCCACCTGTTCAAAAAAGAACCCCCTCCCCTTTGTCAATGTGGTGTTGTCCTTACAGTTACACACCTCCTTGAATGCTCTATTCTAGCTCCTGCCCGTACCAATTTGTCCGCTATACCATCGTTACGTGACGACACAAATGAAATTGACGCCCTGATACTATATCTGAAACGAATAAAATGCTATAGAAAAATTTAGTTTGAAACGGAAACGGTGCGAAAGACCAGCTGTAGTTAAAGCACCTAAATTAAAAAAAAAAAAAAAAAAAAAAAAAAAAAGATCAAATGAAATTTTTCGAAATGAATAATTTTAATTTATATTCATATCACAGAACTACAAAAAAGGGTGGAGGAATAGCTGTATACATAGAAAATAGTATAATATCATCCCGTGTTACAAATGTACAATTTAAAAATGCAGAAAATATAGAAATTGAGTTGGATAAAAAGAACATAATTATAAATGCAATTTACAGACCTCCAAAAACAAATATCAAAGGATTCATTAATGAATTGAAAAAATGGTCTCTGCACAAAGATGTTAAAACTAAGGAAATATTAATCATTGGTGATATCAATATTAATACTCTGGAAGAAACATTAAACAAACAACAATATATTGAAATGTTATCAAATATGGGTATTATTCATACAGTACAAAAAGTGACCAGAGAAGAAGTATTAAATGGAAGAATAGTCAAATCATGTATAGATCATATAAATGTACGTACCAAACGAAAATTTACTGCAGGAATAATAAAAGAAAAAGTTTCTGACCATTACTTTACTTTTTTGAAAATTAATAAATATAAAGAAAAAGAAGATAAACAAATTATTAAAATAAAAATAATGGACGAAGAAAAGATAAAAACTTTAATAGAAGAACATGATTGGACCAGTCTGATACAAAATCACAAATGTGCAGACACACTATACAATGAATTTGTAAATATTTTTAATGAAATTTATAGAAAAGCAAAAAAAGAAATTCAAATACCCAAAAAATATGAAGGAAATACATATTTAATCAAGACATTAGAAATGAGATAAAAAAGAAAAAACATCTGTGGAAAATGGTTAAAAACAATCCTGGTAATGAATATTTTATGAAACAATACAAAGACATACGAAATAAATTAAACAACAAAATTAATCAAGCAAAGAAAAAAGAAAACATCATGAAATTTAATCAATGTAGGGGTGATATGAAAGAAACATGGAACACAAATAACAAAATAACGAATAAAAAAAAGAAATAATCCATCAGAAATTATCGACAAAAATTTCAAAAAAAGTGGATTAACAATTGAAAACATAGCCAACAATTTCAACCATTGTTTTAAAGATGAAATTTTAAACCTCAAAAGCAACAAAGAAAAGTTGATGAAAAAAATAGATGTAGGTACCGAAATAAATGAAAATCGTGAGCCTTTTGAAATTAAAGAAATGACTTTCTTTGATTTATCAAGAATAATTAAAGACATAAATGAAAATAAAGCTGGTGGAAATGATCAAATAAGACCAAAGGATATTAAAAATAATTTTACGTGTTTACAAGAAGTATTATTAACACTAATGAACAGAATCATTTCAGAAGGAAAGATACCTGCAGGAATGAAAATGTCCAGAATTTCACCAATTTATAAAAAAGATAAGAAAGATAAATATTCTAACTATCGACCAATAGCAATTTTACCTTGTTTAGAAAAGATCCTAGAAAAATATATAAACCAACAATTAAATGAATATCTAGAAATCAATAAAATAATCAATGACAATCAATTTGGATTTAGAAAAAACAGAAATACAACACTTGCTCTTAATAAATATTCTGAAGATATTAATAATGCATTAAATGATAAAAAATACTGCTTAACACTAGGATTAGATTTGAAGAGAGCATATGAAACAATTGATCATGGTGAAATGATAAAAACATTGGAAGAAATTGGCTTAGAAAGAAAAACAAAAAATATATTTGAAAATTATTTCAAAGATAGAAAACAAAAAGTTAAAATAGGGAATGTTGAAAGTCAAGAAACACTTATTACATGTGGATTAATAACCGGAGCAATTCTATCCCCAACATTTTTCAATATTTATGTAAATAATATCCATAAAATTGGTATAAAATCAAAAATAATCCAATATGCTGATGATACCTTACTTTACTATACACACAATAATATACATGAATTATACAAAATAATTCAAAATGATCTAAATAAAATTATCATATGGCTACATCAAAAAGAAATATTTTTAAATAAAAACAAAACAATATCAATTTTAGCAATCAATCCCATGATCAGAAGATTCAGAATACTCCCAAGAATTAATCTTATAATGCATGAAAATAAATGCATTGATTCAAATTTCAATAACTGTTCGTGTATGAAAATTAAGAGCGAAAAATCAATGAAATATCTTGGAATTCATTTTGATGCAGATATGAAGTGGAAATCCCAAACAAATTATATTAAAAACAAATTAAATATGATATCCTATAAAATGCATTTCATTAAAAAAATAATACCGTTAAATATAAAATGTATGATATACAAAGCAGTATGTGAACAAGTTCTAAGATATGGTATTGGTACTTATGGTTTTACCACAGAAGAAAATTGGAAATCCGTAAAATCAGCACATAAGAAAATATTAAAAGCAACACTTTATCCATACACTAACAAAACACAACGAAATGAAAAAATGAAAAATTACAGCATACTAAATATTCAAAACCTACACAAATATACATTACTGACACAACATTATTATGAAGATCAATACAGAGAAATACATGAAACAGCATACAATACACGACACACAATTTACAAGACACCAAGCATTAAAAACAACTACGGAAAATCAACCATAGCATATCAAGTAACAACAATTTTAAACAACTTACCAAACGAGATGAAACAAATAGAAGATGAGAACAAAATGAAAAGAGAAATAAAAAAGTATTTATTGAACAACAACGAAATTTAAGATCAAAATGATAATCAAAAAGTAAACAAGAAAATGAACATCGAAGCTCCCGAAAAGTACATATTATTATGTACTTAGCGGAACTTTTAAGAATGATGATTATTGAAAACCAAATAAATTTATTATTATTATTATTATTATTACTTAAACTAGGTTCACTAAATGTTTGCTTAACTTGAGACTTGTTCCACCTACAAGTCCGCCCCCTTATCTATAAAGCCACTGAGGTCGGTTCTTGTTACATCTTTAACTCATTTTTTTATTTTGTATAGGTAAATTGTTCATTTTTTTCTATTAGTTTTTCTAACTATTAGTTGATTCTTTCAATATTCAATGTTTTATTCTCACAGAAGAATTTACAATCGTATTTTGTAGTTACTATGTCAATTAAAATTATTTATACTTCTCATTATATAAAATGAAATTCTTCAATATATGGTCCACCCCAGGGGAACGTATCTCCCCATGTCGGTAACCTGAAGAGCTCTATCCTTAGGGAATAAATTACAAGTCCAATAATACACCCTCAGTGTCGTGTACTATTTCAAGTAACAAGGATTTCTCTCTCCCTCTCTCTCTCTCTCTCTCTCTCTCCCCCCCTCTCTCTCTCTCTCTCTCTCTTTCTCTGACTCTCTTTCTCTCTCTCTTTCTCCCTTCTTCTCTCTCTCTCTCTCTCTCTCTCTCTCTTCCTCTCTCCATCCTTCTCTATCTCCCTCTCCCATCTGTCTCCATCTCTCTCTCTCACACACTTTCTTCAATTTTTTACTTGGAACTACAAAGAAAAAGTAAAAGATAATACAAGGAAGAAGACTAGATAAAGAAAACCGACCCCATCTCTCTCTTTTCCCCCAAAAAAACCTCTACTCCAATCTCAGCAAACTATTCCTCACATCCCAAAGCCCACCACACCCTCTCATCATACACACCTTGCAATCTGAAATTCCTCCACCTCACACCCGATATACCACCTCTAATACCAACTTCAATATCCATACTTACCATTTGTGTATACGTGCTTGGTTCTATTTCTCTCCCTAACTCTTCCTCCCATTAGGATCCAATATGATCTCCCCCTCCCTGTCCCTACAACATCCAATATTCTCTATCACACCTCCCCTAATAATACCCTGTATTTCCCTACATCTCCCATCCACTAACATCCTATGTCCCTCTACCTCCCCCTCTCCCTAACATCCAATGTCCTCCAGCCTTCCCCTCCTCTGACATCCTATACTACACCTGCTAAGGGTGTGATTATTGGCCCGTCCGTTGGTTATATTCGGACGTAATTTATATCGCAACATTCTGTCCCTTTTCCAACTCCCTCCGTCCTTTCCACCTATCTGTTTGTCCGAAAATCTTCCCTTCTCTACCTCTGTTAGAAACGAACTTGAGTGTTGTGTTAATTTTTGAAATAACTTGGAGTAAAATTTATGGCCTAGCACTCTCCCTCTCCCATCTCCTCTTTCTCTCCCTCCCTCTCTGCTTCTATATTTTCTCCTCTCCATCTGTCTGCCTCTCTCCCTCCATTTCTCACCTCCAACTCTGATATTTCGTTTTCCTCTTTTTGTTTCTCTCTCTCACTATTCCTCCGTAACTTTCTTTTCAATCATTTCCTATTCTTTTTATTTGGAAAGTTATGTTTTTCTCTCATTTTCTTCCTCTCTTTTCTCCAAAAAGGTCTTGTATGCACATACTCGTACCTCTTTTCTCTAATAACCTCTAGTGATATAATCAGAATATTGTTAAAATTGACCCTTGCCAAAAAGATACTGATATTGAAAATGGTATGGGGCAAGGACTCAGAAAAAAATGGTATTCATGACTTTATGCATTTCTGCATAACCTAAAGATATCTACCATAATGTAGATTTTACTGCTATTTATGGTTATCTTGCTTTTGTCCTTGCAAATTATGGTACCCAACACAACTCTTCCTTTTGCAAAACCTCCCTCTAAAAAAAGGTCATCAATTTCACCCCCATATTGAATTTTGCCAAAAGATATTTGCACGTTTTCGTAATATCCTTTAAGCGATTCAAGTGATGCAATATTTCCCCTTCATTTTGAAAATTCCCTACCCACCAGGTATATTATTTGACAAAAGCATTTTCCCCTAATGTTTTGCGACACAAGGTAATATAACCCACCAGTGATTTTGAAGGGGCGCGATACCTGGGTAGTGCGTCAGAAAAATGACTTGGTGCAAGATTTCAAAACAAAATGATGTCACAAAATTTATCTATGGCTTGTTGCAACCAAATCCTTTTTCTTTTAAAATTAAATTTTCATATTTTCCCGTGGTTTGTTGGTGCAGTTTTGGGCTAAACGGATTAGGTTATCAAAAATGCAGTCAATCCCACATAAACTACTTATAAAACCTCCTGACAAGAGATATTGGTCATGAAATCAATTTGCGGAGTTTAGTATTAACTCCTTTTTTGAAACTACTTCAAGATTAAAACATACAAAATACATTGAGATTAAAGGGACAGGCTACATTTTTCAACCTGTTGCTGTGGAAACCATGGGTCCTTGGAACGTCGAATCTAAGAAATGGTTAGACTATTTGGGAAAGAAATTGATTGGAATTACGGGATTGAAAATCTGTGTATATTTTGGAAAGCATATCTGCCTAATATCTAATCTGCCTGGACTAATAGTAATGCTAGCTTCATGTTCATAGCTATGTTGTCAAGAGACGTGTCAGAATCCAGTGCTTGGCCTGAGAGGTTTGTTTGAAAAACAACTCTTTGGACGAATGACAATATCCTTATATACATTAGTGTAATAGACTCATTGAAACAATCTTCTCCTCTTTTTCTTCTCCTTCTTTTTAGCTTCATTTCCTTTTTCATTTTTACTAGGAATTAATTCTTCATCGGATAATTCTTCATCTGATAGAAAATCTTCATCGGCGTCTTCTTCATTGGATAGTTTTTGATTAACTTCATCAAGTATTACCTGTTTTTCTATGACATCCTCTCTATTGTCTTGGTTACTTTCAGTGGTGTTTTCATCGGATTTGCTGTTTTCATCTGATTTGATGGACGTTTCAGGAGTGATTGTACCATCCTTTGATGGCTCTTTTTCGCCAGTTGAAGAGTTTTGGACGTAGTAATAAATACCTCCTAGAATGGCAATCATTAAAAGAAAGAGGGTCCATGCACACAAACTGTACTTGTTGTCTGGATAGGTAACAGTTGTTATCAGATCATGTCCTGTGTTGTAGACTTCTATTTTCATTCTCTTGCCGGGTGCAATTGGTGGCATAGCCATTGTGACTAATGCGTGGGCTGTATTTTTTGTGTGTTGTTTATGATCGTGTATGTTGTTATGTTGTTTGTGTGTGTTCCTAACTTTTAGATGTTTTACGTGGAAGTTTTGGGTTTGGTGTTCTGATGTTGTATGTGTGTGGAAAGTGAAGATAGTGAATTGATGTAATATTGGCTATCGCAACGAAATCAATTCACTTGCCCATGGTGACTTAAATTCAATTCGCCATAATTCGAGCGGTATCTTTGAGGCTTCGTGGATCAAGATACCACCCACGCAGTTATGGTTTAATCGAAGATGGAGCAGGAGTACCCTTTTAAAATATTGTTACATGTTTTATTAATTTTACTAATGATTTAAAAATAAATATATTAATTTGATGATTCTCTTTTCCCTCTGTAGGTGGCGTGGCGAATAACATGTATTTGCTGACAAACTGGAAGATATGGAAAGTAATGAAATAATAAGTTTAGTGATGTCACTAGTGATGAAATAATAAGTTTAGTGATAGTCCGTCCCGGTAGCTCAGTGGTAAAGGCGGCACTCTGTGAATCCAGAGATTCCAGAGGTCGTGGGTTCGAAACCCAGCCGGGACATGACAAGTTATCCTCCCATTTAAAATTTTTACCACATAATAATACGGCTTGGGCTTACTGCTGGAATAATGGGACTTTAATAGTCTTAATCGGGCAGTATAAATAAGGCGATATTATTATTATTATTACTCAAGCTCACATTGCGCTAAATATTTACCGAACTTGAGACCCGAACCACTGACCTCCAAGTTACAAGTCCGCAGCCGTAAAAAGAGAAGGACGTTCAAAATCTCCTTTCCTTCGTGTTCCATTTTCCATTCTATTTTTTCAATTCAGCAGTTCCAATCCCAAAAAGAAAAAAGATCAGGCATTAAATTTTTTTCAAACAGTCTGATGCTGTACCGGCAGACATGTACAAATTTCAGACCTAACTTGTGAAGCGTTTTGGGTTGTCATCCAAATGATGAAGTCCTGAATAATGTTTTTTATGTTTAATAAAATATACTATATTCACATAATATGTTATTAAAAAAAAAAACTTGTGAAGTTGTAACAGAGACCGCAATGCGTATTGCGTACGGCGGGCTTAATGAATGCAGCTCTTTAATAATGTTGTTATTTGTTTAAAAAACACTAAAAACCCGTCTGATTTGAACATGTGGTATGAGTGAAAGGGTAAAACTCATTTCAAGGCCAAAATCCAGGAAGGGATAAATAACAATAAATATGACGGCGCTATTATACTTTCCTCTTCAGAAGGGGTGCATCCTAATGCCCTGTGTGTTGCTGCTGAATTGCTAATGCTGATTTTTCAAGATGGGCACGAAAAGTTTATTGGGGTAGAGGAAGACACAAAGTGGAAATTTCAGAGTGGAGGGGAAATAGTTAGAGAAAGAGGGGAAGTTGTTTTGGGAGATGGGTGGAAAAGGTGAAAGAAAGGAAAACGAGATGGTGGAGACTGGAATGGTTGGGGGAAGGGGTAAGAGAAAGTGTAGCATTCACAGGTAGGGGAAGATAAAGGCGAGGAGGGGAAGATGAAAGAAATGGAGGGGAAGGGAGGATAGCGTGAAAATTCCACATGGTTACGAGAATAAAATGCGCGGGAAAAAATGTTTGCCCCTCCCTTTCCCCTCTCTTATTTAGAGTAGGGGGAAAAGGGGAAGACATTATCTTGTGGTTCTATGAGTTTTCCGCCAGGCTGTGCTAGGAGGTGGTGGTGTTCAAACTTGAATGAACTGACTCCTCATTTCGTCATTTTCCAGTCTTCATCCTGAAAGTTTCCTCTGTGAAAAGCTTTCAATTTCAAAATGATGTTCAAATTTCACGCCAGAGAGCGCTCGTTGTATAATATTTTGCTTTGAAAACAATGGCGGGAAAAATGCTTCTAAAGTAAGATCTGAGATGATTTAAGTATTCTTCAAAATAATAATTGTAGATATTTTATTTTCATTTATTCAAAGAATCTCAATTGAAATTCAGAGGGGTAATGCGGCAAGCGTTATTGGTGCTTGCACCATTTCCGAAGATTTGGAAGAGATGTATTATCTATCTATATCTATAAAAGAAAGCTGTCTGTATGTGTGTATGTATGTGTGTATGTATGTATGTATGTATGTTCTTTATACAAATCCACACCGTTTGACGGAGAAACCTGAAATTTTGCACATAGGTCCCTTTGGATCAGGAAATTCTTCTAGGCTAGATTATATCTCCCTGAGGTTAAGCTACAATGAGTAAGGATAAAAATGGATGGGTGACGCAAAAAAAATTCACGTTTTTTGACATAAATGACATTTTTTCTCGAAATTTGTCGCGACGACCTATCAACTCAAAGCGAGAAAGTTTTAGGCAAGGGTTTGAGCTTTCAATTGACATATCGATCGCGAATTTCTGATGAGCCGTTCTTCAGCTACGCCGGGTAAGGTAAAAAAATGGATGGGTAACATGTAAAATTATTCACGTTTTTTGACCTAAATGACATTTTTTCTCGAAATTTGAAGTGACGACCTATCAACTCAAAGCGAGAAACTTTTAGGCAAGGGTTTAGGCTTTCATTTGACATATTGATCGCGAAATTCTGATGAGCCATTCTTGAGCTACGCCGGGGAAGACCAGAAAATAGATGGGCGACAAAAAATATTCAGGTTTTTTTTCAAACCTAAATGACATTTTGTGTGTGTGTGTGTGTGTGTGTGTGGTGTGGTGTGTGTGTTGTGTGTGTGTGTGTGGTGTGTGTGGGTGTGTGGTGTGGGGTGGTGTGTGTGTGTGTGTGTGTGTGGTGTGGGTGTGTGTGTGTGGTGTGTGTGTGTGTGTGGTGTGTGTGTGTGGTGTGTGTTGTGTGTGTGTGTGTGTGTGTGTGTGTGTGTGTGTGGTGGTGTGTGTGTGTGTGGTGTGTGTGGTGTGTGTGTGTGTGTGTGTGGTGTGGTGTGTGTGTGTGTGTTGTGTGTGTGTGGTGTGTGTGTGTGTGTGTGTGTTGTGTGTGTGTGGTGGTGTGTGGTGTGTGTGTGGTGTGTGTGTGTGTGTGTGTGGTGTGTGTGTGTGTGTGTGTGTGTGTGTGTGTGGTGTGGTGTGTGGTGTGTGGTGTGGTGTGTGTGTGGTGTGTGTGTGTGTGGTGTGGTGTGTGGTGTGGTGTGCGTGTGTGTGTGTGTGTGTGGGCTGGGCGAAGCGGGCGGGTGTAACCGCTAGTGTCTAATAAAATATTTGTAATTCGTCTTGTACTAAAAATACTAACATATAAATCATATTGTAGATATACTATCACTTTCAACTTGTCTACTACTATTTGTCTTCCGTAAGAGATGTTGCACACCATGTGGAAGCCAGACTATCCACGGCTTACCAGACCTACATGTACCAGCCTGTGTAGGGCCGTAATATCTGCATCGAGTGGATCACAAAGTTAAAAGCCAATGGATTTTTATAATGACCGTTCCCACGGATTGAAAATATACTATCATTTAGATCTGAATTATGAAACAGGATTAAATTGAAGCTAAGTCACACCCCCTCTCATGTCGGAGATTCAACCAATATATTTATTTATTTACACTTTATTTTTTTATAAAACAATCATCAACACAAAACATAACAATCAATTAAAAACAAAAAACTTGAAAATATATGCAAAAAAATATGGAACATTATGAATTATTATTTACAATTACAAAACGTAATACGGGGCGAAGTTAATGCCTCAGGCATTCTCTGCCACTTGACCAATCACGACGCAATTTTGGCCGAGTTGGAGCAGTCTGGCTTATCCTAGCTGTTTTATAATTCGGCTCTTAGAATACAAACAAACCTTTTGATTCGGATTTCCCGGCACTTACTACATGTCCCAATAGGGTGTCTGTCTGTTATAGAGGTCACTGGTTCGCAGCCCAACCGGGACATGACAAGTTATCCTTTCTTTTGGGATTTCGGCCACATAATAATAAGTTTTGGGCTTTCTGATAGAAAAATAGGACTCATTAATCTTGATCGGGCAGTATAAATAAGGCGGACTTATCATACCTAATAGTCCATCTATGTACTTACGGACTTGTATGATGATTCATAGTAAAAAACATAAGAGTGGTCCATTTATATTAATGTCTATATCTCTATATACAGTTTACACTGAGTAGACTCAATTAATCTACACAGTAGACACACACCTTCTTGGTGTGACGTGCTGTTTTTTAAGTTAACCACTTAAGGTAGTTAAGCACCGGTGTCTTTGTGTTATTAGGAGGGGGGTGTAGAACTATATCCCATAGACGAAGGGGGGGTAGTTCTAAATTAAGATCGATCCAGCCCGCATTCAATGACCCCTACAATGATCTCATAACATCTCTCTTTCTCTCTTATTTTGCTGTCATGCCCCCCTCACTCCCTCCTCACCCCTCTTATATACGAGTATATAATAAATATCTGTATCTCTCCGTCAGTCTGTCAGTACCGATGATCTTATTCTCCTTATTTCTGTCTCTCTATATCCCTTCCTCTTACTCTGCAAATTTCTCTGTCTTCCTTTCTCCCCCCTCATTTTGATCTCTCTTTAATTTAGTCTCTTTTTCTCTCTCTTCTTCCTCCTCCTCCTACATCTCCCTCTCTTTCTCCCTCACCTCTGACACACAGACACACATACCTTCAGTACCATCTCTCTCTATCTCTACTCTCTCTCTCTCTCTCTCTCTCTCTCACCTCTGCCATACCCTCACCGGAAGCATGACTGAAATTAAAGGTAACTCCGGGACACGAACCCCCCCCCCCCCCCCCCCATCTCTCCCCCTTCTCACTCCCTCCCGTATTGACCCCGAGGTCATTTCAATGAAGGTTCATTAAGGTCCCTTTTCTCTCTCTCTCTCTCTCGCAGCCAGGTTAACTCACTTTATTACCTGGGATGCTGGCAGTATGAAGATTCGTCCACACGAGTCCACAGGAACGCTTTCGGATACCTTCTGAAGACTCGTCCACACTGCCTACACTGGTAGTCAAGTGGTTAACGCGCTAGTAAGGGTTGGGTGGAAGAGATTGCCACAGGCAATAACCCCGCCCTTTAGGTAGGACATTATTGTTATTTTCTTTTTTACTTATTTATTTTGTCATTTGTTTGTTTTTTTTTCTTCTTAATTTTATTCTGTTACCATGGTACTTTGTCCTTCTAATAAAGCTTTTTTTTTTTAAAAAAAACTTAGGGATCCGTTGCGTTGGTTCGAATCCCACCCAGTGCATGAATTTTTCCTCATTAATTTGAGTTTGGGACCACATAATAATAAGATTCTGAGGGTTATGTACTAGAAAATGCTTTGAGCATTAGCCTCGCCTGGTGGTTACCTTCCACTAAAGAGTGCCGTCGTAGTCATTTTTTACGATCAAGAGCTAACCTCTTGATTTGGTAAAATGAAGCGCATACCATCATTTGGATAAGATCAGTGAAGAGGCACTACAAGAACACCTGGTCTTGTAGTGCCAAATACATAGCCCCTGTAACATTTTAAAAGAATAACTAGGTATATTTATCAAAAAATCTATCTACATAGGCCCTGTACTGACGCGCCTGGCTTGCTGTCTATTGTTAGTGAGTAGGTACCTAATACACCTTAATTATTTCATTATGTGTGTAACATCAGACATACATGCTGGCACATTGTCATGTTCTGAGGTAGTAAATTGAGTAGATTCCAGAGGGAGAGAGAGAGAGAGAGAGAGAAATAGATAGATAGATAGATAGATAGATAGAGAGGGGTGGACAAAGAGAGAGAGAGAGATGGCGGGGGGTCATTGTACTCGCTTACGGGAAGTATTTTCAATTGAAGGAACAACATGTATAGATATACCAAGTTAGTAGAGTATCTTCCAGTGTCTAGTAGATACTTATTTATTTACTTACCTATCCTTCAATCATCAATGAGTCATATTCATGAGGCTGTATAATCATGGTTTTCGACCTTCTTTGCGTCAATCCATAGGCCTTTGAAATACACAAAATCGCTCAAGTCAAAACTTTTCTTTATTGAAAGCTTCAAATTTCAGCTCTCTACAGGAAACAGTGTCCGCTGTTGGGAGCATCTTTACCCCATATTTAGCTTATGTTGCTATTGGGGTCGGCATTATTCAACCAAAGAGTTAAGGTCGGTAGGGTGGAGCAGGTTTTTTTTTGCGGCTGGATGTCCTTCCTAACGCCAACTATTTGGTTTTAACGTCCTAATCAGGACGGAGGTGTTGTCCATTCGCTGGGAATCGTTTCATTTAAATACATTTTAAGTTTAGTAGGACTTTTTTTTATATATTTTTGCCTAACTTCGAGTTGCTAAACATGGTGTCATTTCAGCATAATCAGTAGATATATAAACAGAAGAAGTGAGAAATTATACTAGATATACAATTAATAATTATAAATTAATAAGCAAGCATATATCCATGGAATATACCCTGAAAATTTCAGCTCGATTGGACAAAAAATGCAACTTATATCATGTTACAATGTTACATACATAGGTAGAGATAATTAGATTGTGACAAATCAATGTTGATCGAGTTAAACCATACTCACTTCGTTCGAAATTAAACGGTCATAGGAGGTTGACTCTAACTACCAACTACTGTTTTTTTTTTTTTTTTTTTTTTAATTGGGGTTTAACGTCGCTTTCAACTGCCATGGTCATATCACGACGGGGGTTTTACCCTCCATTCGCAGGAAACTCACAAACCTGCTACTCACATTGACCTCACCCAGCCTGAGTGGGGCCGGGAAAAGCCAGCGTCACGAGAATTAGAATTTGAATGGTCACCCATCCAAGTCTTAACCTCGCTGGATGTCGCTTAACTTCGGTGTTCTGAAGGGAACAGGTGTATTCAACATGCCATCGACGCTGGCTACAGGTGGTACTTTGAAAATGCATTCGATACCGAATAGAGCATGCACAAAAGGAGTTTTGAATTTTCCCTCTCAAGTTCATCCCTCTCTTATTCTCTCCATGGGTGACAGTTTCTAAAAGTAGTTTTGATTTCCAACAGAGGGCAGCACGTGTATTGTTCGTCTCACAGAATTCGCAGAGGTATTCCTTCATAGGAATCATGATTTACCGCAAATTATTATTAATATTCTGGATCATCAATGAGTCATATTCATGAGGCTGTATAATCATGTTAATAATTTTAAAATAAAAATGAAAAAAATTGAGCTATCGCATTTGTGTTAATCTCTTTCGTGTGATATCGCAACTACTCAAACTGGCTTTTGATAAATCTACGCTGAAAGCGGGACATGAACTACTCACCTCCAGGTTACAAGTCCGCCGCCTTATCGATCAAGCTACTGAGGTCGGTTAAAATTAAAATGTGTCATATAAAAGAAAACTCTCAAAGTCATGGTTATAACCAATGGTTGTATTACAGACCTATTACAGATTACAGTCGAATGTCGAACCTGAGTAAGAGAACTCAAGAGACAAGATTTTCTTTCTCGTATTCAGGTTTTTCTTAAGAAGAGGTTCTCGTTGGTTCGAATCCCACCCAGTGCATGATTTTTTTCTAATTTATTTGAGTATCTGACCATATTAATATTAGACACTAAAGGTTTTTAAAAAAAAATAAGAGTGCCCCGGAAAGGCTTTTGCATTACTTCAGGGCACTCTTTTTTTTTTCTTTTTTAAGTTTCCATGTATTTATATTTCACAAATAAACATCTTCAACAAATAATAATGGTATACCCACCTTCAAAAGATAAAAATCTTGTGCTGAAGGTGGGGATAACTTTACATCCATGCCATTCCGGAAACGGAAAGGAAATACCCTGAAGATTAGGTGTTAGAAAATGCTTTAAGCATTAGCCTCGCCTGATGGTTACCTTCTACTCAAGAGTGTTATTATTATTATTACACCTCAACCGGGATGCGATCACGCAACCCATCGTGGTGCGTTCCAAATACTAACTATTAGGACGATATGGGTGATTTTTTGGGTATCTCTTCCATACACTTTGTCTCATGGCTTTCTACACTGAAATTATGGGGAATTACTCCCTCCATAGAAGAAAATATGGAAAAAATTAAAATCGGAGCAAAAAAACATTTTTATTTTTCAAAAACGAACACAATACTTCCGATTTCTAATACATATAAGAAATTTCTAGGAATTAAAACAAATATTTAGAAGGTAACTACAAAGACCTACACTTGCATTACGTAGATCACTTCCCATGCTCGAAAATATAAATCTCTTTAATTCTGCTACATGTATACCTACATAGTATAAAACATGGAATCTTTGTAAGTCATCCAACAACGTTCCAAGTATTGCTTTTTCAATATCAAAGAGAAGAAAAAAGGTATTTGAATTCGAAGATTTTCAGCAAAAGGCGAGAGAGGGGGAGGAAGAGAGACAAATGTCATCGCACTCCAAACAGGCGAAAATTATTCGGAAAATTCCGAATATTTTCTGAGGTGTAAAACAAGAAAGCTTTCGAAATCAGAATTGGCGCATTCCTTCGTCAGCTCCGGGATGGGATCTTCAAGGAAAAGTCCTGGCTCAGGAATTTCCTTATCCTGCTCAATATTCCGGCAGAAGATTGTTTTTCCTTTATGCGATTCCTCTATATTGGAAAAAAAATCCTGGCATTTTTTCGACGCCCGCACCCCTCCCCCCCCCTCCCGTCCTCCCTTCTTCCCTCCTCCCCTCCACTGTGCTCCTTTCTTTGACAAATTTATTCATTTGTGATTCGAGAAATTTATGTGAGCGCATGCAACCTATAATAACGTATGAGGTATTGGAATGTTCCTCACGAGGAACTGGTGGGGGGGAGGGGGGCGGGGTGTTTGTAGACTTGGGAGCTGAGGAACGGCTTTCTATTTCTAATACGTGTGAATTTGAAAATCTTCAAGATTGACTTTTGCCCAGAGTGAAAATGGCTTGAAGATTGAGACGTCATTCAGTCCAAACTGGTAGTAAGAGAAACCTGTATGTAAAAAGAACAATTTTCAGGTCAAATTTACCTCTCTATAATAGAAAATAACCTCTTTTTAAGACAATCCTGGATATAAGAGAACAATTTTCAGGTCAAATTTACCTCTTTATAATAGAAAATAACCTCTTTATAGGAAAAAACTTGAATATAGGAGAAAAAAAATCCAAGGGACCGTTGAGTTCTCTTATATCCAGGTTCTACTGTACTAGGATCTGTGGTACCTAAAATATCCCTAATGAAGATCAATGACATTTACTTCAAAGGCATTTAAATAATTAGGAATTTTGAAGATTAAAAAATAAGATTACAAAAATTTCCTACTTGACTTGAGGGATCTTTGTTAATTAAATTTTATGACTTGGCTCTTAATGAAATTAATATACCTACTTACCTTACATATTACTTACCTCTTACATGTTAGTTTAAACGAAAAATCAATTAGAATAGTGCACTGGTAGTCAAGTGGTTAACGCGCTATTCTGGTAATCCATCAGGTAGCTCTGGGGTCCGTTGGTTCAAATCCCATCCAGTTTTTGTAATTTTCCTCATTAATTTGATTTAGTGACCACATAATAATAAGACTCTGAGGGTTAGGTAGTAGAAAATGCTTTGAGCAATAACGTCGCCTGGTGGTTACCTTCCACCAAAAGAGTGTTTTTATTATTAAGAACTTCTGGGTTAGCAGGCAGCCAGAGTTATAGCAACCCTCATAGTGACTGAAAGCTGAGAGGCTCTCACAACACGAGACTGAAATATTATAATCTCAGGACAAGGATCATTAGTGGAGGAAGTGAAAGAGGAGGAGGAGAAGAGGGAAGAGAAATAGAGTGCAGGGATGTGTTGCAAAGGACACACAAAACATGAAGCTTTTAGCGTCCTGACAAAGGTCTTCTGGAAGATACAATGATGAGATGGAAGATAAGAAGAATCAGGAAAGGAGGAGATGGAGAAGGATGAGGAGGAGGATGAGGAGAAGGAGGAGGAGGAGAATGAGGAGAAGGAGGATAAGGAGGAGAAGAAGGAGGAGGAGGAGGAGTAGGAGGAGGAGGAGGAGGAGGAGTAAGAGAAGGAGAAGAAATAAGAAGAAGGTGGAGGAGGATAATGAGGAGGAAGAGGTCTAAAGGAAGTAATGTACATTAATTCATCTCTTGATAATAAACCACGGATGGAGATGTTCATAGGAAACTTTTCGCGATGTTTAATGGATTCTGACGAACATAAATACTTGGCATTCCTTCTTGAGTTCGACAAGTCGAAAAGAAAACGGAAAAGCTTCTCTGATTATTGAATAGATTTTATTTATTATTTTTTAGAATATAATAAGGACCTCCGAAAAGAAAGCAAAATAATTAATCTTTTTGTATGTCTCATTGTCTCAAAGATAACAGAATTACGAGACTTTCTTCGTGGTAATATTGTTTTTAGTTATAATCAATCTATCTACAAAGGATGGAACATCAGTACAGAAGAAGTTGTGGAGCGAATATTATATACCTATATACTTATTAGGAGACAAAGGATTCCGCGGAACCTAGCGAAAAGTATGCTCCTTTTCAAATTCCTGATTCGTGAAATTTTCTTAGAACCTTCTCTTAATTTCTTCTGTTAACCCGAATCTCAAGTAGCGTCCCTCTTAACTTATTGCAACTGTTCAAATGTAATGAAAGAAGATAAGTTAACTCCAAACCCAACCGAGGAAGCTATTATTATTATTATTAAACAATTTCAATGACATAATGTACAATACAAATACAATGGAAATAACATATAAAATAAAAATTAAAAATAATAGAAAAATATACAGAAACACATGTCCTGACTAAAGGGCGGGGTTATTGCCTATGGCAATCTCTTCCACCCAACCCTTTGAAATACTTTCTCAAAGAAGCTAAGTTTGAAATACTTTCTAAAAGTACATTTCCGTATTAAACTCTTCGAAAGGAGTTGTAAATTTAACAAGTGCTTCACAGAAGTAGGGTATACCTTTCAAAACGTATTTTCTGAGACTTAATACAAAAGCTTTTTATTGACCTTAGGTATTTCTTTTGAATACAATTCCTTTATGTTCCGCCTTTGTTTTTGAACTTTTTATAGGAGCAACTTAACTGTCCGAAACCAGGGTTTATTTTAAATATTACACAGAAATATTTGCGTGGCAGGCGGCGCTTGAAAGTTTTGCTGCATTATTCATTCAAAATACTGCCCTGGGTGAAATTTCCACGGGCACAAGTTGCCTTCGCTCCAAACTTAAATTTTTTTTTCTTCATAATACTAAATAATTTACGAGCATTATTAAGTCTTTTCTAGTTAAGTTCAGTACTTCTTCTTCTTTTACTCTGTCTTATCCTGCTCAAGCAGGGTCGACGTTGTTCAACCTCATGGTTGAGGTTAATTGGTTTTGGCACATTTTTTACGGCTGGATGCGCTTCCTAACGCCAACGATTCTATTTGATTTAACGTCCTGGATTAGGCCGGGGTTTTACCCTCCATTCGCTGGGAATCGTACCAGCTACCCACATTAACCTCACCAAGCCTGGGTAGGGCCGGAAATACCAGCCTCACGTGTTTGGATGGAAATTTCTTCGAAAAGTCTGCCCCAGCCGGGAGTTGAACTCGGGAAGTCTGGACTACGGGCAGTAGTCACAACCATTATGCCACGGAGGCTGTCCAGTTAAGTTCAGTACTTACCTAGTCCTAACACCTTCATGAAACTCATCTTGGCATGGTATATTATAACAACTTACCAGAATATCAGCTGTAAATATATACCTTTTTAACCAGGATACCATAAATTCGCAAAAAAGTTAATAACAAAATAATTTGGGACATCAAAAATAAACTTCAAGTATCAAAATCTGTAAGCGTCCAATATTTTACATAATCTTTCTTACTGAACATACTGAACAATAAATAATAACAAAATTCCTTGCCCCAGAGCTGATATTCTTGACTCGGACTTTTTGAAGCGCTACGCCACACGCGCTAACGCCCAGTATGCCAAAAATGTTCGGAGAAAACCAAAAGGATGTGAGAAGTTAAGAAATAACGAAAAACATATCTGGACGTTCATTTAAAAAGTTCTGGTTTTCCAGAGTTTAGAGCAGTATCCTCCTCTCATCTTGGTTTGAAAATGTTGATCTTATTTCTAACTAGTTAAAACCCGGCACTTTGTCGGCGTTAAGGTTTTTTTCCCGTGGCTGGTGTCCTGCTTGAAAATGGTAATAGATATTTTAATTTTGCTAGGTAGTTTGACGGTGTTTTAGTAGGGGTCAACTCTCATGAAAATTTCAACATCTATTACCGTTTGGGCTGTGGTATTGTAATCATACAATCCCAAAACGGACATAGTCAGCCAGATACGCACAGATTTGAGTTTTATGTAAATATAGAGATTTTATTATTGTCATCATCAACTTCTTCTAGAGCGGAGGTTTTTTAAGTCGGTAGAGTTCACTGGTCTCACCATTGGTGAGTTCAGTGAACTCTACCGATGTGTGCTGTTTGAATGCATTAGAAGACTTTAACCTCCTTTCTACAAAAAAGAAAGAGAAAAAAACTTCTGATCATCATTGTCTTGTCCATCGAAAATAGACAACATTGCTGCAAATCAAAACCTGCTGAAGAGAGCCATTAAGGTAGAAACAGCTGTCCATAGGTATATTCTGACATTCATATAGGAGCAGTGAAACCTCCGTTAACGGACACCTCCCAATAACCATACCCATAAAGGAACGAGGATATTTTCATTAGTTTACTACCGATATCTGTAATCAACTTCTCAATTTTCTGTTTATACTGATTAGTTTGAAACAGCTGTCCATATATGTCCAAAATCTAATGTGCAATTTAACATCTACAACATCTCCTTCACTTTTCTGTTTTCGCTGACTGACTCATATCAGTATAAGTAGAAAAGTGAGAGTTGTATACAGTCGAACCTGGATATAATGGAATCGAATATAATAAAAAAATCTTCTTAAAAGAGAAAACGCCAGGTCCCTGCTTCACTTGTTTGTGTGTAATAGAGAACTGGCTACATCAGTAACCTCTTTTAATAGAATTTTTGCTCTGTCCTTTTCTATTATATCCAGGTTTGACTGTACTTTCCTTACCATCATCATGCGTTTCTCCGTCATCGTAATCATCTTGCTCAAGTCTTTCTTCTGTCGCATAAGCAACATCATTATTCCCATTCCATCAATATCTGCAGGATATTTTCTCTACACGTGGCTCCCAAGTTGGACATCTCCTGCAAGCAGAAGTTCTCAACTTTTTCTTCCTCATCCTGCTTGATCTCATCCTGCAGGAATTAGCAACTTATTTGTGTGTAATCGAGAGTTGTGGTTTTTAACTCAATCCTTCCTTCCTTCCTCTTTATCACTGTCCCTCACTCTTTCTCTATTGCTATCGCTTCTTCTGGAAATTTAGTTCCTATTCTTCTGATTGCTTCTCCTCTTTTCTCGACCACCTATCTTTCTCTTCCTCTTTCCTCTCTCTTCAAGCTTGTACAGCTATATCCTCTCCATTCTCCCCGTCTTGTTCTGTCCTCTCTATCGTTTGTCCACGTTCTCATTCTTTCTTCCTGTTCCCATATTCCCTAATCAACAATCCTTCCATCTCCTCCAGAAGCAGAAGTTGCGGTCGTCGATCTTTTTCTCCCAATCCAGAAATTCTGTCCCACTTTATCGAAAATATCTTCCTCACTTCCTCTCTTTATCACATTCTTCCTCCTATTTCTCCTTCTCTCATTTTCTCTCTCTCTCTCTATCTCTCTCTCTACCTCTTTCTTGTAGAACAACGCTTTTTCAAGCTTTCGTTCTCTTTCTACCGTCTTTTGTTTCCCATGATACCTTCGGGCACAATATTTATTTGCTTTTTGTTTGCAGTTCTTCCCCTCTTGTTCTTTTTGTTCTCCTATCTCCCTTCTGCCTCTTTCTCTCCTCTTCTCTTGTTCTCTCTCTCTCTCTTCTGGTTTTTGCGTCTAATGTAGAAGGAAAAGTTCGACCAGATTAAGGAAAACTTTGTTTCTTGCCCTCATACCGTCCTCTTCTTCTCTTCTCTTCCTCTCCTCCTCCCCTGTGTACCTCATTCTCCTTGACTCCCCGTATCTCCGGCTGTTTGGTAAAAGTTGCTGCATGTTTAGAAAGCCACACATTGTGAGTGATGTACAGGGCTCAAAGAAGTAGTATTTCTACGACCTGGTTAATATCATCTGGATTGGGTTGAGAATCTCTTTGCCAGGTCCAAACTCATGTAAGTGTATCTTGCCATATGTATGGTAAGTATGGTATTTAACAACATACTATACTTGTACTTGGACCTGGCAATGACTTAAGGAAAGACTAAGGCCCCAATTATTCCGTGTGGCTTCCGACTAAGAATAAGACTACGGATTGTTCCCCCTGTCGTAAAAGGCAACTAAGAGGAACATCTCTCAGAAGCTGTTGAAAATCTTCAAAAGAAAGAGATCTTTATAAAACTCTCAGGAGCTACTGGAAAGCGGATCGAATGGCTGCTCAAACAATGCCTTAATCCACAAGAGGCCGGTCAAAAGCCGTAGAGCCATTTTTCAGTAAACAAGCACCAAAGAGAAGCCTCGTTCAAAAGAAACCACTTCAGATCATCAGGATGAGAAGCTAATAGAGCAGAAGAGGTAGAAAACAACCTCAGCTATACTCTCTTGTAAAGATAGTAGGCCCCAATTACGAAACAGGATTATATTAAGTATAATGCTACACTACCCCTAATTACACCCTCTGGTGGGAGATTCAACCAATCACAGCGCATTTATATTAGCTGTTAAGTGATAGTGTCTTAGGATAACAAATCCTAGATATTTAATAACAGTATTATGATTCGGCCCTATTAAGTGCATACATAATTATATTAATCATCTCGACCATGCACTGATTTTTTCAAGCTAATGTCAATGTTCCATACACTTCTCGAATGAATTCCGCCCTCTACCATGGAAATAACTAGCCTAACTGAAGCAGACCCTGTAACCCTCAGGTCACCTACCCGCTGTCAGTTCGCCGTTATTATATGCAAACAAAACTTATTTGCGCGACCCCCCTGATGAGAACCCCCGACCTCCAGCGTCCTGAACCCGTATGCAAATACTACAGGGAACAATCGGGAACACATATTTTTGCCTCACATCAAAGAGTTCCGAAATTTTTGCTCTGACCACAGCCCGTATTGAAAGTTGCCGGAGGTTGCTACCTCTATAACTGTCTGTTTGTTGTTCAACTTTTGATTTTTCTGCCGTGACAGTTTTATTGTTGACAATATCTTCGTCTCCCCTTGTTACCTTCCCTACTCTTTTGATCCTTGCTTTAACTTGTTTGATGATATTATACTGTTATATATATTTTAATTTTTGTTATGAATGAGGTAAATTTTAGTGTATTAACGATGAAATATACGACGTTCATACAATTCTTCTTTAAAATTTAATTTCAGGCAATAACAAATATCGTTTTTTTTCAGGCAAGTCATGAAATTGGCATCCTGCAGCGCTGGTTGCCTCCCGAAGTCTACGGGTAATTAATGAAGGAGCTTTTTGTCGCAGTATCTCCTTTATTGTTTCACTTTTCCTCTAAATTCCTTCCCTTTTTGTTTCCTCGAATGAATTAGAGAAAGTTTTTGGAGGGAAAACAATGCGGAAGGTTTTTTGTCTCCTAAATATTGGAGGGACATTCAATTCTTAAATTTAACGTCCATTACCATACAAAAATCATATGACAA
This sequence comes from Bactericera cockerelli, assembly GCA_024516035.1. NCBI lineage: Eukaryota > Metazoa > Arthropoda > Insecta > Hemiptera > Triozidae > Bactericera > Bactericera cockerelli. The sequence goes on along the minus strand of CM044961.1, from coordinate 27,403,142 downwards.
TTGATTCATATAGAAACAAATGGAGTTTGAAGTTTATCCATTGAACAAAACCCAAAATACCTAGCGTCATAGGCACGAGTTGAATACACAAATTATCGTAAGATCGCTATAGTTAAGCAAATTCAGGCGAGGTTCAAACTTAGGAGGTGACCATTGGCTATTCGTAGCACCATCCTGGTAACCCTGGTCCTGTGATGTTGATTTTTATAGCTGGTTTTTGAGTTTCCAATTAATGATATGAATGTATGGTAAGATTGGTAAGACACCCGTTTCGAATGGTATTATGATGTTGATGTGAATCAACGTTTTTTTTTTTTTTTTTTTTTTTTTTAAGAGAACAATAGTTTAATGAAAGTTTGGAGCAATGTGCTGTTCTAGTGGTGTTGTTCTGGGAGTCTCAGTTCTTGCTGCGATCCTCTCGTTAATCTTAATAAGAAAGCATCATTATTGCCTGCTACTTTCTCAGGATGGTGTTTCTCTCCTTTTTTACTTCAATTAGTGTCAATTTAATTGTTGCTTTCCAATAGTTGTCCATTGTGTCTCCTGTGTCCTTGGGTCTTGCTGCTTGTAATGTTTTTTAATCCTAGTTTAATCCTTGCTTACTAAAACATATTCAGACAAAACAGAAAAAAGACAGCTTGGTTCAATTTAATTGTGACTTTCTATTGTTTATTTGTCCCCATGTCCTGGTATACCTTGCTTGTCTCCTGTTTTATAATTCCTAGCTTATCAATAATAATTACACTCTTTAGTGGAAGGTAACCACCAGGCGAGGTTGATGCTCAAAGCTTTTTCTACCATCTAACCCTCAGAGTCTGATTATTATGTGGTCACAAACTCAAATTCGTGAGGAAAAATTCATGCTGTAGGTGGGATCCGAACCAACGGATTCCTACGCTACCTGATGGATGACCAGACTAGTGCCTTAACCACTTGGCTACCAGTGCACTGAGAAAGTTTCCTCCGTTTTACTTTCTCCGTGCTGAAAGATTTTGTATTTTAATTAAACCTATTCCTCTTATATTGGTTTCAATGAAATTTTGCCAGTGTGTTAACTACGTCTTTCCATAAAGTCTCGTTCAGAATGTAATATTTTTATTATCAAGTAATGATTAATAGTAATAATATTGATGTATTGAATCCTAACGACGAAAGTTTCGAAAATGTTGCTGAAACTTGTCACAGACAGCCATAACAGTTTTATGCCATCTATAATTTTTGCTTTCTCTCACAATGTGCTGTCTAGTGATAAGTATAACAATATCCACTTTCCTCCAAATACTCCAATTGCTTTATGCACACTCGTATAGCTACTCATCCAGAAAGCACCCAACAAGGTGATGATGAAAAAGAATTGATTGAACATATCATCACAATTGTTACCGAATTCAATAAGAAAACCCCTAACGTTATTTCCATGATAAAGAACAACATTCGTGTTTATTCAGTAAGGGGGAAAGTCCATGTAGGCAAAATAGGTAGAATACATTTTGTAAGGAATGAATAAATATATAATATACTTAGACATAAGGAAGTATATAAACAGAAAGAAGATAAATAAACAAGATTTTTTACATTTCCGCCGTATTGACCACTGATTACATTTCAACCCTTTGCAAACTTTTTTAGGAACTCTTTTTTTCTTCTTTCTGACGAGTTTTCAATATAAGGATTGTGTATACTTTAAGTAAAGTTCCTCTAGAATAAGTGAAGTTAGCTATGAATTCTTTCTGGCGAATCAAGACTCAAGAGGACCTCGGCACAATTTTTCTGGGCATTACTGAGGCATTGTGGCATTACTAAGAGCCTAATTTTTTTTCTTCTTAAAATGCCCATACTTAGCCAAGCTGGTGAAACCATTCCAATTGGTCACGGCGGCTATACATGATAAAAAGCAGCACTTGGCCAATATCTCATTTACCACAGAGCAGCACCGCCCACAGGCCGCTGCAATTTCTTGAGAATACCACTCCAAGTGTCCACGTGACGTTAGCACATGAATTCTAATATCATTTTTATTATTATCCAACTTTTTTATCTACACGGAATATAAGAAGAAGCGGGAATGGTGTAGCTTGTATATTGAAAATATGCAGGGGAATGTGGAAATCTTGACCAGTGCAGTAGCGCATCACTGATCAAGAGGACTCAAACCCAATTCTCAATCATTAGAGGAATTGGAACGAGACTACGAGGTACAAGAAGAAAAATTCAACATGTAACGGAAGATGGAGCTATAATTTGATCTATATTTGAAAAGAAAAAAAAATAATATTTGCTTGTATTGTTGATTGATGTTGGATCAAATATATAAGTTATTTTTTGAGGAGCTACTGTAGACTCTTTCTGAAATATTAAAAAAAAGAGGACTCATGATAGTCATAAGCTCATGGTAGATACTTTTATCAGTTTTATCCTAACTACCTATACAAGAAATAAGGAAAAAAAAATTACTAGAGTTTTATGTTTATATTTTGGATAAATATTTTTCGAATTTTACTGTCCCGCTAGAAATAGAATGAGAGCTAAGACGAGCAAAATCTGGAAGAGTTCGAAGGTACTCTTATTCATTTTTAAATATGAGTGATTCACAGCTTTTTTATTTCGTAGTCATAAAACCGAAACTTTTGTAAACGCTTGTGGTCTATGTTGTAGCTATTTACACAAATTATCCATGCCTCCCTTTTGATGGGTGAGAAGTGACACACTACTTCCCGTTTAGGGGCTAGGTTAACATTAACACGAGCAATAATACAATTACAACACCCGTTTTATTCTACTTTCCTAGTATGTCCAATTTGCTAGTCAAAAGCTTAACGCGCTAGTCTGGTAATCCAGGTAGCGTAGGAGTCCGTTGGTTCGAATCCTACCTAGTGCATGAATTTTTCTCATTAATTTGAGTTTGTAACCACATAATAATAAAGACTCTTCTTGGGGTTAAGTGGTAGAAACTACTTTGAGAGTGATATTATTATTTATGTAACATAAGGCAGGTCCTGACTCCCTGTGCTGTAGCGTACCCACACCACTGCAGCTGACCAGAGAGAACAATACCCACATGTTTCCCTACCCTCCTCCCCTGGCCATCTTCCTGTAGGGATGTCCTTTTAAAAATAAACCTTTATTCCGGGATAGTAAGATATTCAGTTTTTTTTTCTTACTTCTTTTTTTTTCTTGTGGAAATATTATTATTTTAAGAACAGGGAATTTTTTATTACAAGGTATGCTAGGAGGGGAGGACACATGTGGAATAGACAAGGTTGAGTTGCTTCCTCTTTGCTGCACTCTGCATTGGTGGTCAAGTGGTTAAGCCGTTGATTCGAATCCCACCCAGTGCATGTATTTATCCTCATTTATTAATAACATTTTCAACCAATCTTTATCAGATGTATTCAGTACAATACAATATGATACAAAATAAGTTTAATAGTAGTAATAATAATAATATTCGCCTTATACTGCCCGATTAGGAATATGAAAGTCCCATTATTCCAGCAGTAAGCCCAAGACACATTATTATGTGGTAAGAATCCCAAATGGGAGGATAACTTGTCATGTCCCGGCTGGGTTCCGAACCCACGAACTCTGGAATCTTTAGATTCACAGAATGCCGCCTTTACCACTGACTAAGAAAAGATAAACCAAGATTTTTAAGACATCCCAAGTTATCAAAGCTTAAGAACCAAGTCAAACGTCAAACCAGCTTACCTTAGGTGTTTGAAGTTTAACAAACCAAGTACAGTGAAATGCGTCTGTGATTTGATTACTTTTATTTCAATACTGTAAATGTACAAAGTCAGGCTGGGGGACTATAAACAGGGAGTAGACCAGCAATACCAGCATGGGCTTGGTTCTGGGGGCCCCTGTCAATTATTAGCCTCCTTGTAAATACAGTGGTAGAAGTGCTGAGTCATTCCTCCACTATCTGGGTACCATCGTACATGATGACACCACCCTATGATGATGAAATGTACATTGAATATCGTGCATAAATGTTATGTGATATAGGATACTCGCGGAATCATTATACCACCCTTTGTAACTTTAGAACGTAAATGGCGAAAACAAAGTGCTGTTCCCATCCGCATTGAACGCAATATATTTTTTTTATGTAAGAAATTTTTCTACATAAAAAAACAAGATAGAATTTCTGGACGGTTTAGTCATAAAAATTGAGTGGACATCACTACAAGCGGACCATATTGAATTTTCATTTCTTTAACTCGAAAAAAAGAGAGAGAGAGAGGTAAAGAGGAGAGGGGTAAAGAGGAGAGGGAAAGGTCAGGGGTCGAGGGTAGTAAATGACACCTGGCGACCCCAGGGGTGGTATCCCAGGTCTAGTGGGGTCGAAACAGTTGTCCGAAACATTTTCCAATTTTCTACCCTTGCACATATGAAACAGATCCCTCCACCGGATATACCTCTATGTCATAGACTTACCATTTATAGCCATAGGTAGGTACCTGGTGTTACACAGCCTTTAGTAACCCGTTTTAGTGGTTGCACCTGAGTTCCGACCCGAGGCATGGCCTTACGCATTTATTTTACCTAGTAGTAGTAGTAATGAAAATATTTCGGTTCCAAGTGCAGCATGCTATCAGGAAAGGTGGGTTTTTAGTGGGTGGAAATCTCACACCCCAGGCTCAGACTGGGTGTCTTTAAAAGATTTTTCCCCGCCCTTCGTTTAAAAAAAAAAAAGTAGTAGTAGTAAACTCTTTATTGAAATTTATTTACATAAATCACAAAGGGATTGAAGAATAGCAACTATAAGATGGTATGACCGAAGACGAAGACCCGAAGATCATATGGTACTTCAAGTCATAAAAATAAATGAAAATGTACAACCAAGGACTAGAAGAGGAAGGCCAAATCACTCATGGATAAGACAACAAAAGAGATTAGAAATAAACAACATATCTGAAGAAGACAATACATAGCAAATAGAAGAATTTACAATCTGCGCACCAGAAGAGCCGACCCCAGATATCACTAGATTTATAAGGGAATAGGCAAGGGAGATATACATATATAAATCACAAAGGCAGGAATTATTGCCTAAGGTAATATCTACTATCCAATCTCTACCCGGACTTGTACCACCGACCTCCAGGTTACAAGACCGCCCACCGCCTTATCAATCAAGCTACTGAGGTCGGTCGCAACTAATACTCAGTACTCAAGTTATCCAGCTTTCCAATGTATTTATTTTCCGTCTGTTTTATTTGTTACAGGTAAGGTTCCTCACACTGGCAAATAATTTACAATTCTGGAACGTAAGTCTGCTAATTCATTAGGTATAACCAAAACTTTCAAAATGTTACCTATCATAAATATTATTTATGAATCGTTTAACCTTAACTATTTGAGAGATAGTATAAAATAGGCTTTTATAACTTTAATCAAATTTCTAAGAAGTATAAACCTCCTTTACATCATGTAGACCTTGAGAGGATCGGCACGAGCGACCATACAATAATTGGTTTAAGATGCCTGCCTAATAGGAAAAAAAAAAGTTATCAGCTACAGTATCATTAAACAATAAATTTCCAATGACCTCTAATTTATTGATGCGGGGTGATGTGTTCCAGTACATGGATATTTTTTGCAAATTTGCTGACACAGCAAAATTGAATAAAAAATGTCTCATTAATAATAACTGTGATAATAATAATAAGGTAGAAAATGAGAGTGTGAGGGGGAATGAGCTGGGAGGATAATGGAGGAGAAAGGGGGAAGGAGGAGAAGAAATGGAGTAGAGGAGGAAGGATAGTGGAGGATGAATTAAAAGATTAAATTAAAAGGAGAGGTAAAAATAACGGAGTTTTAATAGAGAGGAGAGAAAAAAAGAAAAACAGAGAAAAAATGTGTGAGAGAGAGGAGAGAGAGAGAGAGAGAGAGAGAGAGAGAGAGGAAGGAAGGGAAAGCAATAAGCAGGGTGATTAGAAAGAGGAGATAAAGAAGGAGAGAGGAATAATAAAGTTGGAGGAATAGGTAAAAGAGAAGCAAGGAGACAAATAATAGATGAAGGTGGTTTAGAAGATATAGAAAAAAGGGATAAGAGAGAGGACTCAGGAGATAGAATTGAAGGTAATGGAGGTAGAATGGAAGGTAAAGGAGATAGAATTGAAGGCAATGGAGATAGAATTGAAGGTAAAGGAGGTAGAATTGAAGGTAAAGGAGATAGAATTGAAGGTAAAGGAGATAGAATTGAAGGTAAAGGAGATAGAATTGAAGGTAAAGGAGATAGAATTGAAGGTAAAGGAGGATTTGGAGGAGAGGAATAATTAAAAGGGAGGGAAAACAAAGGAGAGAAAGAGTGAAGAAGAGGGAGGAGAAGGAGGCAAGATGAGAAACTGGCAAGGAGGAGAAAGAAGAGAAGGATGAGTAAGAAGAGAAGGAGGAGTAAGAAGAGAAGGAGGAGTAAGAAGAGAAGGAGGAGAAGGAGGAGAAGGAACTAAAGGAGGAGTAGGAAGAGAAGGGAGAGAGGGAGGCAAGGAGGCATTACAGTGGTCAGGACAGCAATAATTTGTTTGCACAATGCAAAATCTATAGCAATAATATACATAGTCGCCGATAAATCATGCAGCGTTTCCTCTCTTCATAATAGATGTATTAAAAAACATTAAATTTTATTTCAGCGAAATATTTGATTATTATAATTATATGTATGGAAATAAAAACAGAAATCAAAAATCATATCATTGTGTTTTTGCAAACGCCGAGTGAAGGGTCGCTTGAGTGATGTTGGAATTGTGGAAAGCTTACTTTGGTCTATGGTCACATTAATTCTTACATTTTAACTTAAATGATGAAAAAGGGCACAATTCATAAATAATAGGAATACATTTAAACATTAATCTTCGTTACCAATTGACCAAAATTTTACCATCCCTTATTATGTATGAGTCGTTTAGTCGATTTAATCATGTCTTCTCTGCACTTGTGCTTGTCCAACTTTATGCCCGGGTTCAGAATTCAGATCCTCATGCTGGCTGCTAGCTGACAGTAAGCAAGGAATTTCGAGCAAGTATTACGTATAGTTATTCCGCCGTGTGCCGTGTACCAAATCTCTTGTAGAAGTATCAGTAGAAGTGAAGGAATATTTCTCCTGTCGTGTACTAACACTCTTGGATGAGTGGCAGTAGAAGTAAATAAATGAGTAGGTGAGTGAGGTCTTTACATCCTCGCCATGTCCATTCTCTGCTCACTTCCGCTAAACGCTGAATGACACTCACAATTCGTTAGTCCAGCCTCATTTTCAGCACTCCCTCAAGCGGGCCTCTACCTCCCTACCTCCTGGAAAAACTAAACAAAAATATTCATCATAATTCGATGAATGGAAAATTAGAATAAAAGTACACTCGCATGAATATAAAATATTATATCTCCCATGATTATTATTAATTCATACATTATTATCTTTCTGCATACTTTGCCAAAACTACTGGGTGATTTGCAAAGTTCAGGCTTGTATGAAGTGGTGAAATATGTACTATAATATGAGATACCGATGAAAGAATTTTCACTAAAAAAGCAAATTACTGGGACCCGAATGAATTAACGCTGCTGTGGTGAACACAGTTACTATAGTATCTGATTTCAGTTCTGTGATTGGTTGTTACCATGGTAACAACAACGGTATAGTAACAATCAATCTCCGCTTCAGCGTCGTTCATTCCTTCGGGCCTATGACAACACAAGGCAACAGACAAATCTGCAGCACTGCAGCCTTAAATCTGAATTATAAAACAGGATTAAAGTTAATATAAGGTCAGACTGTCCCTCAACTCGAACTATAGTGTGCTGTGATTGGTTGAAACTCTGACTTGAAGGCGTGCGTAGAAGCTTTTCTTAAATTTAATCGTGTTACATAATGTGCCCTATAAGATTCCACACTAGCCAGGTGATCCAGGTAGTGTAAGGATCCTTTGGTTAGAATACCACCTAATGCGTAATGTATGGCTTTTTCTCTATTCAATTGCACAGCAATCATGCATTATTATATTACTCCAGCTACAGTGCACTGTTTAAAAGGCCTTTTCTGCCATCGTCGATGGCGCGTTGAATGAACTGGTTCTCGGAGGATCACTTATGTTAAGCAACGCCCAGCGAGGTGAAGACTACGTGATGCTGGCATTCCGGCCCAACCCAAGCTGGGTGAGGTTAATGTGGGTAGCAAGTTTGTGAGTTTCCTGCGAATGGAGGATAACACCCCCCTCGTGATATGACTATACAGTTGAAAGCGACGTTAGACCAAAAAGAAAAACAAAAAAAGACCTATTCCTTTTTAAATAAAGTTGTGTGTGGCATAACTTATGGGTCCCCCGTCACCACACTCGTGTTTCGATGGTGTTGTGATTTGCCATTGATATAAAATAAATTATACCATCTACCTCACTCCGCTAATATTTATAATTATTATGTATTCCACATAGGAGGTATAAGCGTTATTGTTCTACATAACCTACAAATAGTATTTGGGTGGACACTGGACAGTCGTGCGTCTAGCCAAGTTTAAATATTTTTTTATCCACAAAATAATTTGTTTTCTGTTAATTTAAACTGCTCTAAACGAAGAGTTGCTAACTGACACAGTATACACAAATCTAACATTCTTGTCATTTGTTAATTAAAAATTGCAGGTTGCAGGGAAGAATAAACTTTGTTGAAAATGAAAATATTTCAGCAGCATCTTTGGGGACATCTCTTGTGTGTATGTCTAGTATAGTTCACAAAAATGTCTTCATTTTTCTATATTTCTGATTCTACCATATAAATTTTGATGTTACCTAATTTTAAGGTTAGATACAGTAGATACCTACTCAATAAGTGATGGTTTATTAATTCAGGACGAAATTAATAGACAAAATCTAGATCACAAGTCTGAGTCAGATTTTTTATGGGGCAATGTAACCCATAAAAATACGGACAATCTAGACTTGGAGTCCACAGAGGTTTTTTTTTTTTTTTTTTTTTTTTTTTTTTTTTTAAGATGAGTGTTTCACAGCCTTTCTTATTTCGTAGCCATGAAACAGGAGCTACTGTAGACGCTTGTGGTCTGTGTTGTAGCCTGCCCATCCCGTAGTATGCCTCCCCTCTGATGGGCGAGAAGTGACACAATACTTCCCATTTAGGTGCTGGGTCAACACGAGCGCACCGGAAGGTATCCCTTACAAACAATTGTAACCAAATTAAGAATACAAATTTTTGTCGGCGCCGGGGTTCGAACCTGGGACCTTCCGCATGGCAAGCGAGTGCTTAACCACTGAGCTAATCGCGCGCTTTAATATGTCTAGGTATAACAAATATGTCCATTATGCGGTTAAGAGTGCTTTTTGTCCCACAAGAATGCAGGTTACCTGTAAAGAGAGGTAGTGTCACGAATATGCTTCTGCAATATTACCTAGAAGTTCCTCACGAGGTATGAGTGAACCCCGGTACACAAAAATGTACTGATCAGAAAAATTTCTACTCAGCTCGGATTCGAACATCACCCAGCCTCAATTTGTGCGTCGATCAATACAAGATCGTTTTTTTACAAATGGGGGGGCATAACTATGACAAAGAAATTGAAAATTGCTTGAAACGTTTTTCAAGTGATCTAACTTTTTTTTTCTCAAGTGATGTAATCAGAGTAACATTTCTTAGCAAACTTGCCCAATTATTGACATCTACGTTTCTAAGGGTTCATGTCACAACATGGGACATGGCTTACTAGAAGTGTGTGAATGTCCGATATAGTTGTCATGTATACTTAAAATAATAAAAAGTATAATAATAATATTTTCGATAAAGGTTTTTGTTTTATTTTTTGATTAATTAATTATTTATGTATTCTAATCACAAAGCGGTGATTGTTTGAATTGTTTCCTCCCCCTCCTCTTCCTCTTATTCTTCTTCTTCTTCTTCTTCTCTCTCTCTCCGCTGCTCCTCCTCCTCTTTCTCCCTATACTTCCTGTACTATTTCACTTGTTTAAATGTCAGTTGGCTGAATTGAACCAACAGTGGACAGTGGCTGAACTCTAAAACAGGGATTTTCTTCTGGACGTTTCTTGTTTACCCTTAAAATACCTGGGAGTCACTTGTGTTTTAAAACTTATGTGCTGGGAGGATGTGACGTGCAATTGGCTACAGCCCTATTTCTAAAAATCCTGAAATCCGTCCAAGTATACTGTAGGTTAAAACTATTCTTTTTTTCAAGTGGAGCTTAATTAACACCGTTAAACCTGGAAATATAAGAGATCTCAAGGGACCGGAATTTTCGAAATTTCTCTCGTAAAGGGGTTATATTCCCTCATAGAGAGGTATTTGACTTGAAAATTGTTCTCTAATATCCAATTCTCTTGTGTATATCCAGGTATTTCTTATATCCAGTTCTCTTTTATCCAGGTGTTTCTTATAGCTAGTTCTCTTTTATCCAGGTGTTTCTTATATCCAGTTCTCTTTTATCCAGGTGCTTCTTATAGCTAGTTCCCTTATATCCAGGTTTGACTGTATAGATAGAGACCCTTACTTTTCATTATCTGTAGCATTCACACACGAAACACTGAAACATATGTATATAGAATAAAAGGTACATCCATTCCATGCAACACCCAGCCAGATTCTCTCCTAGTAATTGAGACTGTCAACAGAGCACCATAGGATGTAAGGGTGTAAATTTCCATCTATAATGGAGAAAAACAAGGTTCATTATTTGAAGGAAAAACATTTAATTTCCAGACTCGGGAGGACCATTATTTTCTGCTCTTGAAAAGGTGTAAGATATAGAGTATGTGAGAGGAAGCGTTTCAAGGAGAGCCTTCGAAATACTATAATGTTTTTACATTCCAAAAATACTTCCTGTCGATGACGCACTTTAAAAAAATATACTTCTAAGAATAATATTAAAAAAGGATAGAATGTTTTCGTCTGCTCAGTTGTACAAAGAATTTGATGTTTTTAAACTAAAAGAAATTTATTTATTTAAAATAATTTACTTCATGAATAAATATAAAAGTAAAGACATTGTTCCAAGAGTACAATCAAGAACAAGACAAAATAGTCAAGCAATAGTTTTGCCAGTTCATTTCAATGTCATGAAAAAACATTTCATTTACTTGCACACTATTTTATTAAATGAATTACCAAAGGAACTGATTGAAATACCTGATTTACAGATTAAGAGAACTTTAAAACCGTTATTTAAATTATTTTTAAAAACTGATAAATACTTGGAATTAAATAATATTTATTTATGTTAATTTATAAGTGATATTAAATAAAATGGGAAATTTTTTATATACAGGGTGTCCCACCAAACTTGGACACCTCAAATTACTCGGCCCCTGGAAGAGTTTTTGAAAAATAAAAAATCCTAGGGTACATGTCCTAATTATGCGGTTTCAGTCATGAAATTTTTTTTATACAGGGTGGTTCAAAAGTCAGAAATTGAGGTGTCAACTTTCGATTTTTAAATGGATTGACCTGAATTTTATTTGATGATTTTACTTCTAAATAGTGTCTGAGTACTTTTTTAAACAAAAATTTTACATACAGGGTGGTTTTTTTTCGACCAATTTTTTTTCTTAATCTCGAATAACTCAAGTTCCTTTAATTTTTTCGATATCAAGAATAGAAAGTGTTTGTGTAATGAAAACACGTACTTTCAATTGGCATCAAATTTTTTTCTACAGGGTGGTTCACAAGTGAAATAATGACTTGATTTTTTTTTAATACCGAGTTTTTTTATTTTTTTATTTAGGATTAATAATTTTCGCCTAATTTTACACATTTTTTTGTAGTCATATCGAAAAACAAAACTAAAGTGTTGTACAGGGTGAGACATAATTTTTTTGCAACACCCTGTATATGGGCAGTCAAAGAGACGTAAAATTAAATAGAAAAACTAAATATGCAAGAAAAACTTCGATTTTTAATGATATTAAAAAGTTATGGTGTTTTAACTAATATTGTCGCATGGACCACCCTGTAGATATTATCTTAAACTATCATGTGGGTACTCGAAGTTGTATAAAATTCAACGAAGACTTCGAATCATGCAGAAAAAACAAGTAAAAAACACAAATTTTGAAGCCATTTTCAATTTGGTGTCTACAATGAATGATTTTAAAACTTGAAATAAAAAGTAGGTAGGTGTCGACACAAAATTGAAAATGGCTTTTTGAATTCGTTTTTTTTCATTCAGATTTGGACTCCTCGTTGAATTTTAGACAATTTCGACTACCCATACGATGGTTTAAGAAAATATCTACAGGGTGGTCCATGTGGCAATATTAGTTAAAACACCATAACTTTTTAATATCATTAAAAATCGAAGTTTTTCTTGCATATTTAGTCTTTCTATTTAATTTTACCTCTCTTTGACTGCCCATATACAGGGTGTTGCAAAAAAATTATGTCTCACCCTGTACAACACTTTAGTTTTGTTTTTCGATATGACTACAAAAAAATGTGTAAAATTAGGCGAGAATTATTAATCCTAAATAAAAAAATAAAAAAACTCGGTATTAAAAAAAATCAAGTCATTATTTCACTTGTGAACCACCCTGTAGAAAAAAATTTGATGCCAATTGAAAGTACGTGTTTTCATTACACAAACACTTTCTATTCTTGATATCGAAAAAATTAAAGGAACTTGAGTTATTCGAGATTAAGAAAAAAAATTGGTCGAAAAAAAACCACCCTGTATGTAATATTTTTGTTTAAAAAAGTACTCAGACACTATTTAGAAGTAAAATTATCAAATAAAATTCAGGTCGATCCATTTAAAAATCGAAAGTTGACACCTCAATTTCTGACTTTTGAACCACCCTGTATAAAAAAAATTTCATGACTGAAACCGCATAATTAGGACATGTACCCTAGGATTTTTTATTTTTCAAAAACTCTTTCATGGGCCGATTAATTTGAGGTGTCCAAGTTTGGTGGGACACCCTGTATATATAATTAGAAAACAAACTCCCCGTCTTCTTCACAGTTTTTTACTTTGAAGACGGGTATACCTTTCTATTATTTTTATATTGTTATAACTTATATTTGTCAAATAAATGGAAATGTTGTTAAAAAAAAAAAAAAAAAAAAAAAATACACCACTTCTAGTTTTGTCACAGAACTTAAGCAATCTCTACCAAGATATCTGGACTAGAGTGCATATTTTGTAGTCAAGTGGTCAAGATGCTAGTCTGATATAATCCATTTGGTAGCGTAGGGATCTGTTGGTTTGAATCCCACCCAATGAATGGATGAATTTTTCTTATATAATCGACTTTGTGACCACATAGTAACAAGACTCTGAGGGCGAGGGGGTAGAAAATGTTTTGAGCATTAACATCGTCTGCTAAAGAGTTTATTATTGGGTGGAAGAGATTGCTATAGGCAATAACCCCGCCCTTTAGTTAGGACATATGTATATATTTTATTTATTTTTTTCTTGTTTATATTATTAATATTGTCAATTTTATATTTAAATTTTACCATTATTTGTCTGTATATATGTTCTACTAATAAAGAGTTTCTAAATAAATATATAAATAAAATTATTATAATAAGTTAGCTGGGTGACCATTCAAATTCAAACTCTTGTGATACTGGCTTTTCCGAGACCAACCCAAGCTGGGTGGCGTTTATTTGGGTAACTAGTTGTTAAATTTCCAGCCATTCACTTGATCCTCAACCAGCCTGATTTGTGCCGGGATTAGTACTTCTTCAACTCTCACTTGGCCTCGGGCTAGTAAGAAAGGAAAAGGAAATTATCATCTCTCTGGTCCTGGGCATCCTTGTTCTTAAAGTGCACAATGAATCCTGCCAGTCTCTTGGGAGGCGTTTTGGCTACCTTTTCTGTACGAGAGCTTTCATGCAGGATACAAAGGACTTGTATTTTAAACTGTTTTGAACAAAAAAGACGATTTACTTTTTACTCTTTCTCTCTCTCTCTCTCTCTTTCTCTCTCTCTCTATCTCTCTCTCTCACACACTCACACACTCATTCTTTCCCTCTCGTCCTCCGGATGCTCTTTCTTTCTTTTTTATATGTCAGTCTCCTGCTTTTGCTCATTTTCTCCTGATATCCTTTCAATTGCAATTAAGGACGGGCTTCATTTCAATATCATTTCATTCCAGTTATAGATGTTTACCTCAGTAGTTTTATCGATAAGCTGGCAGATTTAGTGGAGACACCTAAACTAACAAACCTTAGTGAAGACTCCTGAACTATCAAACCTTAGTGGAGACTCCTGAACTACCAAACCTTAGTGGAGACTCCTGAACTACCAAACCTTAGTGGAGACACCTGAACTACCAAACCTTAGTGGAGACTCCTGAGCTACCAAAACTTAGTGGAGTCTCCTGAACTACCAAACCTTAGTGGAGACTCCTGAACTACCAAACCTTAGTGGAGACTTCTGAACTACCAAACCTTAGTGGAGACTCCTGAACTACCGAAACTTAATGGAGATTCCTGAACTACCAAAACTTAGTGGAGTCTCCTGAACTACCAAACCTTAGTGGAGACTCCTGAACTACCAAACCTTAGTGGAGACGCCTAAACTACAAAACCTTAGTAGAGACTCCTGAACTACCAAACCTTAGTGGAGACTCCTGAACTACCAAACCTTAGTGAAGACTCCTGAACTACCATACCTTAGTGGAGACATTAAAACTGCCAATACAGTGCATGAGAGGACAGTCCTGAACCATCAAAAATTACTGGTGATGTCTGAACTACAAAATCTTGAGGGATAAATTTTAGCTCAAATTATAACATATATGTATTTCCGTCAATTCTGATTAGAAGTGATGCTCTATGATCTCCAGACTTATGGAATAACATGATTGTTAGCTTGATATTTTTTCCTTATTTTCGTTAATCATCACTCTGTTGTTGACATTGAGGGAATTCCTGTGGGAACATCAGAGGCAGGTGTATCAGCTTTCAAAATGTCCTTCAGTAAACCGAAGGAGAGAGAGAGAGAGAGAGAGATAGAGAGGTGGAAAGGGATTGCGATGGGAGGGGGGCTGTTATTAGAGGGGCTGTTGTCCCTTAGGGAATGTCAAATACCCTGGCGCGGTGTGGCCTGATATTTCCAGATTCTCCATGGGACCTTCAGCAGGGACGGTGACAGTGGTGTCATTCCAATCAACCTATGATGATGGAATGGAAATCATATTTTCTTAAATCATCAACAATCTAGCTGTAGGTCAGACCGTGTGACTCCGCGATTGGAATAATATAAATTTTATGGAATAATCTAGAATACTAGATCGGACGAGAATGCCGTTGGCATTAGCACCGCCCTTGATCAAGTTTTGTTTTATTAATTTCAAAATCAACTTCCATGAATGTATAATTATGGTCTATGTCAATTGTAAATAAAACTTGATTGAACATGTTTAAAAATAATATCATGTCGATCTCAAAATTTACTTTCAAGTACATATCTTTAGGTATTGGAACTATACATCCATGTGCAGGTCTTTTCTTTTTTCATTAAAGGTCTTGGGGGCTACCCTAGAAATTATATGGAAGAACGAAATTCTACAATTTAAACTATATTTTGGAGATAAGATTTCACTTTCTAGCTATTTTTAGGCATCATGTTTCTATTAGAATTTTGAACAAGGTTTGGCGGTCTTTACCAACTCATAAACGCGGACATACATACACGCGGGTTTTACTGGTTTGGGCTGATGTAGTCTTCTAGTCATTATTTTTGTCCACATCAAACGTCCCGCCCCTGATATTCCTGAGCAGGGCAGCTTGTTTGTATATTGCTCGCTAATTAGAAATCCATTATCCAGATACTATGTGGGGATTAGAAGCACTGGGCTAGGGAGGGAGGGAAGAGATGAGAAAGAAAGAGAAGGGAAGAATCTTCTGGGTGTAGTGAGAGAGAGGGGGTGGGGGAAACGATTTTCTGGGTGCAAAGAGAGAGAGAGAAATAGATAGATAGAGGGGGGCGGGAGGTAACAAGGAAGGAGAAGAACACTCATCAGAGAGAGAGAGAAAAGGAAGGAGAGAGTGAAGGAAGGAGAGAGAGAGAGAGAAGGAAGGAGAGAGAGAAAGAGGAAAGACGAAGAGGTGAGAAGGAGTCAGGAACGGAGGAAAATCCTTTGTATGAGAGAGAGAGAAACCTGTGTCAGGGAAAGAGGAGGAGAAACAATATTAAATGGAGAAGGGGGAGAGAGGGATAAAAAGAGAGAGAGAGAGAGATATATATATAAATAAGGAGAAGAACAGAGAGGTGAGAAGGAGTGAGGGACGGAGACAAGAAATTAGGGGGGGGGGGAGAGGGAAGGAAGAAGAGAGAGATGAAAGGAGAGAGAAGGAGAGATAGAGAAAGAGGAACAGAGAGAGAGAGAGAGAGAGAGAAAGAGGAACGAGAGAGAGAGAAAAATAAGGAGAAGAACAGAGAGGTGAGAAGGAGTCAGGGAGGGAGACAAGAAGTTAGGGAGAGAGAGAGAGAGAGAGAGAGAGAGAGCGTCAGGAAAAGTTTGTTCACTTAGCACAAGATAAAGAAGAGGATGAGATAGCTGGAGGAGGAGGAGGTCAAGGGAGGGAAATGACCTCTACTTATCAGGTTTCCTTCAGAAGAGAGAAGGTAATTATTATCTATTGACTAAAATTTAAACAGGGTGATTCATCAGAAATTGAATTTGACTAATTATTTATATATCATGCAAGTGATAAATATAAATATATATTGAGTTTCAAAAATATACGACCAATTTTTGTCACAAACGAAATTCGGAAAAGAGTATTGTACCTGATATTCCGCCACGTAGAAAAACAGAACATGGCTCCAAGTATAGGTAAAACATAATAATATGGATACAATAGGTACATAATATTAGAAATTTAGAACTTTAAGAAAGTCTTATGGGTTCTAAAGCTAACATAGTGTCTTTTGTAATTAACTTTCAAAAAGTACAACAACAAAAAAAAAGCTTTCAAAAATTTAGTTAGTTTATTACAATTCTACATCATGGTGGCGCATATAGAATTTCATGCGTGAATTTTAACTTTTTACATCAGTAATTAAGTGTAGTTATTGGTAAAATGAAAAAAGGTCAGCTCTTTTTATTTCATTATTTCTACCATAATTAATTCCAAGAATCCAACCAGAAATTAAAGGTAGTTAGTAATCATATTTGTGTTAGTCACTTTCGTGATACTAAGTCTACGCTGAAACCGGGACTTGAACCAGCGACCTCCAGGTTACAAGTCCGTCGCCTTATCGATCAAGCGAGTGAGGTCGGTATTTTCTCGTATTTCGAGGCCACCCCGTATGTTTCCCATCTTGTGTTTTTCCTTACACAAACTTGTTCTCCCCTTCTTCTCTTCAAAGGTTTCCTCATCTCCAGCCGGCTGTCCACTCGGGGAGTGATTGATTGGCCATCAGGTTTTTTTTTTCTCCTTGAAGGATCAGCCGCAAAGACAGCCAAGGAATGAGAGACTGCTGACGTGCGGGATTATGAATCGACCCCCATCCCAGGAGGAGAAACTTGGACCGTGCTTGAAAATTACCCAAATGTAAACCATCCTCTTCTTCTTCTCTTTCTTCACAATTTCTGTGCTTACTAAATACTTTATGTGGTCATATACGTCCATTTTGAGTAGTTTTAAGTGATCGACCTTATGTGACCGACCTCAGTAGCTTGATCGATAAGGTGGTGGACTTGTAACTTGGAAGTCGGTGGTTCTAGTCCCGATTTCAGAGTAGATATAGTAAAAGCGAGTTTGAGTAGTTGTGATATCACGAAAGTGATCAACACAAATCTGATAACTTAACTTAAACTTACTTCAACTTGATGATACAGTTTCCACTGAGCAGAGTACCCATTTTTTTTAAACATTTTTTTTTTTTTTTAATTTTACTAACTTTAAAAAAAATACAAGACCATTCTCATCATAAAAGAAAGTGATTAATACAAATATGATAACTTAACTTAAACTTACTTCAACTTGATGATACAGTTTCCACTGAGCTGAGTACCCATTTTTTTAAAACATTTTTTTAATTTTTTTTTATATAGTATAGTATAGTATAGTATATTTATTGTTTATTAGACATTAAAAATGTATAAAACATAGTCACCCTATCTAACTTATGACTAAGAAGAGAAAAATAATAATAATAATAATAATAAAAAATATAATAAAAAAAAATATAAAAATAAAAAAAAGAAAAAAAAAAAGAAAAAAAAAATGGGCGGAATGTATTTTTGTGATATATATTTTAATTCTCATTTCTATATAATATATATTATAGAGATGACTGTGGTGCGTGAGTGTGATTTAAGTAAGTGTTATATGTGGAGGTGTGGGTGTGTGTACATGTTTGTATGTGTTTGGTATGATTAGTATGTTATGTTCTCTAGGTCTTTGAATTTGTATGGTGTTATTTTTATGATATTTTCAGTTATTTTTCTTTTGAATATAATTTTGAATATAATATAATTGAATAACTTTAAAAAAATACAAGAACTTTCACATCATAAAATTCAGTCTTCAATGAATGAAAGCCCAGCTCCGTCATCAAAACCATACGAGGTTAGCTTGTATCTCGTGCCTCGTATTCTGAGAGGTACAGCTCTGATGATTCCAATCTGTGTTCTTACTTTTGCGCAATAATAAGTGTCCATATGGCTTCTTCGATTTTGAGATACATACTTTCTTTTACTTTTCGTATCCGTGTCATAAAGAATGTAGTACACCCTGTATGTATGTATGTCAAATAAATTCTTCCCAGAAAGACGCCACTTGATTAAATCTATGTAATTAGCCAGCATCCAGTGACGATGTCTTGTTGAATACACCAGGTCTCGTTTTGTCACTGAAGTTAAGCAACGTCCAGCGAGGTTAGGATTTGGACGGGTGAACAACTGACCATACGCATTTGAACCCTCGTGATGCTGATTACTCCTCTCTGCTGAACTAGTTGGGTGAGATTATTGTGGGTACTTGGGGAGCAGGTTAAAGCTTCCAGTGTAAAGCCAAAGCCCCCGTCTGGATGACGGGGATTTTACGATGATACATGACTTTAGAAATTGAGAAGCTTTAAATTAAACTTGTTTAAGAAGATAACCATTGAACAAAAACCATTGTCCAGATGTTAAATAAAAGCCATTGCACTTAAATCCAGAGGTCGTGGGTTCGAAACCAAGCCTGGACATCAGTATAAACAGAAAAGTGAGAAGTTGTACTAGATGTACATGAATATCAGAACATACCTGGACATGACAAGTTATCCTCCTTTTTTTTTTTTTTTTTTTTTAGTCTAATTATAATATATTTAAATGTAAATAAAAGTTATCCTCCCATTTAGGATTTTTAACACATAATAATACGTCTTGGGCTTACTGTTGGGACTTACTGCTTTAATCTAATAATGGGACTTTTTAGTCCTAATCGGACAGTGCAAATAATGCGCGATAATACTTCCGAATTCTAATATGAGAAAATTGTCTGAAGTAATAGAGTGAGTCTCCATAAAATCAACGATATAAATGCTGTAGGGGAGTTCCAAGATTACTATTATTCTCTCTTTTCCTCAGTCATTATTTACCTCTCTCTCTAACTCCTTCTTCTCTTCACTCTTTCTCTCTCATTCTCCCTCCCTCCCTCTCTCTCTCTCTCTCTCTCTCCCTCCCTCTCCCTCTCTCTCTCTCTCTCTCTCTCTTCCTCCCTCTCTTCTGATGTAAAACCATGTTAAATATTCCCTTTGTAGCACATACACGAACGCGGCGGAAAAATGCGATAAATTTTTCTCCGAAATTGTACTCTACAAACATTTAAATGTAAATTAATTTTAAATAAATAACGCGCCACCCTTGATGCTGGAGTGTAATTTGAAATTACATTTCAGTCACTCTAACGCGTCCTGTAGCCACCTCATGTACCTTTGCTGTTATACATGTCATAATATACAGGGTGGTACAATTGGTACGTTACATAATATACAGAATTACAGTGTGAATATTATAAAAAGCACCGAAATTTGAAGTATTATGTCACTTGTCGCCTATCAGAAGGGAGGCATACTAAAGGATGGTGAGGTAAGCTATACAATGCAGAGATTATAGACCACAAATGTCTACAGTAGCTGCTGCTTAATGTTTATAAAATAAAAAAGCATTTATAAAAACTCTTATCTTCATAATAAATAATAATAAATAAATAAAATAGTGTTGGTGTGAATCCTGTCATTTTCAGAAAAACTAGAATTTCTAGTTCTTACAAGGGTCGAGATTTACCTGGCAAAAATTATAGATTTTCCTAAATATAAAACAGTAGTTACAGGAAATATCTGAAAATTTTGAACATTACAATTCTATATTACATTTACATAATTATACCTATAGGATAGGTATTGGTATTAGTCTTTTGGGATAGGCTTGTTATTTTCCGATCTTATTGTAATGTAATGTAATAATGTAATAATGTATATTTATTTTAGTTTTTCATTACAATTTTTGTGGCTCTCTCCCTAAGGAATTCTTCTAAGGAGAGACCTTACAATGACTTTTACAATAGAGAAACTTAAAAACTTAAAAATACAATTTCTTATAAATAGTATTGAAAAGTAAGGGGAAAAATTTGGATCTATATTATGTAAGTACATGTCATTGCATCATCTTTTTTTTAAGATGAGGCTTTCACAGCCTTTTTTATATTTCGTAGCCATGAAACAGGAGCTACTGCAGACGCTTGGGGTCTGTGTTGTAGCCTGCCCATCCCGTAGTAAGCCTCCCCTCTGATGGGCGAGAAGTGACACAATCAATACTTCCCATTTAGGGGCTGGGTTAACACGAGCGAACCGGAAGGTATCCTTTACAAACAACTGAAACCAAATTTTGATTACAATTTTTTGTCGGCGCGGGGGTTCGAACCTGGACCTTCCGCATGGCAAGCGAGTGCCTAACCACAGTGCTTATTGTTATGTTACTTAAAAATTTGTCTGTAGCACACGTCGTAATCTCTTTCCATTGTAACAAAATCTGATTTTAAAACAAATAAAATTTGATTTAAAGAGATTGCCACAGGCAATAACCCCGCCCTTTAGGTAGGACATTAACTTCATTCTCTTTTTTTCTTGTATATTTGCTTAATCTTTTTGTTTTTCTTTATATTTCATTGTATTCTACTGTATATATTTTTTGTTCTACCTAATAAAGATTTCTATAATAATAATATCTATCTATTTAGTAATCCTTTGTGACCCCCTGTATAATACGTCCGTCCAGGGTCCCTTGTCCCTTGTGAAGTCAAATGTGAGCAATTATTTTCAGCTTTGACACCACGGGTACCAGGTTGCGGGGACATATGTTGCAGGATCCGTAGGTGTTCTGCGCCTAAAACATCCTATGTTATTCCTGTACGTATAGTATTCATATTATAATAAATATATATACCTACGTTACCACCTATATTTGCTATGAGTCGTACATGTTTTATGTTGTATCTATAATATATACCAGGCTCGGCCGGTGGGGAAATGTTTTGGGGTTGCTGCCACATAAACCGGACTAAAATTCGATTTATAGAGTCGCTCTTTCAGTATCTTAAAGATTTTCAGTTTGTTTACCATGCCAAATATAATAATTAATGAATTATGCATGTATTATTTTAGATATGTGTGATAATTTTCATTGTAAACGAGTAAGGACTTGAGAAAATCCTTTCTTTTTCTTTTTTGTCTGGAGGTGCTGCAGTTCAGCAGCTCCTTAGAAGCGGCATAAAATATATTGAATCAAAATATTATGTATACTAGTATGTCTGAGTGACTGTATTTCATTTTGCTTCGATAACCAAATTAGAAAATACCTATATTACTTTACCCTAATCTTGGTTTTACCTTATGTATAAGATATACTTGGACTATTTGGCATTAGCATAACATTATCTAATGAACGTGCCTTATTTCGCCTATGACAAATTAAATCAATGTATGACATATGTGTTGCTCAAAAGCAGAGTAACTCGGAGATTTGTCATCATGGGTCAAACTCTGGGCTTCTCCCGAATATTCAAAATGTGCCCCCTTCTCCTGCCACTTCCTGTCCACACAAACTTCCAGACGATTTCACCGGAAAGTATTGGGGGGAGATCTTGTAGGAGTAGGGGGAGAGAAGGAGGAGAATGACGGTAAGGAGAAATCCTGAAGGAGGAGGAATTGCTAAAGAGGGACAATCTTAGAGTGCCTCACAAGTTAACCCATCCAAGCTTAAACGCCGAATTATGAAACAGGATAGGATTTAATCTAAGTGGATACTCTCACCTGACTCAGGCTCTGTGATACCATCACTTGACATATAGTACGCTGTGATTGGATGAAATTCCCATTTTAGGGCATGTTAAGGTATATAGTGTTCACTTAGATCCAATCCTGTTTCATAATTCGGCCCTTGTCATAAAGAAGGTCTCTGAATGGGAGCACAAATTTTAAGTTTAAGCGCTGAATAATAAAATCATGAATGGGCTGATTATAGCCACTTCTCTTTTCTTTGCTTTGAGTGAAGGAAAAATTAAAAATCAACCATTTAACCAGATAGAAAGTACCTACACTACATACTTAACGATTATGAGGTTGCAAATCCTGAATAACTTGTAGAATAACAAACTGTCAAAACAAAGGAAGACTGAAAAATTCATCGAAAAAAAATCAATTTGGATTCATAAATATTGTGTAAACATTTTCTTGTTAAATTAATAAATTATTTAAAAACAAAAAAAATACATAAGATTTTACTACCTATGTTTAACAATTCCAAGAAAATATGCTCAGGAAAGGAACTAATAATGTTTACACTGAAGAAAAATTGCCTGTATTTTCTTTTTACATGCAATTACGAATTAAAGAAAATTCTTGTTTTGTCTTTAAAAAATCATCATTTCCGGTCGGCAAGGGTTAAGACGAGGGACAGTCAGATACAAACTAGAGGTATGGTCGGAAATTTAGCATGGATGACTTATTACACTGCCTTGAATGTGTGTTATGTATGTGGAAGTATAAGAATCAACTTGGTAAGGAAGACGGCATTTCCTGACCCTTTCTTACCCCTTTTTTCTTGTTACGTTTTATGATTTATGTGCAAATTGATCAGAACATAAAGTGCATCTGAGTGGTGGTTATTTATTTTGTGGTGGACACAAAGGAAAATGCATTTGTTTGTTAGTTTTGGCTTTACGAGGAAGAGTCACTCATGTGTGATTGAACTGAATGTTCCTCTGTCAATGCAACTATGAATTTTTCAATTTTTTATTCACCATTTGTTTTCCCCAATGTTCCTAAGCTGGGTCTCAGCTTCCCTAAGGATATAATATCTACCATAGGTAGGTAGGTACACTGGTACACATAACTAAACACTAACAAATGTGTATGTTTTCAACGTTTTTTCCAAGTTTTATTACGAAAATTAACAGGGCAATAGGACGGTTGACAGTAAGATCAATTACTGCTTGCCGGATGGGTATGTATGAAAAGTAGATAGAAATAAGTATAAAATGTGTTGAAAATACAATAATCACATTTAATTGCTAAACACATGAGAAATTGAAAAAAAATCTAACAAATATCTTAAATAATAAACAAGACTATATTTGCAATAATTATGTTATTTTAGAAACACCTTTGGAACAGTTTTCTATTTGTAAAAGTCGTTTCTAGAACATTTCAGAAGGGAAAGCCATTTTAGAAGGTTTGCATAAAGTGGCTTAATAGACATAAAAAGGATTGACCTAAAAACTCTTGTACCATTCCAAAGTAAAATAGACATAAAGTTGGCTCAATATATCTAGAATGATGGTACTTTCAGTTATGAATAGAAATAATCAATATTCATGGAATTACAAAAAAACCCAACATAAACATGCTAGCTCGGTTCCTCTTTTATAAACAGTCCCTGCTCCAGACCCTCTTGTATAGGGGTACTGGAGACTAGAAGCTGTTTTCGCTTCTGCAGCGGATTTTTCGGCGTCACTGTCGCAGTTCTGTCGGGAGCCGTCGACTTTTTGACGGAACCTGTCGGAGTTTGACGAGGTTTAACGGAACTTGACGAATTTTTGTTGACGGATAACTGAGGGGTCTTCACGACTGGCTTAACGTTTGAGCTCTTCGGCGTTATTGGAGGTCGGGTGGTGAGGGATAAGTTGAGACTTGGCTTTCTCCTGATGGAAGCAGACCTGGGTGTTTTGAACGCGGCGGACCCTCTACTGCCAGGTGTTTGAGTGATGTTGTGTTTGGTTGACGTAAAAGCGTTGTCCAGGCTCTTATCAAACTCATATAGGCTATCATCGACTCTCTTCTCACTGAATTGTTCGTTTTTCAAGATCTCATCATGAATGGGATTTTCAGAATCGTAAATTTGATCTAAGAAAGACACTTCTTTTTGGGATACTCTGGTATCCTTTTTCTTGTATTGAGTGGAGAGTAGGTTTTCTATTGGGATCAATGATAGGGGTTTCTGATTGTGATCAATACTCTTCCTGGCTTCTAGCTTGATCTGAAAAGACAATGTTCTACTGAGAGCTAGGAATATTTTCATTGTTTTAAGATTGGAAACTTATTTTAAACCAAGGGACACATTAAGAAACAGGATCAAAGTTAAGCAAAGCTTAACACGCTTTCAAGTCGGAGTTTTAACCAATCACAGCGGACCATAGCCCGAGTTAAGGGATACTGTCCACTTATAAATATTAACTCTAATCTTGTTTTAGAATTCGACCCCAAAAATCTTCTATTAAACTGTTTCTCGAATATATTTACCATGCAAAGGACAACTATTTTTTCTGGTACATTTTTGTTGTTCTTTTTAATTCCTTTAATAGTTAATACTTTGGTAGTTTTACTGTTTGAAATGTTACCTTTTATTTTGGAACTATTTTATTTGGTACATTTTTTTGTTGTTTTAAAACCTTTAATAGTTAATACTTTAATAGTTTCACTGTTCGGAATGTTACCTTTGTTTCGAGATACACCACTGAGTCATCTCCAGTTGCATCATTTTCACTGATAAGTTCGATGGGTACACTTTCTGATTCGTCAGGTTCTAGCTTGATAATTTTTTGTTGCGGCTTTTGAGTGGCTTTTTCGTTATCTGAATTGTGTAACAATTGATAGACAATTATTTTTTTGATACCTACTGAAACTAAAACAGACCCTGTTTCTTATGGTAAGACTAGATAGAAGATTAAGAAGTGCGGGAGCGCCGAGTAGTTTGACCGCGCTACCAAGTGATATTATACGTACCTGCACTCTATAGTTCAACCGAAAACAAATCTCAACCATCATAACTCTTTTTCTGATCTCAGGTAATATTAACTAACATGTATAATAACAATAAAAAGTACTTTCTTACCGATATTTTCAGATTGTTTCATCTCTTCAATGCTCTCGAAACTTGGTTCAGCAGAGAAATTATTATGAAACTTTCTTATATTCAGTGTATCCAAACTCAAATCCTCCAGTTCTTGTTTAATATGATTCAGTTTGGAATTTATTATTTCAATTGATTTGTCCATATTTGAAGATATCTTAGAATTGTTTTGGGAACTGCTTGAGATATTGTTTTTAAATTTGCTATTCTTTTGTACAACATTTTGAGATTTGTCAGAATGAGTTTTCATAGAGCTATCTTTATGAGACTGACACGAAATAATTGACGCTCCGTAATTTTTAGTGTTTGAGATTTTACTTTTAGTCTGAGTGATTTGTATAGAGCTTCTTTTATTACGTTGTACAGAACTGTCAACTTTCTTGTGCCTAGCACCGTATTGTATAGGTGTTTGTCCATGAGACTCTTTTGTGCTATGAAGTGTGTAGATTTCATCAGTACTTTTCTCAATAGAAGATATGTTGAGTCCCTCTAACGTTTTATGAGATTTGATGATGTCACTTGAATTCTCATGAAAACTCTTGAGAAAACTTCTATTACTATTAGAAGTATTTTTGGTCTCAAGTGACTTTTCATCAATCTCAATTGTTGCATTACCATTGCGTTTATCAGCCTTTTCTAGTTGAACATTGTTTTTATTTCCTAGATCTTTTAATTCAGCTATTTTTGTCAAACTGGTTTGGCTACTGTTTATTTTTGTGTTTCTTCGCTCTGGAGAAGTGTCAATACGACTGTGTCCCTTGCTGTTATCATTGCTTCTGTCTGACAAACATTGAAGTCCCGAATATCTCTTGCTGCTTTTCTTTCCATGCTCGCGCCAAATGCTATCAGATTTCAGACAAGATAGTAATGAACTGCCAGCCACACTTCCTTGCGAGTTACATTTACTGATGCGATCTTGTGCCATCTCTACGATTTCAACGGAATCACGTAAGATGTTGCCGGAAGTCTTCGTTGGTTCACTTTCAAGACTTAGTTTATTGTTAGTGTTTTTCTCTGTTGTTATCTGAATTTCACTTTTGCGTATTGGTTGTGTTCTGGCAACATACTCAAATCTGCATACTTCATTTTTTACAATAGGTTGCTCCTGGTTTTTCACTTCATTGTAATTTTCATCATTTCCATTGCATACAACTAACGGATTTCTTTCCTGTGATACATTACGACAGTCGTACATGATTGGTGATCTAGTTCTTTCTGTGTCTTGAGACATCGGTAGTAGTTCGCTTTTGTTTTGAAAATTCTGCTCCTTATTATGTGCAAGGATTGAACTATTACAGAAATCTGTAATGCCTAGAAAGTTTAGAGTTGATGGTTGTTTTAATACTTCTCCTGATAAAACAGTTTGGAGTTCGTTGAAGTTAGGAAAATTTAGGAAATTATTGCTGTCGCTAACCATATTCTGTTTGGAAGTTCTTGAATCATCTAAAAAAATAAAAAATAGAGTAACGTAACAAATAATAATTTCAAAGTTCAGATAACTTTATGTTTAACAGTCCAATGTTTCCCTGTTGATGATCCCTGTGTCAATGATTTTTTTCCCTAACTACGTTTTTAGAAGAAGAAAAAATAATAATTAAAATTCAAGACCACCTTTGAGTAGGAACATAGAATATGTATTAAATTTATGTTAACTCCTTCATACTGAATGTATTTTTTCGTTGAAACATCTTAGATTTCCATTTGAGAAATGACTTACCTTTACTAATGAGATTCGATTTCCCATCTGATAACTGACACCCAGTATGGCACAGATTACATTTCATACAATATCTATCTTCTAGAATTTTGTTGAAAATCATTAAGTATCTGCTGTCGATTACAATTGAATTTTTGTATAAGTTACTTTTCGATTTTGTTTTAGATGATCTTCGTTTTTTCATGGCCATTTTCCTGATTCTTTCTTTGTTTTTCTGTATAAAGTTAACAGGTTTCTCACATTTTCTTCTTATTACAGGGATGTCATTTCTAAGGACATACAAGTCTTCTGGAACCTTCAGTAATTCTTTGCTTTGTTTTGAAGATGCGTCATTCTCATATTGAACTAAAGAATTTCTTTTTGTTTCAATTATATCTGGACTCTTTGTGTGACAATTACTTGTGTTTTGTTTTTCCATTGTATCATTACTATTAGTATGCGTAAGAGGATAAGTTTCTTTTGTTTTTTCATTATCTTTGGTATCAAGAGAATTTTGTTTTACACCGATATGATCGGTTGATTCAGTCAATTTATCAGTTGGATATGTTGTTCCTAAAATTTCAGGCAGATGATCAGTTTTGTTAGGCAAATGATTAAACGTAGGTTTAGAAATTTCATCATTGATATTTTTCGGTGGTTGTAATGTCCTGGATATGTTTTCAGCGTGTTTCAAGGAAGGTGGTTTGATTTGCGACTGAATTTGTGCATTTTTCAGAATTTTGGACTTTTGCTTTAGATTTTTATTGAATATAGGATTACTTCCTTTTGTTATCATGCTAGTTTGATTGTTCCCTACGAGTGGAATTTTGTTCCTGATCAATGTAGTACTTTTCCCATCGGGACATGATACGGATCGATGGGCTTTTTCCAATGCTTGAACTGTATTACTCCTGTAGTTAAAATTTACAGAGGTTTTATTTGATTTCGGTAGCGGCGAGGAATTTAAAATTTTCGGTATTTTTGAATAGCTTGTCTGACGTTGCTCTGAATTGACCCTCTTATTGGGCGATTTTATTTTCTTTGGTGTGCTTGTTCTATTGATAGACCCTATAATCTCACTTACGGTTCCACAACTGCTCAATCTCTTCATCAAATTTTCAACCGGAGGACCTAGTTTACTCGCACGCAGGATGTTAGCTTTAGAAGTTGATGAAATTTGTTTTTTGTCATTATGTGAGTTAGATTGACACCTTTCTTTGGTCGATATAATCAATTTGTTATTTTTAACTGAATTTGAAATTTGAGATGTGGTTCTCGCCAAGTTAGTTTTAGACAGGAGTGGTGATTTCAAAAACTGATCCTTTTGGCGAGAGCTTGCAGGATTGCTCATATTATTATTGTACTTGTCCAATTGTTTTGTGTGGTCATTTTCATTTGTTATCATTTTCTGAGTCTGAACTTCAGTTTTATTTTCAGTTGATGTGCTTTTTTTATTTTCTTCCTGTAGGATATTGGAATTTTCATGGACACTCCCTACTTTTGTGTTGCAACCAGAAGAAATATTTTGATGTTTGGATTTATTGTTAATAATAGTATTTTCGCTTTTACTACATTGCAATTTTGTTGCTTTTTTGTAGCTATCGTACTTTTCTTGCCATTTCACAGGTTTATCTACAGTTGTTGTTTCGTTTCTCGATGAATTGCTAATAGTCAACATATGCAAATTCTTTTCAATACATGCGTGGAATAAATAATCTGCTGACTCTTTGGTTGCAGCACCTTGTGTTCCTATATTTTCAGTTTTGATGCCAGGATCTTTTGATTTATCCGATGTACCAGTTGCACATTTACGAACACAATCATCTGTCTTGATTTTATTGTCATTTGTCTGTAGTTTCTGCAATGAAAGATATTTAGTTGGTATTAGTTTTTTTGGGTTATTTGCGCTTCACCTCCTCAATTGAGAAAATTATTTTATTTACAGTGTATTAAATTATAGTGAATTTGTTGAGTTTTGTTATTAAATATATCTTAATAAATCTTGTTTTTGGTAGCATTATAACTCTATAAAAAATATTAGGAATCTTCTCGTTTAAGAACTTTAATATTTCATCACCCAACAGTTCATTAGTTTAGCTTTTCTTTTTAATATACCAGGTGTCCATGTTTTTTACATAGAATTTTTTTTTACTGTAAATAAGTTTTTTTGGGGATCTATCTATTCTTTGACCTTTGAGACATTGTTTTAATGATTGTAAGTCATTTTTTGGGGAAATTATTCACTGTTGATTCACTCTCTCACTGATTGAAAGTCAAATTAGTTCAGTTCAAATATGGCTGAAGCGGGAAACTTGAAAATGGGAACATAGATTTCTCTGCCTCTGACATTTTTAATCAATGAAAAAACTTTAACCAATTACCGACTGCTACCTATCAAAACACTGCACTTTTCCTTGTTTATTCTATTGCATATTCTTACTTTACTTACCTGTATGTCACATCGTTTGATCATATTTTCACACGGCGTGTCCACTACCTGTACATCAATGTTCTTTTTATCTTTGAAGTCACTTTCGACCTTTCCATCAATTTCATTTTTTGTTTGAACATCAACGCCTTGCAATATTTCAATCAGATGGGTATTGTTTTCGAAAGTCTTTACGCAACCTTCGTGTTTTAATAAATCAAAACTTTGCTTGCCAGATGTATCAGTGCTCTGCACATCATCTTGTTCATTGATAGTCAGATTGTTCGTTTTTGACTGCTCTGATTCAATTATTGTTCTTTGACTATCACGATTATCTGTTGAAGGCAAAACATAGTTTTATATTGTTTTATTTGTGATTATAATATAAGATATTTAATATTATTTTTATCTTCATTAGATCAAGTAATACCTATTCCTCGGTGAGAGGACTCAAGATAATCGGGTAGCTTGCGGCTGTAAATGAAATAGTGGGAATAGTCCTATTTATGTAACCAAGGAAACAAGATTGAAGGCATTTTAATGGATCTATTTAGTAAGACCAATTTGTGAATATGTAACATTAATATGAAAGTACAACATTACGAAACAGTGGGTTATTTTTGAAAGTATTTGTAACATATTTTTAGTAGCCCCTGGACTTTGAAGCCAGGACCCTCGTCTTGACAAGCAATGACCCACTTCACCTGCCACTGAGCCAATACTACCTACAGTACTTACCTTCCTCTAGGCAGGATCTCTGTGTTTCATCCTGAGAAGCCACATGTCTCGTCTTCACACCAGATATGTCCAGATAGCCGTCGATTTTGTTAACAAACAAGGCGTTATTCTCACGTTGCATGAGCTCGTACAAGTTTGAACTTAACATGTCGGGTTCTAGGATAGAGGTGGTAAATTAATTGATAAATCGGATAATATATTTCAGTTCATAAACAAATTAATTTAATTTTTTTTAAATAACTAATATACAGAGTGTCCACTTGTAATGTGCGCCATAGGAAAAATACATGTAAAAACAGTTTTTCTTGTCTCAAAAGTCGCCATTAAGTATTTTAATTAAACCAAATACGTTAACTCATGTATTTTTACTCACCCAGCTGTGACTTGTAGGAGACCACCTGGAGTCTAAGATCTTGGATGGTCTTCTCCAACTTTTTCCTCGCCACTCGAATCTCCGTCACAACTGACTGGATTTCCGATTGCAACGTCTCCAATAGGTATTGGGCGCCGCCATTTTGACTGTCTCTGGTTTTCTTTTTGGGTGCCATGTCCGCAATGTGATGCACGCTAGGACTGTTACACAGGTTACTTACAGTGACATGGACATTGCTTTGCTTGGTATGCACGCTAGGACTGTTACACAGGTTACTTACAGTGACATGGACATTGCCTTGCTTGGTATGCACGGAGGAAGAGCAGGAGTTGATTTTCTTGTTCCAAATATAACAGACCAACCTATGACACAAGAGATGAATGAAAAGTAAATACAATACTATTTTAGGGATCCGTTGGTTCGAATCCCAGTGCATGAATTTTCCTCATTAATTTGAGTTTGTGACCACATAAGTAATAATAAGACTCTGAGGGTTAGGTGGTAGAAAATGATTTGAGCATTCATCTCGCCTGTCGGTTACCTTCCACTTGAGTGTTATTATTATTATATATTTTACTTCCGAGAAATTTCTAATATTAGAAATCGGAAGTATTGTGTTCGTTTTTGTAAAAAAAAATATTTTTTTGCTCCGATTTCAATTTTTTTCATGTTTCTGGACGTTTCATAACCTCCTGAGCAAATTTGGTTTTGTGTCCGTCTGTCGGTCTGTCTGTCTATCTGTCTGTCTGTCTGTCTGTCGGTCTGTTAAAACGATTCCTTGTAACGCGCAAATCTCGGAAACTACTCGACCGATTTTGATGAAATTTTGTACACATCTAGGAGACATTCTGTAAATGGTCCCATTTTAAATTAATCGAATTCGTACTAGCGGCTCTGGGTGAAAGAGACCATGCGCCTGACCACTAACTTTTTACTTAAATGCTTATATCTCGTGAACGGTACACCCGATTTTGCTGAAATTTTGTATGTATATGCATATTATTAATATACACAGGCTTTTTATATTTTTCTTGTTAATTAATTATAATTTGACTCTGATATTTAAGAAAATCCAAAATTTTGGACAACAAAGTCAAAAAATAAGAACCACGACTTGCCGATACAGAATTTTTTGTAGAATTTAGAATGTAGAAAAAACGGTTTTCTACCATATAAAACAAATTTGAAGAAAATCGGTTCAGCCGTTTCTGAGATACAAGTAATTTAGTATAAAAACTCAAAATTCGCACGTGTACACAATGTGAAACAATCACGAGGAAGTATTGTGTCCATAATTGGCAGTGTTTTTTTAATTTATTTAATTCAAAATTTTACTTTTCTAATTCGATATTTGGTTGTAGAAAAATCAACTCTGTGTGTAATATCAGGTGAGAACACAAGTATATTACTACTAATCTTCAAACAAACACCAGCGCCTGTACTAAAATACTTCTCCTATGGAATTTTGACTACTTATTCTAGAACTTGAAAAAAAAAAAAAAATACACCGACTTCAGTTTATACTGAAAGTCTTGATTAAAATGTAAACATACTCACCTTCCAATTGGCAAAGCACAATAAAGCATAAAACAGCTCAACACAATACGAAAGATATAAATGACACTAACCAACATAAAAGGATCAGGAAATGTCAAGAACTATAAAACACAAAAGTAATGTAACGGTTAACATTGCAGATATCAACACAATAGGTATAAGATAAACAGAATTTGAAACAAAATAGAAAAAAACTGCCTTATCGAAAATAAGTTTTCGGGTTATTTTTTGTCTTAAAAGAAACAATGAAAAGCAAATTAAGAAAATAAAACAAAAATCACGTAGCTTATCAAGCAAAATTGTTATGTACTTTTCAGGTAAAGTTACTAAGTTACACTAGGTCGTATTATTCAAGCAATATAATTATCTTTGAAATTAGAAATCACGATCTTTATGATAAGAGAATTAGTGAGGACAATTCAGGAATAAATGAGCGGCAAGAAAATTGTTTCTGGCTGTTAGAAGAAAAACCGTCGAAAATGTCGGGACCATCTTAGTCAAACTTTAGCTAAAATGGAAAAGTTCTCTGACGCTGCTTAACTCTGAAGTTAAGCAGCGTCCCATGAGGTTAGCACTTGGATAGGTGACCATTCAAATTCGAACCCTCGTGATGCTAACAATTGCCGGCCCACTGGGGCTAGGTGAGGTTAATTTGAATACCTAGCTGGTTTGTGAGTTTTCAGCGAATGGAGGGTAAAACCCTCGTCGTGAGTCGTGATCATTAAGATGATACAGTTGAAAGCGACGTTAAAACCAAAAATAGAGAGCGAGCTGGATTAAGTGTTCATGCGTTATTTTCATTTTTGATTAAGACTTAAGTTGTACAGTTTCTTCATATGATGATGGATTTTATTCATAAATAAATATAATATTTATGTATTATTCTTCATTTCCTCTTAACTAATATTCGACATGAATATGGGCTACAGATTATTGTTCCGCTATTTATCCAGTTTTTTTTTTTTTTAAACTACATATTTATATCATTTTTCTCTACCAGGTTATGGTTTACTTCGTGTTTCACTTTTATCCTTATTTCTTTTAATGTTCCAACTTATAATAGAAAGCTATTTAAATATTGAACAAGCTATTCTAATATTGAACACTCACAACAGAATTAATACTCCGACAATTAGGGCAACTATCCTTTTTACACATTGTAACACATTTTTGTTACATGCACAGGAACTATTATTTCTAAAATGAATTTTTCAACCATGCAGACTACTAAAGGACATTACTGGCAATACCGAGAAATTTCCCATCCATATAGATACTGAATAATTAAGTTACACCGTTATTAAAAACGATGAACTCCCTCGTAAAGATACCGACCCAAAACAATTAAGCGACACATTCAATGAGATTAATAAAAAGCCTTATCCAGAATAAGTGAGGAAAAAGGTCCCCAGCCTTTGCAGGGAAAAAACCTCCCCTCTCCCTCCATGCCCTGTGCAGGGATAGCTTTGAGATAATTCTCCCACTGTTTAACACAGATATTGTGGTCAAGTTTTATGTGGGAGGGTTTTCCATGGACACCTAATTTTTTAATTATTTTCTAACGCAGCGTTTGTATTTGTTTCTAGGGGTTGCAGTATTTTTTATAGACGTTTTTATAGCGAAGGTACTTAGTTTTTATGATTTCAATTAGAAGATTTTTTGCGCTTATTGGAACATGTAATATCTCGAGCTGTGAGGCTATTTTCAAGTATTACCATTGTTTATCTGTATGAAGCGTATTGCTTTCTATTGATTGTTGAATTTCTTGGATTATTCTCTTGAAATGAGATAATAACTTTACTAGACTAAGTGCCAAGTACTGCAGATGAATTTTGTCTTTTTAGTATCTCTCATATTCTCAATGGTCATGATCTTTTCCTCATATACGTTTCTCTTCCTCTTCTTCTCTATCTCCTCTCTCTCTTACTCTCTTTGAGTATTATTCTAACCCTGCCTCCCCCTCACTATCTCTTAATCCTACATCACTCCCCACAAAGTCCTCCTCGATTTATTCATATTCAAAAGGAGCACTCCTTTTCTTTCCTATCATATTTTGCCCATGTGTGCTCCTAGCTCCTACATACATGTATTATTGTCTGTTTATGCGTATGCAAGCATTTCTATGAATATATATACTCCGTAAGCTAGCACTTATAACACGCACGAGTATTAGTATATGAACGTGTTTGTTTGCCAATATATCCCCCCGTGAAAGATACAGCTCATCATCTGCAACACCTTCGACGAAGAAAACGTGAATCTGAAAGCGGAATAAAAAATAACATAGATTTGATTTATTGCCAGGAATGTAGACAGGGTTGGACGAAATCCGGTACCTATAACCTTTCGCAAACTCGGGGTAGTTGGATATTTTAATTTGAAGACACACGGATGGACGATAATAATACCGATGTTATCTACGAGTATTGAGAAAGAAATGTTGCTTTCGATCTTACCATGTACAATTACGGATAATACGATTTTGTGGATATTATGATAACACTTTACCATTCAAATATTGAGAAATTGGTACCCGAAGTAATGAGAAATCGGTTCTGGGGCAAAAAAGAAAGTACCTACCGAAATATGGGGAATTTTTTAAATCCTTTTTACAGGCTCCTAATAATTTGAATCAAAATTTTCTGCCTGCCAGTGTTAGAGACGCGATATCTCTGGATGGTTTTAGGGCAGACGCCCTGCTGTGCCTGGAGCTGCACCACTTTTTCTTGTCTTTTTTATTCTCCTTTTTTTTCTTTCCTTTTCTCTATAGTGGTTGAGCGGAAGAGCTCAGATGTGAAAAAATAATAAAAAAAATCAACGTCTGTTTTGGAGCAATGTGCAATTTTTTCTTTCACAGTACAACTATTAAAATAGTCTTAAATACAAATAAAATAGTCTTAAGTTCTAATAAAATAGTCTTGAAATTATTCTCAAGGATCTTGAAACCACCCACCTATGTTGGAACAGAAGGTTACCACGATACAGGACTTTTTTGAACCCTGTATGCTGATAAGAAAACATGATTGTCTATTTATTCAATCATTGATAAATAAATCATAGCAAGAAGTGTATTTCCCGCAACTCCCGGTAGTGAATTACCATTATTCCCCATTCCATGGTACCGTATATCCCACGTGATAAGAAGAGGGGGAAAAGGGAAAATGAAGGGATTTTTTTACGATATAAAGAGAAATTTTCACTAAAAAATAGGGATGAATAGAAAAGTGGGAATTTTTTCAGAAACGTATAAAAGAACTTTGTTCCATATTCCTATTTTTTTTTTGCTTACACATTGTATACATACCCGTACTTAGAAAGGTCAAAGAAAGACCAATGTAGCCAGCTTTCTTGGTCTAACGGTTGTGACTACTTTCCTTGGTCCAGAGATCCTGAGTTCAATTCTGGGTTGGGCAAAATTTTCGAAAGAAATCTATTCCCTCCGAACACGTAAAACTTGTATTCCCGGCTTAACCTATCCTGGATAAAGTTAATGTGGGTAGCTGGTACTATATTCCCAGCGAGTGGACGGTAAAACCCCAGTCCAAAATAAGTGAAATCAGGATGTTAAAACCTTAAAACCAAATGATGAATTAACTAATCATAATAGAGCTCATTGGGTCGCAGTGTTAATTAATAATATGTATGTAATGTATAGAATTTCCACTGAACCAATGACTATAACAATAAAATAATATCGCACCCTCAGAATTAGATGGTGATATGTCAAAAATCATGAAATTTTTTTTATTACTCTATCGAAATAAGCGAAACGAGACCTTTCGTTTGGTATAAGAATTATAATTCTAGCTCTTACCGTTCCCGAGATAGCGCTAGTGTTGTTTATTGATTATGTCGAAAAAGTGGAGGGACGTTGGAACAAGATGGTATTACGATCACTTGTTACCAAGAGCTCCTTGGATCGAGACGTACAGTTCTTGGAATATAGTGATATTTGCGTAATTTTTGATTTATCACTCTCTTTATTAAATTTTATTTTCAGTAATTGACATAAAAACTGAATCGTGCATGATTTTTTTGAATTATCACTCTCTTTGTCGAACATTTTTTTTGTGTTTTGTCAAGGTAGAAATTACTAATACAAAAGATTATGTTATATTACTTTCTTTTATAAATTATTATTTTTTTTTTTGAACTTAAAAATAATCTGGCCCGGTATTTTCGATATACTTACACTTGAGAGCAATAAATTCGGGACAGGACACTTCACCGTTTCAGTTGGTCCTGGTCAATTTGTGTGGCATGAAGTTGCTAAAGTATGCATATATTTGAAAAGCTTGTACTTATACCTTTCAGAAAATACACAATGTGTCCGGGTTATGTACTATGCAACAATGATAATGGCCACTTTCCAGAAATACCTCATTTTGTTGATGAAAACACGTGCACCGAGGGTATTTTAAATTTGATTTTTTGTTGTGATAACGCTTTTTTGGCCAGTAAATTATTGAATTTCCTTAAATGCAACACTATGAGGAAGGAAATTCAGTTGAATTTTTCTTTTCACCATGGAGACATCGCACTCCATAGCTGTGAAAGTGGTTTTACTTGTGAGTCAAGGAGTTAAGCAAAGAAATGTTGCTAAAGAGCTAAATTTGTCGAAGTCTAAGGTGAACAGAATTTACCAAAGGTATCGGCAGACAGGTAGCTATGATCAGAGACCAGGATCTGCCAGACCAAAGAAGACAACTGCCCAGGAGGACCGATTTGCTGTCATGACAAGCTTAAGAAATCGAGACATGTCTGGTGTTGAGGTCCAACAGCAGCTTGTTATGACCACTGGTGTTGATGTCAGCCCTTGGACAGTAAGGAGACGCTTGAAAGAGAAAGGTCTCATACCAAGAAGAAAAGCTACGGGACCCAAACTCAACAGACAACACCGACAACGTCATTTACAATTTGCCCTTGAACACGCTGATTGAGGAAATGGGGAATGGGGGCACGTTCTGTCCACGGATGAGAGCCGACCCTGCTTGTTCTTCAATGACAGACGTAAAAGGGTGTATAGAAGACCAGGTGAACAGTATAATCAATGTTATATTCAAGAAACTGTGAGTTTTGGTTTAGGATCTTCTGGGGTGGAATCTCTATGGAAACTAAAACAGAGCTCGTTATCATCAATTGTGGAGGACAAGGAGGTAACCTAACTGCAGAGAGGTATGTCACTGACATCATTGAAGATCATGTTGTCCCTTATGCAGGTTTTGTGGGTGATGGATTCGTGTTAATGCAAGACAATGCCCGACCTCGTACAGCACGTATTGTAAGTGACTTTCTCCAAGAAGCCGGTATTCGAACCCTCAACTGGCCAGCCAACAGTCCTGATCTTAATCTTATTGAACACCTCTGGGACGAGCTTAAAAGACGTGTCCATGCTCGAAACCCGCCCCCAATGAACCACAGGGACCTGAAACAGGCGCTTTATGAGGAGTGGGAGACTATCCCTCAAGAAACGGCTTCCAACCTAATCAAGTCCATGAGAAATCGATTGCAGGCTGTCATACAAGCTCGAGGGGGTAATACCAGATACTAAGAGGTAAGAACAGCCAAATTTCCATGAAGACTTCGAAGAAATAACACAAAAAACACCTATATCATTTGCAGTGTTTTCATGCTCTTTAGACCTCTTTTTGTTAATTGACTTATTATATTAAAAAACATGCTCACAATGAAAAAAAATATACACCGTCTTAAAACCAACAAAACTTTCTTTCTTGGGATACTTCACACTTGAAAATCCAATGTAAAATGAAAAATTATAAAAATAAAAAACTTTGAGAAAGTAACTGTCCCGAATTTATTGCTCTCAAGCAATTTTTTGAAATTCATAATTATTTGTTTTTAGTTATTTCTTTTTAGAAACATTGAGATTAAGTCTCAAGAAACAATAAAGTTTATACTCACATTGTCTTGTTTTCTACCTTTTACTGCTTAGCAATAAAACAATTGGGTATTTTACATTTCACTTTTTTAAACTGAATGAGTTTTCTTTTTTTTCTGACTTAATACCAAAAGCATAGATTTTAATGTACCTCCAGTTTCAAATTGTCTTTTATTCTTCGATTCATATGGTAATATAGTGCTATAAAACTAAATTATCAAGGTACTATCATTTCAAAATTGTAAATAGATGGTGCTATTTCGAATTTTTTTCGAGATAATACCCACTTTTGTTCACTTCTCATCGAAGAAAAGGTAATATAATACGATATCACCTTATTAAAAATTGATTTTTTCTCGAAAAAAGGCAAAATCATATAATGAAGTTTTAAGTCAAAATGCCTTTTTTTCGAACGGTTACAAAGGTAAGTTCTTTTGAAGAAAAATACATTTTTTTTACATAGAACTATAGAAAAGAATATGCTCAACTTAAGAACATATAAATCAAAACAGTAGCTTTTATTGTATTAATACAGCGATAAGTCAAACTTTCTTTTGCGATTTCCCAAAAGTTGGTGTTTTTGACATATCACCATCTAATTCTGAGGGTGCGATATGACTAAATTGATATTTTGTGAGATATGGGTGAATTTTCTTCAGAAATTTAGGATAATAATATAATTATGTAGAGTTTTGTAGAGGACGCAAGGGAGAAGATGAAGACAGTTTGAGGAAGACAAGTTGAAAGGGAATTTTCGGTAAAAGTAGCATATTTCTGTATAGCAGGGAGAAAATTGAGGGAACGAAAAGTGGTGTGGGAAATCTTGTGATTTTTCCCTTCTCTCACGTATTTATTATATTCTTACCTTGTGTTTTCCTCGTAAATAATTCATACGCCAATGTTTTCTTTGGAAAATATTATATGGATGCTCTGTTTGTTATGTATTAATGCTAGGTCACGGGAGTTTTTCTACAATGGTTTATATCCATCTTTCTCTCACGTTTTTTATCCCTTGGCTCTTGGTGAGATTTAGTTTTAGAACAGAATATATTCCAAAACATTTATAACTACAAAAACCCTTATACACATGTCCCGGTAGCTCAGTGGTCAAAGTGTCCCTTATACACACATGTCCCGGTAGCTCAGTGGTCAAAGCGTCCCTTATACACATGTCCCGGTAGCTCAGTGGTCAAAGCGTCCCTTATACACATGTCCCGGTAGCTTAGTGGTCAAAGCGTCCCTTATACACATTTCCCGGTAGCTCAGTGGTCAAAGCGTCCCTTATACACATTTCCCGGTAGCTCAGTGGTCAAAGCGTCCCTTATACACATTTCCCGGTAGCTCAGTGGTCAAAATGTCCCTTATACACATTTCCCGGTAGCTCAGTGGTCAAAGCGGCCCTTATACACATTTCCCGGTAGCTCAGTGGTCAAAGCGTCCCTTATACACATGTGGTAATTTAGAGGTCGTGGGTTCCTCGACACTGTAAAAGTGGGAAAATGCGAAATATAAGAAGAAGGAGGAGGAAAAAAAATGCAAAATATATACATCTAAATGTCTTTTTAAACAAAACGCTAGATTAAGACACAATATTTTTTTATTGATAAAAGTAGATAGTTCACAGTATTTTATATATAAAAATATTATATCCATTGTAAGAGAGTATGACAGAAATAAATATGTATAAGAAAGAGTTGTTAAGAATGCTAAGGATCTTTCATTCTAGTCCATTAAGAAAAGAAAGAACACAAAAGAAAAGTACAATGATAAGTGAACAGAAGCTGAAGATAAAAACAGTACTATACATCTACCTTCAAATGAGAGGGAGGAGGCAAAATAAAAATAAAATACTGAAAGAAACAAAAGCATAATTTTGTGGAGAAACAGGGGGAGAGAAGGAGAAACGTAAAATATAAAAAGTGAAAAAAGAAGAGACAATAATGAAAATAAATTAATCATTGCATTGGAGGAAATTAGCAATGTAATAAGATAAATTGACAGTTTACTTGTTATAATAATTTAATTTCTTTGTTTTCTGTAGGATATAATAAAATTGTGATTTACTCTGAAAATACATATAAGAACTATCAAATTTGTGAAGGTCATCATAAGATGTCCACCAAAAATATCTAGGTAAACTACCGAAAACACGAGTTTTATATCTTCATTAGTTCTCGAGATATTTGGATGTCTCGTTTATAATGGGACACACTGTATGGTATTAATCCTTCGGTAACCCCACTCTTCTTAGCCTCCTGTATTTCTTAAAATACAAGAGAACAAAAAACATTAATTAATAAAATTAAGTCTCACTTTTGTTGTTCTTCAAAGTTCATCTCATTAATCAGGAATAAAAAATTGGAAGAAACTCTCACTTTTTCTCTGTCATCCCTTTTTAATTTAGGAATATCATTGGCAGATTAGGAATTAATTTTAATTAGTTTAGTTATCATATCTTATATAACCTCATTGTAATAACTACTAATGTAGCATTCTAATAAGAAATCTTCATAATATAAAAAGATAGTTATTTCTTATTTGTGTTATAATGTCACAATTTTTAGTGGGTAACATCGACATTACGAGAACTAATGTTTATCATGCATCAATCTCGTAATGCCACCACTGGTCGTTGCCCACTCTACAACTACCCCAATTGTCCTCACGAGGCTAGAGTAGGCCCCAACATCTGAAGTACAGAGCCGAAAAATTCCGACCTCGCCGGGATTCGAACCTGGATCACCTGGAGTGCAAGCCGAGCGTGCTACCGATAGGCCAAGATGACTACTAAATCTTCATTTTAATTATAATCTTTTATTTATTCTTGAAAGAATGTCTAATTACATCAATTACTAATTGCAAGTTTAATCACGACCTTAACGAACACCTTGATAAACAATTTAGTAAGTAATCTTCAATAAAGTTCGTAAGTGACTATGGAAATGTGAAATCCATAAAAAAATTATAGTGTAAATTAATACTAATTGATAATTATAATAAATGTCCTAATTGATTTCATATATTTCTGTAATGTCCTATCTTTTAACGCTTTAAACAATTAAATTTCCATGTTCTTGTTGCAGGTGAGAAGAAAGAACTTTCTGATAAATAGTGAACACAGAAAACACACATCCTCTGAGAAATTGACGTTGTATCAAGTAAGTAATAGAAGAACTATAATGAGACCCTAAATGTTTGTAGCCTTTTGTTTGACCACATCTTTCTCTTCTTACTTCTCTCTCTATCTTTCTCTCTCTTTCTTTCTTTCCTTACTTTCTGATTCTCTCTTCCCCTATATCACTCTATTTATTCATTTTCTGCTCCTTTAGCTCCTTATATATCTTTTCTTCTATTTTTCCTTCTCTCTCTCTATTTTTCCTTCTCTCTCTCTATTTTCCCTTCTCTCTCTCTCTCTCTTTCTTTCTCCTTCCTCTAAATTGTCTCTCTTATCATTAAAACTTCTTTCCTTGTCTCTGTAGAGCACAAAGTTATTATACCTAGTCCTCATAAGTTCTCTTCCTCTCTATCTCTCTTCCTTCTTTCTATCTCAATCTTTCCATCTCCCTCCTTCTCCTTCCCATTTTCAAAACTAATCCCCTCTATTCTTTCGTACTCGCATGTACCTTCTTCGAGATCTCTCTTTCTAATTTAATAGTTTAATTTAATTCTATGTGCTTTCCTCTCTCAGTCTGAAACTCTCAAGGATGCTATAAAAATTCAAGTGAAAATAAAATAAAGAGAGAGAGAGAGAAATAAAAGAGGTACATAAGGAAGAAATAGAGTGATATAGGGAAAGAGGGAATCAGGAAAGAAAGAGAGAGAAAGAGAAAGAGTGAAAGAGAGAGAGAGAGAAAGAGAGAGAGAGAGAAAGAGAGAGAGAGAGAGAGAGAGAGAGAAAGAGAGAGAGATAGGAATAAAAGATATACGAGGAACAGAAAATGAAGAAATAGAGTGATATAGGGGAAGAGAGAATCAGAAAGTAAGGAAAAAGAGAGAGGAGAATAATAGACGTACATAAGAAGCAGAAATGAATAAATACATTGAAATATAGAAAAAGAAAATCAGGAAGTAAGGAAAGAAAGAGAGAGAGAGAGAGAGAGAGAGAGAGAGAGAGAGAGAGAGAGTGAGTGAGTGAGTGAGTGAGAGAGAGAGAGAGAGAGAGAGAGAGAGAGAGGAATAAAAGAGATACATAAGGAAGGTAGAGTGATATAGGAGAAGAAGGAATCAGGAAATAAAGAAAGAAAAAAGAAAGACAGAAAGAAAGAGAGAGAGGAAGAGAGATAATGAAGGAGTAAAATAAGAATGGGGAGAGAGGGTGGAGGAAGGATGAAGAAGGGAGAGGTAGAAAGAAGAGAGATAGAGAAACGTAAGAAAATTAGACAGGAGTCTGGCGTGACGAGATAACAGGCCTGAATCTATGGGAGACAACCCGTCAAAGGAATCTGCTCCTTGTAAGAAATGGGCTTAACATTTGAAACGATGTGCTTTACCAACAAACAAATAACAAAGAAAATGTGAAAGAAAGAAAATTAAAAAAGGATGTGTCATAATCACACGTCCTTACTTTGCCTATATCCAAACCTACTTAGGGTTGGCACTGTCCAACCTCTTTTTCATTATCTTCATGGTTGAGATAGGTTGGTTCGGGCACTCCTACTTCTACAATTCACGACTGGTGCCCGTCCCAACGCCAACCCTGCTAAGAGCGCCAATGATTTGTGTTATTGTCTTTTGGCCTGTCAAAGCTGGTACCGTATCTGTTAAACGTCCCCGAGGTAAAATAAGTAAAAAGATGTATATGTACTTCATTAGGCTACAATTTTTTGACTCAACTAGGACTCAAACCCACTTTACCTAAAATACAGAGAACTTCATGTTCTCAGCCCTGCTTAATGACGTCACTAGGTAATATTAAATAGGATGCATTAAGAAGCAATTTGAAATTCATACAGGGTGTACCTATGACAATTGGTCAGCTTTCGTTCCTCCTGGATGTCTGTGATATCTTTAGATTATGCTAAACATAAATCACAATACATCCGATATTTTTAAAAGTAAGAAGTATCAACCTCCTTTACCTTATGTACCTAGACCTTGTAAGGATCGGCACGAACGACCATTCAATATTTGGTTAAAGTGCCTAACAAGAAAAAAATAATAATAATAATATGAGTAAAATACTTGCTTTAAAAAGTATTATTGGCTGTAATTATTTTAGGGTTATTATTTTGTAGAAAGGAATTTCGACTCAGTTACAACTTCTTTTCTGCTGATATTGTTTTATCAATGGGCTTGCAAAGTTCATCGCCTTGAGACCCCTGAACTTCCAAATCTTAGTGGACACTCCTGAACTACTAAATCTTAGTTGAGACTCCTGAACTACCAAACCCTAGTGGAGTCTCCTGAACTTCCAAATCTTAGTGGAGACTCCTGAACTCCCAAATCTTAGTGGAGACTCCTGACCTACCAAACCTTAGTGGAGCCTCCTGAACTACCAAACCTTAGAGGAGACTCCTAAACTACCAAACCTTAATGGAGACTCCTGAACTACTAAAACTTAGTGGAGACTCCTGAACTACTAAATCTTAGTGGAGACTCCTGAACTACCAAATCCTAGCGGAAACTCCTGAACAATTTACTTATTGAAGAGTGCGCAATCAAAATTGTTTCTTCGGTGACCCTGTAGTCTGGGAAAATTGGGACATTAATTAGCACTGAAGCTGAAGCACGGTGAATGAGAAGAATCTGCTCCTTGTGAGAAGAAAAGTGCTGGATTTCTGACAGGGAAGGAAGAAGTAAAGGGGAGGAGGGGAGGTGGAGGAGCAAATTATACGAGGAAGAGGAAGACGAAGTAAGGAGTAAAATTAAACAAGGAGAAGAAGTAGAAGTGGGAGAACGAAGGTTTTAAGGAAAATAAGGGATTAAGCTGTGATCTTTCCGAAAGGAATATCACCTTCATTACCTCCGCTATACAAATCTTCCCCCTTCCCTTTTCCTCGGCACCTCGCTTTCATTTATACCTCCAGGCCCGAGATCAGGGTCTGTGTGAGGACTGTTATGTA
The DNA here is from genome assembly GCA_024516035.1 of Bactericera cockerelli. Classification (NCBI taxonomy): domain Eukaryota; kingdom Metazoa; phylum Arthropoda; class Insecta; order Hemiptera; family Triozidae; genus Bactericera; species Bactericera cockerelli. The sequence goes on along the minus strand of CM044961.1, from coordinate 27,359,016 downwards.
TGAGTCATGAAGGATGATGAAAATTTTCAATACGAACTGAAGCATGAAGTTCTCGCCTTGAAAACAAGCCTTTACTTCGGTATAGCTCCTTTGGAAAATTAGTCAGGAAACGCAAAATTAGATACTTAGGTCCAGTTTCAATTATAATCATAGTGATCTGATATATCTGAGTTTAGTTACAGAAATACAATTTTATTAATTTCATAGCTTACAGGATGCGTTGCTTTTTTGTACAGTCAGACGCAGTAGACATACATGTCAAAGGTATATTAAAATGATACAACTTTGTTTCAATGTTTATTGGATCGTGATTACATCGACTACTAGCTTTTAATTGCGCTTTCAACTGCATGGTCATATCACGAAGAGGGTTTTACCCTCCATTCTCTGGAAACTCCAAAACCAGCTACTCAAATTAACTACACCTCACCTGAGTGCGACCTTAAGTAGCCAGTATCAGGAGGTTTTGAAATTGAATGGTCACCCATGCATGATTTTACCTCGCTGGGAATTGTATAACTTCAGTAATAGAACGAGAACTCGTGTATTCAACGTCACTAGCAACCGGCAAGTTTGATTCCCAAACAATTCTGCGTCACTCCCTAATATCGGACCTGTCCATCTCCACAGGACGGGCTCTGTCTTTCTTAAATGTTCCATCTTGTTTATTCCACTCCACTTCACACGTCTTTCTCTATCAATCTTTCACATCTCTCTCCCCCCGGCGTCCTTAAGACCCCCATCATGCCCCATTTCTTTCACCTTCTAACCAACTTCTCCCATTCCTTCATTCTCACCTCCTCTACCTCTTTCTGCTCCTCTCCGAAAGCCTCCATATCCATTATGCCCCTTACTACTCTTACCTTCTTGCGAGGGTTTCATCTTCTCAATCTTTCTCATCCACTTGTCCCACAACACCTCCTTTGTCTCATCCACAGCTCCTCTCCGATTGCCTCCCTCACAGTCTCCGGTTTGCACACCTTCCAACCAGATTCTTCTCCCCCTCCCACTCTTCCCCTCCTACTCTTCCTCTCCTTCATTTCCACCTCCACCGATCTCATCTTCGCAAAGCACGGGATTAGTCCCATCACCTCCACTTTACCGCTTGCCGTGTTCCATTCCGCCGGAAGATAAAATCTGTGAGGGACAAGACATTGGAGGACGAACTCCTGATGAGGAAATTTTCAAAGAACGAGTTTCCAATTGGAATGAGAATCCAGATAATGAAAGTTGATGTTCAAAGGCGCTTTGGGAGTTCTGATATTTTGAAAGGGCTATTTTTGATTCAATTCTGGAAGGGTTATTTCTTAATATTCTGGAAAAAAGTTAAATAAAATTATAGGTAAACTAAGACAACCCACCCGTATTTTTTGTGAAAAAGTTCAAGTTTTGGAAAATTGGAGGTTTAAAATTTAAATGACTTAAATCTAAATTATCCTAGAAGAGCATTGGCAAAAATTCTAGAAGAACAATATTTGTGTAGCATTAACTACTCACTCCTGACCATGGAGATTATATTAAAAATTGAGACCTCTATGCTGTCAAAAGATCAATGTTACAAAAGATTTTTTAAAGACCACAGTGACAAAATGCTTTCGTGTCTGACAGACCTACTTATACCAATAGCTACCTAATACGCTGAAAAAAAAAAAAAAAAAAAAAAAAATCACCTTCAATCTTATCCCACTCTGCCTCCCCGGTCTCCCTAGGGACAACCTCTCCTACGAAAAACCTCAATATTTTCACGACTGACTTGGTAATAAATAATGCTTTCTATGTATTTCCTTGTTACAATTCTCTTCTGTATTCACCACGCACTCGAGTATATGTTCAGATAGCATCCTCTTCATCCTGCACCCTGGGAATTGGGATCTAGTTAGAAAGCACCTGTGCTGAAGACGGCTATGAATAGGCTACTGTGCTTTGTGTACAGTTTCCGCGGCATCCCTAGGGACCGCGTTAGATCACCCCACCGCACTCAGTTCAGTACCCATGTGTCCCCTGAATTAATTTTACTGAAAGTTTTTTTATACATATTTATTAAAATTGGAAATATGTACATAAAGCACTGTGTTTCTACTTGAGGTTGTAGTTACGGTACAGTTAAGTGGTTTACATAATAGAAGCATTCTAGATTTCTTTGAAATTCTCTTTATCACGAAGTACCTATTCACGCAGGTTTGGTAGTTCAAGAGTCTCCAGTAAGATTTGGTAGTTCAGGAGTCTCCACTAAGGTTTGGTAGTTCAGGAGTCTCCACTAAGGTTTGGTAGTTCAGGAGTCTCCTCTAAGGTTTGGTAGTTCAGGAGTCTCCACGAAGGTGTGGTAGTTAAGGAGTCTCCACTAAGATTTGGTAGTTCAGGAGTCTCCACTACCACTACCATTTGACAACTCTTTAGGTATTTTAGTAGTTCATTTTTTTTTTTTTAATTGATACATTTACAATCTACAAAATAAAAGTATAATAAAACACATTTGTAATAAGTAAATCTGATGACAATAAATGACATGAAGGAGAAGTTGCCCAATGACAGCACTCCTATGTTTACAGGTCCATTGCATGCGGGTTACTCCGTATCGCGCTGAACCTGGGGAGGTGGGGGTGGGTGTTTAGGTTTCAAATAGGTCTGTTGGGTAGGTTTTCTTCAGCCTTGTCATGTTGGTGATAGGTTGTTCCAGGGCCCGGATCAGTTCATTTGGATGGTTAGGGATACGTTGGTGATAGTTTTTTGGTCGATTCTTGATCTCGTCTGTGACATATGGTATTCTGAGGTCTTCATGTATGGTTCTGTTCGAGACGTAATAAGAGCACCAAGCATTTTCCTTAGGGTTTTGGACTGGAAGCGTTGTATGATTTTAATATTTGACGGTTTAGCGCATCCCCATAGTTCGATTCCATAGGTCCATACTGGTTTTAGGATCATTTTGTAGAGTTGGATTTTGTTTTCAATGGAGAGTTTAGAGTTGGGACCTAGAAGCCAAAACATTTTTTTGTACTTTATATTAAGTTGAGTTTTCTTCATTTGAATGTGGTGTTTCCATGTGAGTTTTTGGTCGAGGTGGATTCCAAGATATTTTACTGTGCTATTCCTAGGTATTAAGGTGTTGTTTAGAGCAACGGGTGGGCAAGTTGTTTTCCTAAGGGTAAATGATACATGTACAGACTTGTTCTCGTTGACTTTAATCCGCCATTTTTTCAACCAAGATTGTAAACTGTCTAGATGTCGCTGTAGGGCGTCTGACGCGACTTCGGGGTCATGATGTTTAGCTAGGATGGCTGTGTCGTCGGCGAATGTAGCTGTGACGGTGTTGTTTGAGAGAGGCATGTCTGCGGTGTACAGGATGTAGAGGACAGGGGCCAGGACGCTCCCCTGGGGGACTGATGCGTTAATCTGTCCGTAGTTTGAGAGTGTCCCATTGAATTTCACTCTGAAGAAACGGTTTTGTAGGTAGGATTTAAGAAGTAAGAATATTTGCTGAGGGAGAAGATGCTTTAGCTTGTAGAGTAGTCCTATGTGCCATATTTTGTCGAAAGCTGAGCTTATATCTAAAAAAGCTGCTGAGCAGACACTTTTTTCCTCCAGTGTTGTAGCCACAACATTGACAACTCTATGTACCTGTTGTATAGTTGAGTGGCGGCTTCGGAATCCAAACTGGTGGTCAGGTAGAACTTTTTGGACTTTTTCATCATTGAGTATTCGTTTTAGCAGTAGTTTTTCAAATATTTTAGAAATTGATGGTAGTAGACTAATTGGTCTGTACGACGTTGCTTTATCCGACGGTTTGCCTGGTTTTTGGATCATGATAATTTCTGCGTATTTCCATGTTAAGGGCCAATAAGATAGTCTCAACATGGCATTAAATATGTGGGTCAAAAGTGTAACAGCTTTATCTGGCAGCTCTTGTAGGATTTTACCAGTAATCAGATCGAAACCAGGTGCTTTTTTCATTTTACTAATTTTTATGGTAAAACGTATTTCGGGTGGAGAAATATATCTGACAGGTGGTGAGAGCGGACATGGCGTGTCGAGAAAGTTTAGGATTTCTTCTTCATTTTCTTCCGAATCTGAACTAGCTGGAAATGGCTGAAATATTTCAGTCAAATGATCAGAAAATAAATTTGCTTTTTCGTTGTCTTTTTTAGCCCAGGTACCGTCTGGTTTTCTTAAAGGTGGAACTCTTTGAGAAGGTCTTTTAATTTTCTTTGTAGGTTTCCATAGTGAATTATCCTCTGTACTTAAATTTAAGTAGTTGTTGTAGTTTTTTAGTAAGTTTGTTCAGTGTCTTTTTGTCATTAGGATTTCTTGTATATTGCCATACGCGTCTCGCTCTTCTTTTTTCTGCAATGAGGTCAGCTATTTCTTTCGGAATATTCTGTGATACTTTTTTATTTTTGTAGTTTTCAGGAGTAGCATATTGTGCTGCTTGTTGGATGAGAACTGTCAAACTGTTGACCGTTTCATCAACGTCATCAGGACTTTTTAGTCTTCTATTTAGGCTAACGTTCTCGTCTAGAAAAAATCTAAATTTATCCCAGTCTGTTCTAGGAGACGTTAAAGAAATGTTGTTGGGAACTGATATGACTGTAGTTGATAGTGTCAGGATGACGGGGGAGTGGTCAGACGATAGATCGTGGTTTGACTCTACTTGTGTGTAGTTATTGGATATGCCTTGAGTGATGAAAAAATCAAGTAGGTCGGGAATTTTGTAGGGGTCCGAGGGCCAATAGGTAGGTTCTCCAGTAGACAGGTATGTAAATCGACTAGATTGCGTAGCATTGTATAAGTTCCTTCCTTTCGTTGTAGTCAAGCGTGAGCCCCAGAAGGTGTGTTTTGCGTTCCAGTCTCCTCCTGTTATGAACCGCGGCCCAAGGGAGGAGAAGAAAGTTTGGAATTCTTGAGTACTGAGGGAGAAGCGCGGGGGACAGTAGACAGCAGCAAGTGCGATAGGTAAAGACGGAGTGTCGAGTTTTATACTTGTTGCTTGTAGTTTAAATGAGCTATAGCTTGGACATTCATGGTGCGATATGGAACTTCTGATGAGAATAGCGGTGCCGCCATGAGCTTTGCCACTTGGATGATTAGTAGAGTATAGTTGATAATTTGGAATGTTGAAGTAAGTCAGGTCCGTAAAGTGGGTTTCCGATATGAGGGCGACATCGTTTTTTTCATTTTGTAGAAATATTTTTAATTCTTCCTTGTGTTGCGGAAGACCATTTGAATTCCAAAGGACTATTCTAATTGAGGTGAATCATTTTGGTATTATTTTTGTTATGACTGTGTTAAGCATGTTTAGTATCATGCTATTTTGTTGAATAAGCTGGTTGAACATTGTCTTGAATTCTTGGAGAAAGGAAGATAAGGAAATTTCTGGATTATTATTATGTGTATTGATTCTTATTTCTGGTTGGGATTTATTTCGGGTTAGATGTGGCAGGTTTGTTTGAATGGCTTGGGAATAGGTGAGGTCACTGGTGGTTTGTTTGGCTTGATATTGTGTGTTTGTTTGGTTTTCTGTGGGGTTTGGTCTATTGCGCAGTTTTTGGAGGTCTTTATATACAGTGCAGCCTCTACATATAGTTGGCTGGGTGAGGGCCATCACATAGAGAGCATGTAGCTGGAGTGTCTCTTGTTTTTGTGCAAGTAGCTGAATTATGGCTACCACCACATTTCACACAGGAGTAAGGGAGTGAGCAGTAAGCTTTAGTGTGGTTATAATTTTGGCAACGTGTACATTGTACAAGGGAGGGAGTCTTCCTCGGAGCTTCGACTGAGATTTTCATATGCATGAAATATTTAAGATCGTATATTTTTTTATTATTGTCTGAAGGTTCTAAGTCGACAAAAAAAATGTTTAACGGGTCTTTAGTGGTGCGTTTGAGTACATTTGTGACATTTCGGACTTTGAAGCCCAAAAGTTCTAACTGTTGTTTAATATCTTGAATTGGGACGGAATGATGGATGTGACGAATAGCTACCCTGTAAGCCTTATCCTGTTTAGCTTGGTATGTATGGAAAATAATTCCTTGAGATCTGACGTGAGTGACTAGGGCCCTGTAAGCATCTATTGTTTTGGGGTTGACTTTCACAACATTGTTGGCAAGGGACCTACACACATAGTCCTCTTCTTTCAAGACGGTAAGTATATTTGATATCATTTCCTGATAATTTACTACTCCATGAATAAATACAGGGGGAGGTTTGGGATCCGCTTTTTTGTTGTTCTCTGTTGTGTTCTGTTGTTTGTTTGTATCAGTGTTATCTTGATCCATGGCGATTGGATTGTAGTAGTTTGATGTAGAGGTTGAAGCTGCTTCTTGTGTTGCTTTGATAAATCTCATTTTCAGAGTACTTGCATCACCTGGGGTTTTCCTCTTGTTGTTTCGTACTACTTGCCAGGTAGGACTAGGGGTTTGATTAATTTGAGGCTGCATGTTGTTGTTAGTGTGTATTTGAGTAGACTGGTTCTGTTGTTGAGGATGATTAGAGTGAGTGTCAATTTCCTCTTGTGTGAATAAGTTTCCCGATGAGTTGAAGTTAAGTGTTTGTTGATTGAGAGGCGGATGGGTGTAAAGACTAGGAGTCGATACTGAGGATGTTGTTATTGTGTTGGTGAACGTTGTAGTTGAGGAACTACAAGAAACGATGTTATTTGCCATGATGATAGCATTGGAACTCCCATATGAATTGGGTCGAGACCCAAAACATACAGCAGTAGAAAAGCTTTAGTATGACTTACGTATCAATAAGCAGTAGGTAATCTGGTAACTAGGCACTAGACACTAGGTATTATTCACTAAAGATAAACACGCTTGTGAGTAGAAACAATCGCGCTACCTGAGATAGAGGTGCACTTACTACGAAGGTCAGTACGAGACTCTTAGTAGTTCATGAGAATATAATTATTTTTTTTGTAATTTAATATTTTTGTGGTCCTCTGACATAAACCAACAGTTTTCAAAGATATAAATAACTTAAATTTAATTTGTATTAATGTGTGCAGGAACACATTTTTGGTTACAATTACCCGCTGCTACTATTTACACTGAAACATCAGGGGTAAAAAGAAATAGTAATGCCGTAATATTTATTCGAACTTTTTTCTTATTTATCTTTTTTAATATGTATGATAATATCGATAATGTAATCCTGAATGTATCCCAGGGATTTCGGATTTGGTTGTTTACATTTCCAAGTGTTGCGGAGGTGGGAGGTAAAAGACAAATTCCTTTGTTGGGACTTTGATATGTTTATGTGTTTGGAAAAAAATAAATGGTTTTTAATATACACATTATTGGTGTGATTGCCCCTTTACTACCCTGAACAGTGATCCTATTCAAGATTTAGGAAAATATTTGTCACTATCCTGTGGGTTCAGAGATGTTTGAAAACTTGTATAAGGGTGTACTTATTTCTATACACATTATGTAATGACGACAATTTTTCTTAGAAGACGACTTCTAAGACGATAATTTTTCTCAAATTAGTCCCTCCTTATTTAAACAATTGACTATTTCTTTATTGAATGGAATAATAACCACAACCTTCTGATTATGAGTCAACAGTAGTAACCACCTAACCACTTTCTAGTCCCATTGGTTTCGTCACAATCATAAACTATTTTTGATATTCACGGTATTCATCAGATTAAAAAAAAAAAAAAAACATCTTCTGAAGTAAGTTCAACATGTGTGAAAGGACATATCAGTGTGCCTTTTAAAATTAAATAAAAGAAATAATTTAAGCATGGGAATGAGTAGTGCATTTCTTGAAAATAACATACATCTAGATACATGATAAAAATAATTGAAAGATTTGAGGTGTACAATGTATGTAAAATTTAACAATAATACAAGAAATGAAAAAGCACATTAGATAGGCTTTACAATTTATACACTTCTTTTTCCTTATCCTCTCTTGTAAATAAAATATTCCCTTTGTAAAGTTGTTAACATTAATTTCAATGTAAATTGAAATACTTTAGTGAATATATAGTCTATACTCCATGTGTTGTCTGAACATTATTTTTGTCACGTGGAAAGAAAAAAACTTCCGATTTCTAATATTACAAATTTCTCGGAAGTAAAATCTTGGAATTTTCAGAAATTTAAAAATAGTGTTTAAAACTCAATTAAATTCTGTTATGTATCATTTCTCATTTACTATTTACGAGTAATTCTCTCTCCCTATTTATCTCTCTCTCTCTCTCTCTCTCTCCCCATAATCTATCTCCCTATAGCTCTCTCTCGCTCCCCCTAATCTATCTCCCTATAGCTCTCTCTCTCTCCCTCCCCCTAATCTATCTCCCTATCCATCTTTTTCCCTGTATCTCTCTCTCTCTTTCTCCCGTGCCTCCGCACTCTATGTAACAAAGAGGATTAGTGGTAATTAGTAAACATTTTTTTGTCGCTATCAGATTTAGGTTTTTTGTTCGGAAAAGGTGTTCAGACGTGAAATTAGCGGAGGTGAAAGAGCGAGGGGGAATACTGTCCCTGGTTTTAAAGTAAAAATGCTTACAATGCTATTGTTCGAAGTGCTTACATTGTTGGACATTTTGGTACAATAAATTGGATAGAATAAAGATTGTTATTCACAAGCCGAGAGTAAATTTGATGTGTTGTATCATTTTTACTTTTTTCATTATTTGTTGCTATTAACTTACATAAATGAAAATTAACACGCCAGTGGAATGTATTAAAAAGTTGATTTTGGTATATGAAGGAGAATTAGAGACCAAAACATAAAAGAATAATAGAAGAAAAAAAATCACTTTGAGAAAAGAGAGAGAGAAAGAGATAAAGAAAAAGAGGAAGATAGAGAGAGATAAAGAAAAAGAGGAAGATAGAGAGAGAGAGAGAAAAAAAATAGAAGAAAGAGAGAGGAGGGATGGTAAGGAGAGGGATTAAGAGATAAGGAGAGAAGAAATTGAAATAAGAAAAAGAGGGAGAAATATAGTAATTAACCAGGTGTTACTGACGTAATTTTTGTAGAAGAAGAAAAACCCCTGGGCGGCTGTATTAATCTTATTTCATTCATATATAGTTGGGTCCCTCTGGATGTAATAATAATAATCTGTAGTGGAAGGTAACCACCAGGTAACCACAATGCTCAAAGCGTTTTCTACAACCTAACCCTCAGTGTCTTATTATTATGTGGTTTCATACTCAAATAAATTTAATAAGTATAAATTCATGCATTGGGTGGTATGTGAACCAACGGATCCCTACGCTATCTGGATTACCAGACTAGCGCCTTAATGTAGATGGAGAATTCAAGTGTTATTTTTCAGAGCCGCCTAAAAACACTCAAGGTGTCTTCCTAGTTTCTCATTCTAACTTTTCTACACCATGTGTTGCACTGTTGCAATCTTTTCTACTTTAACGTTTTTCTCGTTTCTTTTCCAATTCTTCTTATCATCTGTCTTTCCTTTAGAATTTCTCTACTTCTGTTTGTTCTACTTCTTATCTATGTTCTTGCTCTTGTACTTGTTCTTGTAATTGTACTTGTACTTGCACTTGTACTTGTAATAGTACTTGCACTTTTACTTGTACTTGTACTTGCACTTGTACTTGTACTTCTTATCTTCTTCCATTTTTCTATTTTGACATTTTCATGTCTTTGCTCTGGCACATAACCAAAATTATGTGACGAAATTATGTAACGATATTATGTAACGAAATATTGAATTGTAAAGGGAGAGAAGAGGGAAAGTGTGTGTCATGCGCACAATGGCGAAGTATTGAATTGTAGAGGGAGAGAAGAGAGAAGGTATGTGTCATGCGCACAATACGAAATTTGGTCAGTTGGGTTTTGGACCTTGAATAGTAAAGATGAAAATGTCCCAATGGTTGCAGACTCGTATGCAAGCGTTTTTTTCTTATCTCATAGACAACATGGTAAACCGGCAGAAAATTAAGGAAATTTTTTATTCAATTACTGTACATGTTTCTCTCTCTCTCTCTCTCCTCTTCTTTTCATGTCATCTAAGATACGATTCATATGTACTACCTTAGTCTTGCACTCACGATATTCTTGGTTCAATCCTCAGCAAGGTATTGGGAATTTTTCGGCTCTGTACAACTTTGTAGGTATTGATGCTTTTCACTAGGTGGCAGTTCAATATTATTATTATTATTATTATGTGACTCTTTATTAATGGGACATATTTTATGTACAAACAAGTATTTGTAAAAATTAGAATACAAAATTTAGAACAATATAAACCAAGAATAAAAAAGATAAGGAACATATTAGATAAAATATATACAGATATCCTAACTAAAGGGCGGGGTTATTGCCTATGGCAATCTCTTCCACCCAACCCTTCAATATTTAATAATAATAACTCTTAATTGACAAGAATAATATTGACAAAGGGCGTGATTATTGCCTGAGGTAATTTCTAATCCTTAAACTTCTAATCCTTAAATCTTCTCCATGCATACATTTCCATGCATGCATTCTCTTATTAGTTCGTTTCTGGGGTGGCATAATAGTTTTAGGGGTAATATTTATGTCTGCCCACCGCTTTGTATAAAACTGCCTTGTGGTTGAGGTGAAATCTCGCCTGGTGATACATTGATATTTATTCAGTAAGCGCTTCAGCATAATGTATCTTTCAGCGAAGTATCAGCATATAATAGTTAATCTGCTGATTTATTTCTGCTGAATTCCATCGATTTCAAAAAATTCAAAGCTTTGCTGATTGTTTCAGTTTCAGTGTTATAATGGGTGTACTTTAATACTATACAGCGTATATTAACCCAGCTTTTCTTATTCCTTTTTTGGGTGGTATTGAATAAATCGTTCTTTTTTAAATAAAGTAAATTCAATTTTAAAAGTTACTTAAGCAAATTAACTTTTCTTCAAAGACACAACAATCTGCTGGACTTTCTAAATTAAATTAAACTATTATATAAAAAAAAACACTAATAAATTAACAGATTCACCTTCTATTATATGTTGAATACCGTATTATACATTATGGTGCACCCTGTATACAACAATCTCCTGGACTTTTGCGGTCAATTGAACGCTTGCCTTGCTAAGTAGGGCTTCTATCATGTTTTGAATGATACACCTACATGAAACTCATCCCATGGTTCCCAATTCCCAAATTCTCCTCATCCTCTGTCTTCTCCTCTTTGGATCCCTTGACCCTTACTCCTTCCTTCTCCTCCTCCTCTTTCTCCTCTTCCTCTTTTTCTTTCTCTTTCTCCTCCTCCTTCTCCTCTTCCCCCTCCTCCTCTTAAACTTTCTCCTCTTCTTCTGTATTCTTTCCTCTATAAAACCCTTACTCTCTATTTCTTCTCCTCCTCCTTTCAAATTTTCTCCTCTTTATCTGTATTCTCCCCTCTATAGATCCCTTACTTCCCTTATTATCTATTCTCTACTTCGTCTCCTCCTCATATTCCTTCTTCTTCTCCTCTTCCCTGAGCTTCTCTATCTTCTCCTCATCTGCTTTCTTCTCCTAACCTCTCCTCTGGTCATGCTAAAATCTCTGCCTTACATCAATCCTAGCATTCTCTACCTAACCTGTCTCTCCCCATTCCCTCCTAATTATTCTCTACCTTCTTCACGAGAATCTCTCCCCACAACTTTCGATACTTCCCTCTCCCTTTTACTCCCCAGGACCCGTCGTCCTCCTCCCATTATTCCTCTCCCCTCCTAGAGATATTGCTGCTTCTTCCTCTTCCTCCCCCTCCCCTGAATGATAAGCCTCTTATCATGTGGTCGCTCCTAATGCAACTCAGGAACCTTCTGCTTATTGGGGTGTCGCCTCCTCATTTAGCACATGCATGGATGCACCGTTGTGACTATTGCAGCAGGCCTGATGTACCTTGCCTCAGATTTTCCCAGAACACTCCATCCATTGCAATAATCCTTTACGTACCTAGCGAACAGTCTCAATTTCCCGGAAGTCTACCCTCCATGCTTTCGTCAACTCCTTGTGAAATAACTGAAATATGCTGGATATTGGAAACAAGTTGTTCTGATATATATATTAATTTTGATGTATGTAATAATGTAATATTGTAATATATTTCTGTTCCAAATAAATGTTTATTTTTTTATTTATACTTATTTATTTTTAGTAAAAATAAGCTGTGTACCTACCTTTTTACTAAATAACTTATCTAATAGAAAATAGCTTCAGTGAAAACAGGACCTTAGAGACTGAAATTTTCTCATACTGAACTTACAGAAGATCAGGCTGCTGTTTCCATAGGGGAACCGGTGGTTCTGTCAAGGTAACTCACTATTCCATGCCCAATTACGGAGGTGATAGGTATTTCTCATGTAAAAATAGAAATGTTTAATAGGTATTACCTACAGACGAACCTGGATATAATGGACTCGGATATAATAGAGAAAATCTCAGGCATGAGAAATATTCTGTGATTTTTCTTTACATGGCGGGTTGCCTATATATTATATTATTTCAGGCGTTCTATGAACCATTCATTTCGAAGAAAGATGATTTTTTTCGTAGCCAGCGTCGATGGCATGTTGAATACACCGGTTCCCTTCAGAACACCGAAGTTAAGCGACATCCAGCGAGGTTAAGACTTGGATGGGTGACCATTCAAATTCTAATTCTCGTGACGCTGGCTTTTCCCGGCCCCACTCAGGCTGGGTGAGGTCAATGTGAGTAGCAGGTTTGTGAGTTTCCTGCGAATGGAGGGTAAAATCCCGTCGTGATATGACCATGGCAGTTGAAAGCGACGTTAAACCCCACTAAAAAAAAAAAAAAAAAAAAAAAAAAAATTTTTCGTATCTCGTGAAGGCAGATAATGCGTGGTAATCTGCTTCTGTAGAACCAGTAGTTCAAGGTTTAAAAATACATTTTATTTATTCAAATAAATATTGACAATTAATGTCACCAACCTGAGTAGCTATATCGAAGCAGGGGACTCACAATCAGGAGGTCGGTGGTTTGACTACCAATCAGGGCGAATTACAAAACGGAAGGTAATTTGAAGTGGTAGTCAAGTGGTTAACGCGCTAGTCTGGTAATCCAGGTAGAGAAGGGATCCGTTGGTTCGAATCCCACCCAGTGCATGAATTTTTCCTCAATAATTTGAGTTTGTGACCACATAATAATAAGACTCTGAGGGTTAGGTGGTAGAAAATACTTTGAGCATTAACCTCGCCTGATGGTTACCTTCCACTAAAGAGTGTTGTTATTATTATGCTTATTATTATTATTATGTACGGTACAATAGCCAGGAGAATAGGAGATCAGACTTTGTCGATTGCTTGACTGTCAGAAAGTTGTCGGTTCATTGAGCGGATTCTAGCGTTACCCAATGATAGAGATACTTTAATTTTTTGAAATATCACAAAATTATTACAAAGAGAGCTAAGATGTTTTCATATGAGAAAAAGACTTTTCCTCCGTTTTCCCTTTGTCCATTACCTTCTCTCTCTCTCTTTTTGTTCCTCCCCCCTCCCTCTGAAGGTTCAGGAAAAGCACTAATGTATTTTCAAAAGTCTTGTGTCACACGGGCACAATTTTGCACGGATCTCACGTGTTTTATGTGGAGGGGAGGTAATGAGAGAGAGAGAGAGAGAGAAGAGAGAGAGACAGGGAAAGAGAATAGCACACTTTACCGGCGTTGTCCAATATACCGCGGGGCCTTAATGATTCTTCCTCTCTCTCTCATTTATTTTTTGTCATTGAGAAACTTGGAAGAGGGTGCATAGCTTTTTTAACAGGGTGGCATTAAATTTTAGAGTATAATAAAGTGCTATTTTGTCTGTCCCGGTAGTTCAGTGGTCAAGGCGTCTCACTGGTAGTCCAGAGGTCGCGGGTTCAAAACTTAGCCGGGACATGACAAATTGCCCTCCCACTTGGGATTTTGACCACATAATATTACGTCTTGGGCTTTTAAACTATAACGTGTGGATTATGATTAAATGTGGTTTTACTCGCTACAATTCCAATTTCGAAACTTGGAATTATAGAACTCTTTAAAAACGTGTTCAAGTAGGCCAGTAGGGACCACTTTTGGGCACTAAAAGTCTAAAAATCTGTCTTTTAACAGTAAGAGCATTTACTTCTACGGCTGGTAAAATATTACTAAAAAATACCGAGTAAAAGTGAGTTTTTTTCAGCCACCCTGTTTAATAATTTACGGGAGGAAATCGATTTATTTCACACACGTTCAAAGTAAAAAAAGAAAATCTTCCCTAGTTAGGTATTATTATTATTATTAGGAATTAGTGACGCACGTGGCCGCCTGCAAATAGGGTTTCATTAAGTGTTAGGGTTCCATTATGGACTATAGGGTTCTCATTCTAGAATATTGCAAGTTTTTCCAGAACTAAGCAATGACAAAAATTTGCCAGGGAAATTTGTCGCCAATCTCATACTTCGTAAAGTTGCTACACAAACTGCAAGCGTTAAAAGTTTGTTTTTTTTTTGTAAAAAGTTTAAAAATATACCTAGTTTTTTTTACCTATAAGATTAGGTCAAACTGAATAATAACAATAATACTCAAATTATTATGTGGTCACCAACTCACATTAATTAGGAAAAATTCATGCACTGGGTGGGATTCGAACCAACGGATCCCTATACGCTACCTGGATTACCAGACTAGCGCGTTAAACACTTGACTACCGCACTGCCCTAAATTGAAGTTAGGCTTATTCGTTTAAGCTATAGTGGCTCAATAAACTGTTCCTTTATGCGTATTAAGCCAACTGAATCTAATTGGTAATAAAGTGTTCGTTCTATTGTTTTGTGTAAACTGTACATTTTAATGTATACATGTAAAAAAAAAAAAAAAAGAGAACATATAAATATGTATAGGTAAATATCTGTGTTGAGTTCTTTACTCAACATACATGCAAATATGTACATTTACATATGTATAGGTAGATATTTTGTATAATTATGTTGAGATCACCACTCAACATACATACAAACATATAGATAGGTAGTAATGTTTCTTTTCTTTTTCTAAAATTACAATTATTTCTTCTTCTCTTTTTGCATTTGTAATTTCTTGTAATTATAATTTTAATAAATAAAACTACCACTTCAGTGGTGAAATTTGTTAATAATAATAAAGTGTTGCAAAAAAAAACCTGACCGAAAAATGAAGAAGTCTGTTCAAATTCACCTCTGTTCCTTTGACCCAGTCTCCCCTTCTCATTGACCCAGTAGTAGTGAACGTCCCAATATTGCAATCCCATTCCGAACCCACCCCTCTCTAACAATACACATCTCAGGACTTAAGCTCCTACCCCCACCCTTTCTCTCCTTAATCCCCGATTATTCCCTATTGTTAGCCATCCCCGGCACACCACCTGTGACAAAAGCTTTATGAACTTTTTCAAAATGGCTCACCGGGGCTCCTTTGTGGCGGACTTATGACACCTTTGAATGTGAGTTTAAACTAAAAGGTAATGCCACTAATCCTCTTGTGTTCAGAACTAAGAAGGTGTATCGGATCAATTTATTGTTAACGCGTTTTACGTGTTTGTTGTAAAATGTTATTATTATCCAGAGAGAGAGAGAGAGAAAGAGAGAGAGAAAGGGAGAGAGAGAGTTAGACAGTTAGAGATAATTTTATAATTTTAGAGTCAAGAGAGAAAATATGACAAAATAAATTAGAGAGAGACAGAGAGAGTTTTAGAGTGGAATGATGCAATTTTGTCTTTATAGATTTTTTAATACACACGCAATTGACGCAATAATACTTCACGTAAATGAATATGTTATTGGATTAGATCGGTAATAGTTGATTACCTCCCTAATCCAAGAGCTCTTATATAGGTTGTTCCTAGAAAATTACTTTCAGAAATATTTGTAAGATAATATTGAAGTTCATCAAATTTTTGCTCTTAAAAATTAATTTTGCTATGCAACATTTTATTTTTGAATAAAATGTAACTCCAATGTTGAAGTTTTATTTTAAGCAGGAAAAAAAGATGATAATTTTTAGCCTGCGGTGAACAAATCAAATCAAATCAATTGGACAATGAAACAAAACTCATCTCGCGGTAATACGTGTTATTATACTTATTGTTATCGATCAGTAAATGTTAAAATATAAGGAATTAAAGACTTCAAAGTTGAAGAGACCATTTAACGGGTAAATCTGTGCCATTCTACTCTTTTTAATAAAGCTCCAAACTGTTTCCCGCCCACAGCCAGGGTCCAGAAATGAGAGAGATGAAAATAACCCAGAAACGGTATCGTCTATATCTGGGGAAGAAAAATATCCCTGGAAAAATGTTATTAAAGATATATCTAAGTTGCACCACATTGCTCACTCTAAATTTAATATGAAATTTTAGTTTTTACAGAAATACCTAACTCTATTGCGGCGTCTCTTCCGCCCGCACCTCGGCCGAGGTGTTTAATGTTGTAAAAACCAGGAAACAAAATACATAACTAAAGAAGGGATTACTTGGTTTTGGAAACCGCAACCTCTGGATTACCTACCAGATAACAATACTAACACTATTTAGTGGAAAGCATTTTCTGCCACCTAACCCTCAGAGTCATATTATTATCTGGACAGTCAATTGAATGAGGAAAAATTCATGCACTGGGTGGGATTCGAACCAATGTTCGCTAATCGCTACACTACCTGGATTAACAGCGCGTTAACCGCTTGACTACCAGTGCACGATCAAATAGAATATATTATACCAAATAGAATGTTGAATTTTCCACCATCAATGATTCTAATAAGTAATGTACGCCTTAGATAAACGTTTGCATACAAAAGTAAATACAGTTTATCTTCATAGTTTCCGCCTTAGCAGAAAAAAAAGAACACAGTACTTTCGATTTCTAATATTAGAATTTTTTCGGAAATAATAAAATAAAGATCATCAAAATTGTTGAAAAAATGTATTAGTCTCGGCAGCTCCTTCAAAAAAGAGGAAGCTCCAAAGGAAATAAAAAGAAAATATAAAGAAACAACCTGCAGCTAAAATACAAAAGAAAAAGATATCAAAAATGAAATGAAGAAATTCTCAGAAAAAAAAAGTAAGAAATGATGAAAAAAATCTGAAACAAGAAGAAAGAAAGGAAAATTAATAAAACCCTAATGTTTTTTTTTTTACTTGTTATTATTCTTAACTGATGGAAATGGAAGGGAGAGTGAATAGAGTGGGAGAGATAGAGAGGGAGAAAAGGTAGAGAAACAAAAGGATAGGGGGGGGGGGGGGGGATTCTTTTAATATACTCTTTCTGTCAAAGGATTCATAAAATCTATATTTTATACAGGGTGGTCCCGAAACATACGACAACGACCTATTCCTTGCAGTGCCCTGTTCTATTGGACGTTGGCAATCATGACTTCCAGCGCTTGTTTGTTATTGGCAGATCTGAATAATTCTTCTGCTGCAAGTAGTACCATCCATGACAATGTTCTTCTTCCTACAGATGGTATATTCGACAAAAACCTACACATAATAATTATGTTCGACTAATTCGATCATTTCCAAAAAAAAAAACATTCTCATATACCATTGTGAAAATAATGCTAAAAAACGCAGGTGACAGAATTGGTCCGAAAACGTAATGCGCATGCGTACTCCTGGACTATAAATATCATAAATAAATATAACTATCTTTTGCTCGATGCAGGTTGTGTAAGTGTATATTCTCTTTATTGAAATGAGTCTTTTAATGGAGTAGAATTTTCTTCGGATTAAAACGAGCTACACCTGTATGGGCTATGTATGAGTTCGGTGCGGAAAATAAAAAAATGTATGAGTTCGGTGCCGCCTAAAAAAGGTCATGTATGAATTCGGTGCCGCCTAAAAAAGGTCATGTATGAATTCGGTGCCCTGGTACTTGCCCTGATGATCAGGTATTTATAGTATTTTTTTCCTTATAGGCATGTCCTTCAATGTATTTTACCTAACCCTACTATAAACCCAAGGCATGGCCTTCATTGTATTTTACCTAACCCTACTATAAACCCAAGGCATGTCCTTCATTGTATTTTACCTAACCCTACTATAAACCCAAGGCATGGCCTTCATTGTATTTTACCTAACCCTACTATAAACCCAAGGCATGGCCTTCATTGTATTTTACCTAACCCTACTATTAACCCTAGGCATGGCCTTCAAGGAGGAAATGGACAGCCTTGCTGAATGTAACTGTCTACAACATAATCTACTGACTTAATAACAGCAGGATGACTATTAACAAGCAACAGAGTACATTATACAAAAAACAATCAATTTATAAGTCATTAGGACCGCACCGAACTCATACATCACCTTTTTTCGGCGGCACCGAATTCATACATGCCAAAAAGGTTCGGGTAATCTTCGCACCGAACTCACCTATTGCCCCTGTATGCAACCCCACTCCGCTTCCCACTCCGTCACGTAAACTATACTTTAGCAAGTATCATCACAATTAGGCCCTGAAAAGAATTGTGGTGGATGCAGTGAATAAAGATAGTTAACAACAAAATAAATTTAAAATTTTCTACCCAGGCGGGATTCGAACCTGGGCCACGGTAACTTCTTAAAAGTACAAAGAAGTGCCTTGTTTTCCTGAAACAAAAATAAGCATCAGCAAGCACTGTTAAGGCCCCCACGACAAACTATGGTGGAAGCAGTAAGCAGTGTGTAGGAAGTTAACAAAAAATGTAAATCTAATACAATAGTAAAGCAATGATGCCCGCGCTGTGGCGTCAAAACTTTATTAGAAGTTTAACAAAAGTATATATAGAAGGAAGACAAAACCCCATCGGAGAGAATATTATTTATCTCTATCTCATTTCGATTGTGGTGGAGAAGACCAGGGAGGGGAAGGAGGAGAGGGAAGATTAGGGAAGGAGAAATGTGATAGGTGGAAGGGAGGAGAAGGTAGAGAGGGGGGAGGAGGAAAAGAAAGATTAGGGGAGGGGAAGGAGGAGAGGGAGATTAGGGAAGGAGAAAAGTGATAGGTGGAAGGGGAGGAGGAAAATAAAGATAGGGGAGGAGGATGTAGAGAGGGAGGATTAGGGGGAGAAGAAAGAAGTATGTGGAGAGTGGGGAGAAGACAGACGTAGAGGAGTTGAAAGTAGAGTAGAAGAGGAGGAGGAGGAAAAGGAGAAGGAGAAGAAGAGGAGAAGTAGATGGAAGAACTGGAAGGTAAGAGGTAGAGGAGAAGGAGACGAGACAGGGGTAAGAAGTTAGTAGCGATAAAGAAACATCAGAAGAAGGAAAAGGGAGGAGTAATAGCTCCGAGGACTGAAGAAAGCTGATGAAAACAATTCAGCAAAGTAATACTTACTTTTGGTTTTGATTCAGCGTGCAGCATGCTTCAAGCTTTCGTCAGCATCTCAAGACCTCGGGCCGCACAGAAAAGAAGGTGGTAACACTTTTTAAAAAAAGTTGTAAAACGAAAAATTTCGCTGACACGAAATTTTTTATGGACCAATTTCACGTTGCGAGGAAATTTTTTGTGTTGGATTTTTTTGCCGTTTGTTTTACTAGTGGAGCTTTTTGATGGAGGTTCTCAAACTATGGAGATAGATACTTGTTCGTGTTCGAGGGGGTTGTGAGCAAGAAATTTCTTGTATAAAAAATTACATGAATTGCCTCGTACATGGCAAATATGTCAAGGATACCATCACACCTTGTGAGAAAACTGTCTGGAAAATGAAAATAAAATAATAAATTAACCCTTCAGAATTTCTCAAGCATGGTTTTCAAGATTTCTGTGCCCCGGACCGTATTATTTATGAATTCAATGGAGAAAAATATTCTATATCCCATGTATATTAAAAGTAGTAAAAAGTTAAAATTTATCATATTTGTGTTATAATCGTGAGGTCAAATTTACTAAAACTCACGCTGCTAAATTTTTACCGCACTCAAACCACCAAACTCAAACCACCGACCTCCAGGATACTAGTCTGCAGATTTGTCGATCAGGCTACTGAGGTTGGTATATCCATATATTAATTAAGACCGGTATAACCTTGTGTTGGATGATTTTGAGAGCCATGAAGGAAACATGTTGGGAGCCTCTATTCTCAAAGCTTCTCATCTCAACCTCTAGCCCGAAGGCTCTGGGTCGTAAAAGTTTACGAGTTTCCAACGTTTTTCTCTCAGTGCTGTTGTGATGGCTATACTTTTCAATGGGCTGGGTGTTGTCTCTGTGTGATGGGTATACTTTTGAATGGGCTGGGTGTTGTCTCTGTGTGATGGGTATATTTTTGAATAGGCTGGGTGTTGTCTCTGTGTGATGGGTATACTTTTCAATGGGCTGGGTTTTGTCTCCGTGTGATGGGTATACTTCTGAATGGGCTAGGTGTTGTCTCTGTGTCATGGGTACACTTTTTAATGAGCTGGGCTCTATCAATCCTCAATCTTTGCAGAATACCAAAGAACAATTTTGCCTCATTCTCCTCCCTCTCCCCTTCTCTTTGAGAAACGTATTTTCCGTAAGTTTAGATTCTTCCCTAGTCTCTATCCCTCGAAAGTTTACTCTGTTCTGCATGATAAACTTTTTAAGCTAATTTTCTTGTCATTTTGAGAAAAAGAATCAGTTTGGTGAGGAAAAAAAGTTGGAAATTTTTTTCTAAAAAATGTGTCCTAAAAGAAAACACAAAGTAAAAAAATCTGGGTGGAATAATAGGTGACTAAACAAAACACAATGCCTCCTCTAAATTTTGAGTTTCAAAATAAATCTGATACGGAAATGACATAACTCCATATAACACTTATTTGTACTGCCCAATTAGGACCTCAGTCAGGATCAAGATCACCTGATCTAAATCACAATCATACTCTAGACACGTCATTTATAGAGAGCGTCTTTTTATAATAATTGCGAGATTACTAGTAAAGATAAAGAAATTCACTGCAATGGTAACATAATTCATGAATTTTATGATACACCTCTAAGTATTACTTATAATGTCATTCTATCGTTTCTAAGTTTTGGTAATTCAGCCATCTCCACTAAGGTTTGGTAGTTCAGGAGTGTCTACTAAGTTTTGGTGGTTCAGGAGTCTCCACTAAGTTTCGGTAGTTCAGGCGTCTCCAATAAGGTTTGGTAGTTCAGGAGTCTCCACTAAGGTTTGGTAGTTCAGGAGTCTCTACTAAGCTTTGGGAGTTCAGGAGTCTCTACTAAGGTTTGGTAGTTCAGGAGTCTCTATTAAGATTTGGTAGTTCAGGAGTCTCCACTAAGGTTTGGTAGTTCAGGCGTATCCACTAAGGTTTGGTAGTTCAGGCGTCTCCACTAAGTTTTAGTAGTCAGGGCTTCTCCACCAAACTGGCAGCTGAGATATACCTAAAAAAATTGTAGTTAATTCGTCTGAGTATTCAACAATCATGAAGGATTTACTCTTAACTGTGACAACGAGAAAGAATGAAATCAAGAAAATATTACAGAAACTTAACGCCCGTTAAAAATAGGGGAAACACTTTTTCAGACCACAAAATGTGTCTCATCCACAGAGAAGAAAAAAAGTTTAGATTACATTATTTTATTAAATTAAATAATCAATTTAAATTAGCATTTGTTCCGGAGCGTAAAATATAAAAGAACCCTAATTAAATAAGAGTATTAAAAAATTGAGAATATCTGTTAGAAGTTTTTCATCATAGAAGTGTGATTATATTGTTGAAATCCAGAAAAATTAGGAGTATGCTTAATGGGCTACGAAGGGATTATCCTGTGTTGTGTGGGCGAGGAAACTGATTTTAGGAATCTTAGCCAATATAACTATTTTTTTCTTCAAAACTCATCTGTAAAAGTCAGTTTTTTTATCATACTTATTTACTAATGATTAATATTATCAATATAAATGCCTCTCCTAATATTTTTCTTAGTTCTCAATTCCAATAACCCCAAAGTGGACTAACTACCTTTCTTGTCACACTGATTTGCCTTCTCGTTCATGGAACAGTACCTATACTCGTTGTATAAATATATTTTACATCTCACAAGGCATTCATATATGTTATAGCTAACGTCACAGAGCTAACTCAGCTCACTGAAAGACTTGGTACCATATTGTTTTTTAAAACTAGGAGGATACGCTCCCCCATAACGGTGTAAACACCTGCAGAGACATGATGTTGGAAACAAACCATCATTAATTATCTATCATCCCGTTCCTTCTGACGTGCATGGGCTCAGTCTACACCCCAGCAGGGATAATGGCTCCTCACTACTCCACAGAACCGACAAGGCATAGAGGTATTTGGAGGACTTATCTGGAGGTACCTACCCAATAGATTATTTATTATAAGGAAATTGTTTCAGACGATGGAGTGCTGTAAAATGGTTAGAACATGTCTTGTATTTTACTTTTATTGAGGATATGTAAGATAATTTTTCGCTCTAAGTACAGTTGAATATGGATGTACTCGTACATAATATAAGAGAGCGATTTCCAGTTCAAATTTGCCTCCCTATAAGGGAAAATCACCTTATTATAAGAGAAACCTGGACATAGGAGAATTTTTTCGGCCCCTTGTTCTCTTATACAGGGTGGACCAAAAAAACGTTTACACCCGTTAATGGTATATTACTGACGACATTTCCAGGCCGGATCTGCAATCCGTTTTTTCGGATTCGCCTTCGTAACTGCACAAAGTGATTTTTTGCAACTTTCCGAAAAAGTCCGACTTTGGCTTATTCTTCAGGTCAGAACTTTTTTCCTGTTTAAGATGAGTTGATTCTGAACAATTTTGCAGAAAGCCAACAAAATTTCGATGTTTCTAGCTACACTACTTTGTTTTTTACGATTTGGTTTGTCATATTTTTTTACACCTGAACAGAAAAAAAACACCCAAAAAAACTTTTTTACTAAATAAAACACTCGACATTTGTCCGAACAAATTTTGGCACAGACATGGGCAAGTTTGATAAAAGTTGGCGGCCGCCCCGAGGATGCTAAAAAATAATTTTACGATTTTTTATCACGTGATCTTCTGGGAAAAATTATTAGATGTTTGCCAAAAACTCTTCAAAAATCCTAAAAGTTTTCTAGCTGTAGACTGTGTAAGGGCGTCTTGTATTGTTTACAAAAATTGTTTACATTGCTTTTTTTGAATCCCGTGGTTTCACATGCCTTCATCAGCCAGTTTAGGAAAATTCAAATAATAATTTTCGTGCTTTGCAGATTGTCAGTGATGTTAGCTAGATGTGGTAGTGCTAAGAGTTTTAGTCGCACGACCGAGGTTCAATTCTCGGCAGTCAATATTATTTTAATTATCAAAAAAATCTGATGGAATATTTTATTCATACCTGTATCTGCCCTGTTGTATCACCAACAACTTATGGTTTTTTTTGGGGGTAATACCATCTGTAAATTGAGTTATATCAGATACTATTGGTATCACAATACACATATTAATTATTATTCATGTAAGCCCTTGAGAGACTGCCTTGATAATGTAAGGATGGTTTTTCTTATGCTTCCCTACGAGAAAAAAAAAAAAACTAGCGATTTTTCCAAACGAAAATAGAGTTTATGAAATAAATCCAGGTAAACATGTAGGTTGGTTCTTCTATCATAAACAATACTAATTAAATAACAAATATTTACCGATTGCCAACTCTTAATAGAAGCCTTGAAAAAAACAAGATAATATTTTGTAAAATTAATAAACTTTTGCAGTCTTTATTATGTTTTATACCATTTTGATATAAACAAAAAAGTATTTAAAAAAACATTTTGTGTTAGTATGTTCAATGAGAAACGATTGACGCGTACGATTAGCTCAGTGGTAAGCTAGTCCACCCGGTCCGAACGCCAGAGCCAGCAAAAAATTCACTACTACAAAATAAAAAAGACTGTTGCCATTTTTTATTTAACCATAGTACACACTATGGATTCTACTCACACAAATTTTGAAACCAGTGGTGACTTTAGTACCTTAGTTCTAACTCAGAACTGTCCCTCTACCTTCTTGCCTTTCTCTCTCTCTCTCTCTCTCTCTCTCTCTCTCTCTCTCTCTCCCTTCTCAATTCCCTTAGAGCTTAGAGGAACTGTTGGAAGTGGCGTCCACCTTCCTGGATGCAAAGGTTGAACCTCTTCATCATGTTCCGTCGAATGTTGCGGAAGATTCCAGGTTTTTCTGTCAGGTCATCGAATGCCAACAGGATTCTTGCTACCAGATTTCGTAAACTATGTTTTTCACGTGATTCCAAATGTTCCTGTTGGCAACTCCATATGCTAAATGCGTATCTGCCATTTCAGCATCCGAATTATAATAATGTAACTTGTACTAAAAAAAACTCAAGAAGTTTAAATATAATATTTCATAGAATGCAGAAAAATTTGCTTGAAAACTATCATCGAGAAACAAACAATTATTCATTTGACTGGCCTTTAATTAATTCCAAGGAAAATAATTATCAAACATAAATAGCTAATTACTCTTTGAGTACAAGACGACCCTACACGGTCAACACTTTTAAGATTTTGAACATCATTTTTTGAGACTTACCTGGTTTGTTTACCCAGAAGATCACGTGGTAAAAAATCGTAAAATTATTTTTTAGCATCCTTGGGTTGGCCGCCAACTTTTATCAAACTTGCCCATGTCTGTGCCAAAATTTGGTCGGGCAAATCTTGAGTGTTTCAAAGTGTAAAAAATTTACATGAGAATTTTTTTTTTATTCAGGTGTCAAAAAAGATGCCAAACCAAACCGTAAAAAACAAAGTAGTGTAGCTAGAAACATCGAAATTTTGTTGGCTTTCTGCAGAAATGTTCAGAATTAACTCATCTTAAACAGGAAAAAAGTTCTGACCTGAAGAATAAGCCAAAGTCGGACTTTTTCAGAAAGTTGCAAAAAATCACTTTGTGCAGTTATAAAGGCGAATCCGAAAAAACGGATTCCAGATCCGTCCTAGAAATGTCGTCAGTAATCTACCATTAACGGGTGTAAACGTTTTTTTGGTCCACCCTGTATACAGATTTGACTGTGGTAAATTAGTAATATAGGTTTAGTTATCGTTGAGGTATTTAGATTATAAATCATTGCGTACATAACTATGTACATACCCTGTACATATATTATGTTCAGTAGTGTTATACCTAATTATTGCTTTACTGGAAGTGTGGGTCTTATTAGCTTGGTATTTGAAAGAGGCTTTCTACATCCACTTATTCCGTTATCCTTGCCAAGTCTTGATAATAAAATAATACCATCTCCAATTTTCCACCATCTTGTGTTGGTGCTAATTTAGACGTCTCCAATAAATTTTGGCGTCTCCAAAATCAAATTCACTATCATTAGTGAGATATTCAGAATATCCAGATTATCGGAAGACATCAAACGTTATTGGGTTTCCAGTTTTAAATTTCCAAAAGAGATTTTTTTTGTTTCTCTTCTCAAAGGTCTTATCTCGAAATAGTAAAATGGTTTAATGAACGTTCATTTTGAAAGGTTTTAATACCTAGCATATTACTATCTGTATCAGGTTTTAGAGAAAAGGGTACATGACCTAAATGTAGGCTCCTTTCACCGAATTTTTGACTGGTGCCAACTGCCAAATATTTGGGATTTGACTTTTTTCTCTCTCTCTCTAAAAGTAATTAATCATATGTCCACTACCACCGTCCAAAATGACATGTTTGTTAAATCAGCGTACTCCATGAAAGACTTGAAATATGTAATATTTTGAGTTATGAGCATCATACCTATATGATTGTTTAAATTATATTTTACCTATTGATAGTAGAGATATTTATATCGACTGTATGAGGTATGAGCCTATGCAACAAAGAGGGTAGTAAGATGTGAGGCGGGCAATATTAATTTGTAAAAAAAAAAAAATATTTAAAAAATAAAATATTAATTTAATACAAATAAATCTTATCTTATATTTTTTTTTTGTCATCACATTTACCAAGAGTTTTTTCAGAAAACATACAAGAGGGCTCTTCTTCCGCGCGGGGTCCTTCATTGTGCCTGGTCTCCCTATCAAACTGGAACTTAATTAGAAAAGGGTATCCTTAATGATCTTCCAGAGCAATCAAAACCTATACAAGCCCCATGGAGCCTTGGCTTCGATTCCAGGAATCCTGAAAGGTTTTTGTATTTTATTTCCATGAACACACCTCCTCCTTTGAGTTCTCTTCGGTGATGTCTGTTCTTCTGCTTCGGGGGCTTTGTTCTTTCAGAGAAGGTAACCTTTTACGTTGTTTTAGATGTTTTAATTGAAAGGTTTTTTTGACTTTTGAGTTTCACAATGGATTCATCAGATGTGCTTTATTATTGTTAGGCATGATCAGGAGATCCCTTTCTCTCAATTTGTTTTTCAGGTTCATTTTAAAAATTTCTTCGTTTTGTTCTAGGAAACACTTGTTCTTCTTTGGGGTTCCTAAAACAATACAAAATGCACTTTATTGTTTGAGGAAATTCAAATTCTTGATGGTTATTTTCATGTCAAAAGGAATCTGAAGGCTTTTACGGTCATTTGTTATTTCAAAGCTCTGGAGATGGATCCTTTGCTACATTCATGCTGGGTTACTCTTCATCCAAAAACTTCTGAATGGCTCAATTCACCCAATTAGACCACCCTTGTTGAAAACTGTACGTGGGATAATGTCCATTTTGGCTACTGCTAAGAAATAAAGATGAAGGATTACCTTTAACAGGGTTGAAGTCATTAGTGATTGAAATTCTGAAGTGTGACAAGGAAAATGTCTGATATATGTATTTCTAATATTGAAAAGACAATAGTCGACATAATAATCGGCCAATTCATGGATATATTAGTCGAAAAATTTCAATCAGATAACCCTGACAGGTATTGATTAAATGAAGCTCATGTACACTCTTACCTTTTCTACAGCACAAAAATCCGATTGGAACTCAAACCTTTAACAAACATACTAAAATTCTCTCTCAATAAGCTAAAAAGCTCTCTCAATAAGTTAGAAAGCCCTATCAATAAGCCAGGGTAAAAGTACACACGGAGATAATATACTAGAAAACTCCATCAAAAACCCAAACATTCCAGGTAAATACATAAAAAAAGTCAAAAAATATCTGCAACAAATTCCAATAAATCTGAAACGTCACAACTTTCAGCTTTCCAATCCCACCTTATCCACCTGCCCTCGTCGTAGGATTTATGAATGAAAATTCCCCACACGGGGAAGAAAAAAAAAAGAAAACTTTTTCCCAAACAACAACAAAAAAATACTCCCAACACAAAACACACCCCTTGTTTTTTTTACCTTTCTCCACAACTCTCGTAGAGGAAATAATGGAGGCAGGTTGATGCGCAATCCGGAATGGCGTCAGGTAGGTTAGTGAATGAAGCAATGAGGGGACTTGTGGGTGGAAGGTGATCCCTTCACCTGAACCCACAGTGCTTCTCTTCCTAGGTGAGGGAAGGTGTGCCAGCTTGAGCTGCACAATTCTTTCTCGAAACTTGCCTCTTGGCAGAAACCTCGATGTTGGGAAAGACCTTCACCTGCACAGTTTATTCTTTCACTTTGTATTTCACTAATGAAAGAAGATGCTTGGTTTGCTCGACAGTTATTTTATCCGCACACAAAATGATTTCTTTGCTGAATTGTAGTAAGGTTTAGTTTTAGCTCAGTTGCTCGACCGGTTATGCAGTGGACTCGTAACCTGTGGATCTATGGTTCTTTCAAGCACGGATTTGGCTACTTGCATCTTTACCGTATTAGTAACATTAATCTTGTAGTTAACACAAATATTATGATGATCTAGATTGAAGATCCCTTGTTCAGTTTTTCCTGAAAGTTACTTGTTCAGAAAAGTAGTCATTCTTGAATCCTCAATTTCCTACCTAGCTTTTTCTTTCTAGGTGCAAAATAAAGAGGTCTTATTTTCTAAATGGGAAAAGAATCCCTCCTGTACTTACAATTATTCTTTATTGATTGGACAAAAAGAGGAAGTTATCCCTTTTATCTAACGCGACGCACATTTTCCTTACCTGACCATGAAGGTAGCTTAAAAAGAAATGATAAAAAAATCAAAAGAATTTTAGTCTTACGCCGGCCGACAGTATAAATTGAATAATTAATTAATTAAAGTAATACATTATTTCAATATTGCAAGATGCATTGCCCCTATAGGCCTATACCCACTACTACCTACAGTGCTTCCAGCTACATGAGCAGCAAGAGAAAGTAAATCCCCCTCACCTGACGCACAATCCTCCTCACCTCTCTCTCGACACAGGAGAAAGGTGACAAGGTATTCCCCACTCTTGGGTGGTTTGTGGGAGGCAGGTATTCCACCTTGCTAGGTATGCGCAGGTGTGCGGCGCACGTCGCTCTGATTGGTGCGTCCTCGTGCGGTGT
Organism: Bactericera cockerelli; assembly: GCA_024516035.1. Lineage (NCBI taxonomy): Eukaryota > Metazoa > Arthropoda > Insecta > Hemiptera > Triozidae > Bactericera > Bactericera cockerelli. Next base: position 27,330,738 of record CM044961.1, on the reverse strand, counting down.
GCTCGCTATTTCCATTCACCTTGCGGCAGGTGAGAGGAGGCTCCCATTCACGGCGTAGTAGTCTGTAGTAAAGTGGATAACGGCGTTATTGCATGGCATGGCGGCGAGCAGGTAGGTTGTGGGTTGGACTCAGGTGTGCTGTGAGATTCTGTGAGGTGTTTTGAGGAATCTTTGCGGGAATTTTGAACTTTTACTAGTGAGAATAAATTGTAGAATTTGAATAGAACGTCTTGAATGATTTGACCAATTCGACGGTTATTGTGAAATGCAAGTAGGTTGTGGGTTGGACTCAGGTGTGCTGTGAGGTGTTTTGAGGAATCTTTGCGGGAATTTTGAGTTTGAATAGAATGTCATTGAATTGAATTGAATAATGATCTTTATTTATTATAATTAGTGACATTGAAAAAATACCTCCTAAGCTAATGGCTAACATATCATGGATGATTTGACTAATTCGACGACAAATTGTAGTGCAGGTAGGTTGCGGGTTGGACAGAAGTGTGCTGTGAGTCTTCTGAGAGGATTTTGTGTGGGATTCACTATTACTCGTGGAAGTTGTAGAATTTGAATAGAACATCTTGAATGATTTGACCAATTCGACGGTTATGGTGAAGTGCAGGTTGGTGGAGGGTTGCTTTGAGGTGTGCTGTGAGTCTACTGAGAAAAGTGTTGAGGGCAGTTTTGAGTTTTTGCCGTGAGTGTTGTAGAGTTTATAGAGCTGAGAGAGAATGTGATGACTTGAATGAATCATTATACGATATGGTGGAATACAAATGAGGTGGCTTCAGATGGACTTTGAGTACTGTGAAAAGTTGGACTGTTTGCGGGAGGTAAGAGTTGCAGAGAGAAGTATATGTAGGTGGTGAGAGATGAAGAACATTGTGCTGTAACTTCAGCTGTATGGTTATGGGAAAATACTCGACTCGTTAGGGCTTCTGTCTGTTTTGTGTAATTTTGATTGAGGGGATTTTACACTAGTGTTGTTGTGTTGTGCAAGATTTTATTTCATTTTTTTTTTTTTTTTTTTTACAATTTACGGCATTACAATAAATTACAATCTGCCATTAACAAGGTGGCAATCATGAAAAATAACATGATTACCATCATGTTTACACACTTAAAATTAATAAGTAAAATTAAAATTAAAAATCCATATAAATGAAAGGTAATTCTAAGAGAAATGTATGATTCAGATAATAAAATATTAATATTAATTTATATTATAGGTTGCCTAAGCATAACGAAATTTGGTTTTTAAATGTACTCAAGGAGAGGAAGAATATATCGATGCTAGGATTATTTTTTATCGATGCTAAGATTAACACTTTGGTCAAATTGTGTTTGTATTTTGGTCAATTCACCTTCATAAAGAAGAAATTCTAGTGGATTTCAGCAATTTTTGTTAGAATCGACGAGAAAATAGACTGAAATGTCTAGACACAGTTTTGAATGTAATCTAAAGAATTCATCTCAAATAGGCCCCGATATAAGTTATTCCGGAGGGTATCAACGAAATTGTTACCAATTAAATTAATGGTTACCTACGAACTACCCTTGTTCTGAGCATATTTTTTTTCTTTTCTTCTAATAACTCAATTTTGATACCTATCTAAAACTACTACCTAATTTAAAACTCTAAAGGGACGCAATTTAGCTGATCCTCTGAGAAAGATAACGAATAAACTTCAATTAAGAAAATATTAAGGCACTCTTTTTAAAATATGGCTTTGCAAAACTTCGGCTTTCATCACTACCACTCTCCTATTCCATCTCTCTTTGTCTCTCTCTTTCCATTTCTTTCTCTAATTTCTCTTTATTCTGTCGATATTCCTCCTTCTTGTTGCTCCCTCCCTATTTCTATCCCTTCCCTCCCTCCTATCAATTCATCAAGATAACGTGAGTTTTAATGCTCAAATAACCAACTTTCCCTGAACCCATTAACTCATTCCCCGCTGATAAAATTCCCTCATCAACTAAGTGAGGACATAAATAGGAGATAAGTCAGACAATAAAAATACATGTGAGGATTTTTCTACATCTTGGGGAGTCTCCCTCCTGAATTATCGTGGAAGCTAGGTAGAGCTTCATGTCTAAATTAATGATCCCCTGGGAAAGATTCACAATCCTGTTGTTTCTGCTATAACTTCTTCATAGTTTCAGCGTATAATATGTGATAAGTTCTCCCTATTCCGCTATACAGAATACTGTTTCTCCCTTCTACACAAAAGGATGAAAACAAACCAAATTACACAAAAAAGTGTTTAAAGTTAACTTGTATTTTATATTGATCACAAACGTGATATTTACTCAAAGTCGCTTTTCTAGATTTTTGCTGTACAAGTAGCTCATTTATCAAGGCGTCGCGTCGTCAGTGTGGTAATCCAGTCAGTGATCGCGGGTTCGAAACCCAGCCGGGACATGACAAGTTATCCTCCCATTTTGATCACATTACTTCATACTTCTCGGGCTTATGGGACTCATTAGTCCTCATTGGACCAGTATAAACAAGGCAACATTATTATTAATTCACTGTTGAACAGAATCACCGTAAATTCCAAGACAGTTATCGGAACGTGCAAACGCGGCCTATAAGGTAGGCCCACACGGGGCAACCGTAGGTAGGTGACTAATCGTTCCACTGAATTCTCCGCCGTGCATTGATTAATGTTGCTCATATATTAAATTAAAAATATCAAATATGAAAAGGAGTCGGAGAGAGAATTCATATCTTTTTATTTATTTGTTGTAGTTTTGATAAATTGAGCACTCAACCAGTCGGAGCGAGTGAAATACAGGGTGGATCATTATGTGTTTTTTTTTTTTAAATACAAATTCTTTATCTCACGGCAGACGTAGGTCTAAAGAGTACCAACCCTTTTGCTAGGAGTTTCAAGAACAATGACAATAAGTTAAAAGTTTAAAAAAAGTAGTCCACAGAATTTGTTGTGCACCTATAATAATAAATAAAATTTATTTAGCTATTTCAACTAATGAACTATTAGTTATTTGGTCAATAACTCAATACTTACAGTTGAACCTGGATATATTAAGGTGCGTCCACACTATGTCGATCAACAGTGTTAATACTCCAAAGCCTCGATTGACACATTCGACACAGTGTGAACGTACCTTTAGAGACCAAGAGACAAAGTCGAATATTTTTTAATAAGTTTATAATATAGTCAGTTCTCTTTTACACATAACAGGGAACGCCAGAGACCTGAGATTTTCTCTTTCATAAAGTGTTTTCTATTTTATCGGTAGCGATCGCCAATACCGAAAACTTACCCTTATAAACTTCATGATTGTACATACTTTCCTTTTCCCTCATACCTTGATACCTATTTAGGAAGATGCTTTGTAAATGAACCACCCTGTAGGAGAATAAAAGTACGGGGAGTATAAATTACCACTCATTAGGGTAATAGATGGGATTTTTCTCCTGCTCTCTGGGATTTTTTTATTATTTAGGAAGAAAAAAATCATTTCCATCCCTTCGGAGAGGTAAATTCAAATTAGATTTTTGATGTGACCAGTGGCGGACTTACAAACATAAACATATAGGTGAGGGTATTCCCGGGTCTTGTCTTCTTTCTCTAACTTTATAACTAAAAAAAGTTATCATATTTGTGTTAATCACTTTCGCGATATCACAACTACTCAAACTAGCTTTACTAAATTCATGCTGAAACTGGGGCTTGAACCATCAACCTCCAGGTTACGAGTTCGCCGCCTTATCGATCAAGCTACTAACTTTATAACCATGGATATTTGGATAGTATACCAGAGTTGTTTTACCCTATCAATCAGTGGACATCACACTGGCTAAGCGTATACTAGGTCAGAATACATATCCTGTCAGGATAGAAAGGCAATCACACATTACATGTATTTTGTATTTTCAAGGCCTCATTTCTACTCATAGGGTACATCGTGAGGAAAATTGAGTAACTTCTTGTAAGTGCTAACACGGCTGACGGCTGACGTTAGGGGACAGTAAGTAAGATTGAATGATGTAGTGGATTCATACATTCACATATCTCATTATTATTATTAATATGACTTCAGTAGCTTGATGGATAAGGCGGCGGACTTGATGTAACCTGGAGGTCGGTGGTTCGAGTCCCAAGTTCGTAAAAAATTAACAGCTTGAGGAATTGTTTAGACATATTTTTCACTGTTTTGTCTCTATATTCCACACCATTGAGAGTTGACACTGTTCTCCACGGCATAGGACCCACACTGAAGAAGGCATGGCCTTTTTCTCACCCTACGCCACTGCTGAGTGGTACGGAAAAGAGAAGCTGATGGCGTGTTGTAGTGGGACCTGACGTTTGCTGCAACATCGTCCCCAGTGATTCATTAAAATAAGATTATGATTAAATGCTAATAATTGAGGTTAAATCAGTGACGGCCCTACGGTCAAGGTATGGGTGCATAACTGATTTCTGTTTAGGGGCAAGGACTCTGAATGTTATAGACCTCTCTTTAAATAAAAAATATTCACTGATTTCTGCTTTAGATATGAAAAAGCGGGGAAACTCGTGTTATGTATACTTACATTGCTAATATCTTGAAAGTCCTTTATTTAGCAGAAATATTCGGTTCACTAACTGAATATTTAGACTAGACAGACCAATCTCTTGTCACTAGACTAATATGTGTAGGATAAATTGGTATCCCGTTTAAAAATATTTATTTTTAAACCCCTGAAAATCATTCTATAATTATATTCGTTTTTTCTGTTCCAGGTATGCAACGGAATGTTTCGGCTGCTTCCAGAACTCGAAGAACTATAGACAAAAGTACCAGAGTATATTTCACGCAGGTTAATGGTTACGACAGTACGTCAGCCTCCGTGGCGTAACGGTTGTGACTAGTGCCCGTAGTCTAGAGATCCTGAGTTCGATCCTCGGTCGGAACAGACTTTTCACACAGAAAATTCTGTTCCCTTCGTATATGTGAGGCTGGCATTTCCGGCCCTACCCAGGCTGGGTGAGGTTCATGTGGCTAGCTGGTACGCTTCCCAGCAAATGGAGGGTAAAACCTCGTCTTAATTTAGGACGTTAAATCAAATAAAATCGTTGGCTTTAGGAAGGTTATCCAGCCGTAAAAAATGTGCCAAAACCAATCAACCTCAACCATGAGGTTGAACAACGTCGACCCTGCTTGAGAGGGATAAGACAGAGTAAAAGAAGAAGAATAATGGTTATGACAGTAAATTTATAATATACAAGGTCGCTTGAGATTTTTCGACACTTGAGATTCTCCAGTATCGATTTAGTTTAGAAAGGTTGCAAGAATTTGTCATAGGCACTATGACCATGACCACCCTGGTTTATCTTTATTAACTCGCAATTTTTAAATATATAAACTTTGTTGTGTCTTTCATTTCCGAGTATGTTTATCTAGTCCTGTGTGAAAATTCTAAGACACGATACAGAGGATTGTGAGGAGACTCAAATAGGGAAGGAGGAAAAGATCACCTTCTCCCCAGAAGTCAAAACCCTACAAGTCTAAAACATGACTGGAGTGACAAGACAAGTAGTTGCTAAGACAAAGGCCTCGCCCTAGATTTCACATTAGGGACGCCTGAGCGAATTCCTGTGTGGCTGCTTACATCTCTGTCCCAAATGCACATTCCCTTTACAACTTCGCCCCACATCAACAACCTCTCTGATCCCTGTGTCTAATTTTCATCCGTGACTTATTCATTTCTATAGTGGGAATGTTATCCTAATTTCCCATTGCAAATTCGTATGAATCTTATGTAAGGAAAGTTCGAATGTCGAGGAAACATCGTAGAGGGTAATAGTAAACTGTCGTTTTTGAAAACTTTAATTGTGTTAACTTTCTGGTGTTTGTACTCATTGTTTTCAACTATGATATTTTTTGACAGTACTTGGATTTGATTTTCAACCTCTAGAATAATAGTCTAGCTCTAGAACCTGTGTAGCTCAGCATAATAGTTTACAAATCAAGGTTTTATGATTTACTGAAAGTTATATGAAAGAAATTTTATGGTAAACACAGTCCTCATATGTACTGCCCAAATGCTCATTAGGGCCTCTAGTACAGCACATTTAAAAAATAAATGATAATGCATAAGTTGGTACATCAAGA
>CM044961.1:27277115-27319615 GCA_024516035.1 Bactericera cockerelli | reverse complement strand
AATGAAAAGTTTCGTATCCGCTTTCGCTATTTCTATTTCATCTCTTACCCTCATCCCCACTTCCCTGTCTGAAACACTCAAAGTTTATGAAAATTACCGTTGACAAAAGCTTTGACAGGGGCAAGGACTCTGAATGTTACAGACCTCTCTTTAAATAAATATTCATTAAAAAAAAAAAAGCTTTGACTAATCTGACGTGCAGTATGATTTGACCCGTCAATTAATAGAATTCGTTTATCCATTTCCGTCGGAATGACTGAAAGATTTCAATCAAGAGATTCTTCATATTTCCGTTGGATTTTTGTTAAATTAATTTGATTGGTTACAGTTGGAGCTAAATAAAATTGCAAAATGGACATTATAGTTTACTATGAAGACATTCTGCCAATAAAAATAATTGAAGCCTTTGTCCAACAACTCGAGTGTTCATAGTTTAAGCTATGTTTAGAAAATACATCTTTACAAGCTTCTACTCAAAGACTGTTTGTGAAGAATGTGAAGCCAGCGTCGATGGCATGTTGAATACACCGGTTCCCTTCAGAACACCGAAGTTAAGCGACATCCAGCGAGGTTAAGACTTGGATGGGTGACCATTCAAAATTCTAATTCTCATGACGCTGGCTTTTCCCGGCCCCACTCAGGCTGGGTGAGGTCAATGTGAGTAGCAGGTTTGTGAGTTTCCTGCGAATGGAGGGTAAAACCCCCGTCGTGATATGACCATGGCAGTTGAAAGCGACGTTAAACCCCACTTAAAAAAAAACTGTTTGTGAAAGAATCAAGATTCACGCCCAGTACTCTAAACCAAACAAATAAAGTAAATAAATTATAAAAAACTTTTGTCTCTTACCTAATCTAAAGAAGTCGCACTCATCCTTCAACGTGAGAAAAACAAAAGAGTTAAGAAAAATGACAGATGAAGACAATGAAGAAAGACTGAAGTAGATTTAAAGATGAGATGGTATTCTTCGTGTAGAATGAAAAATTGTGTATATATTTAAAACAATTTATTAAAGATAACGAAAAAAAGATACTCTGCTTGAGAAGGAGAGAATAATGAAAGGGAATGAACAGAAACAAAAGAAGGAAAAAAGGAAACAATAAGTATGCTAATAAGAAGGAAAATATCAGGAAAATACTTCGAGAGTAAGAAAGAGGAGGGAGTTGCCTGTTTGTTCGCTTTCAGCTTTCTGTGGGTCGTTCCAAAGACTTTCCATGGAGATGATGGCTACTAGCTTGATAAATAAGGTAGATGACTCGCAAAGTTCTTATTGAAAATTCTGGTTTGAGTCATTCGGACTTTTCTGATATAAACTAGAAACGATGATTAGAGATTGTCTTCATGTGAAAGAAACATATTTAGAATAAGAATACCTGTATTCTAGAAGATTCTACCTGTATTCTACTTTTTCACAATGTACATCCAACCTTCAACTGTGTCATGAAAAATCATGGTAGTTCCCCTAGAAAAAACAAGGTTGCCTAGAGTAGCCAGGAAACGCTACAGAACAACTCTTTCTTGAAATGTACATGATAAATTAAAAACTGACATTTCTTCAGCTGGTTGTAGTTCCGAATAATGAAGCCATCATTCAACTTCCTTGGATTATTCAACAGAAAACATGAACGAGAATTATCTGATATTCCTGTTTTGTAGGGTAAGTAAAAAGCGAAGAAGAAGTCTGAAACTAAGAAAGTAGAGACAGGCAAAAAGCCGAATAACTCGAGACGAACATTAAGGAAAAGCGAAAAAATTTCGTAAGAGAATAGAAAAGAGAAAAAAATGTATTACAAGAATTAACGGAAAAAAAGAAGACTTTAAAACAAAGGAGATGCCTTTTGTTTAACACTTACAAAAACATCAAATGAAGTTTTACAATTCAGTGACTCTCGACTTGGATAAGTTTATCCCTCTCTTCCTTTACGGAGTGTCTTGAATGTTTATATTTTAATATAATTAATAAAAGCATTAATATAAAAATACAAAAGAACGTAGCATGTATGGAGGCAGTGGGAGGAGGAAGAGGAGGTGAAGGAGACTTCTGTGTTCACCTAATCCTTCATCATGCTCCTTTGGGTGGAAATTTTTCATCCCAGGGTTGGTTGTGAAGTGGCATATCTAATATACGGAATGTAACAGCCTTATGGCCAGAGCCTTAAGGGCCAATTTAAAAAAAAAAAAAACGAGTGAAAGTCATCTTTTATCCGAAAAATGGTGTGTTGTGTTGGGAATGGAGCAAAGTCTGATTTCTAGGACCCTATCTGCAACGAAGATATCCTATTATTTTAATTTGGCCCTTAGAAGATAATTACTAAATTAAATTTGACCTTTACTCTTATTTGTGGAAGTTATCGTCAATTGAAAACTGATGTTTTAGGAGATCTGAAACCTCAACCCAGAGGAACCACACTGATGTTATGCAAATGCATTATGGTTACGTGTTTTCTGATGTTTAGATTGTCACTGTGATACACGGATTTGCTATCAATAGTGTCCAAATCAATAACGATAATGATATACCTTTCCCACCACGTATCTCCTGATAAAAGCTTTCCGTCGAATTTCGCAGCACTTTGTACAAATGGCATAATCTCGGCTTGTCCCAGATTATATGGGATTGGACCATGCTATAACGATATATTATTGTTGTAGGTGTAATTCCCACCAGCCTTTTCGCTACCCAATCTCTTCTTTTTTTTTTTTTTTTTTAACAGATTCAATCAAGTTTTATTTACAAAATACAGGGTGGACCAAAAAAACGTTTACACCCGTTAATGGTAGATTACTGACGACATTTCCAGGCCGGATCTGCAATCCGTTTTTTTCGGATTCGCCTTTATAACTGCACAAAGTGATTTTTTGCAACTTTCTGAAAAAGTCCGACTTTGGCTTATTCTTCAGGTCAGAACTTTTTTCCTATTTAAGATGAGTTGATTCCGAACATTTCTGCAGAAAGCCAACAAAATTTCGATGTTTCTAGCTACACTACTTTGTTTTTTACGATTTGGTTTGGCATCTTTTTTGACACCTGAATAGAAAAAAAATTCTCATGTAAGTTTTTTACACTTTGAAACACTCAAGATTTTCCCGAGCAAATTTTGGCACAGACATGGGCAAGTTTGATAAAAGTTGGCGGCCACCCCAAGGATGCTAAAAAATAATTTTACGATTTTTTATCACGTGATCTTCTGGGAAAACGAACCAGGTAAGTCTCAAAAAATGATGTTCAAAATCTTAAAAGTGTTGACCGTGTAGGGTCGTCTTGTACTCAAAGAGTAATTAGCTATTTATGTCTGATAATTATTTTCCTTGGAATTAATTAAAGGCCAGTCAAATGAATGATTGTTTGTTTCTCGATGATAGTTTTCAAGCATATTACTTCCGAGAAATTTCTAATATTAGAAATCGGAAGTATTGTGTTCGTTTTTGTAAAAAAAAATACTTTTTTGCTCCGATTTCAATTTTTTTCATATTTCTGGACGTTTCATAAACTCCTGAGCAAATTTGGTTTTGTGTCTGTCTGTCGGTCCGTCGGTCTGTCGGTCTGTCGGTCTGTCTGTCGGTCTGTCTGTCGGTCTGTTAAAACGATTCCTTGTAACGCGCAAATCTCGGAAACTACTCTACCGATTTTGATGAAATTTTGCACACATCTAGGAGACATTCTGCAGATGGTCCCATTTTAAATTCATCGAATTCGTACTAGCGGTTCTTGGTGAAAGAGACCATGCGCCTGACCACTAACTTTTTACTTAAACGCTGATATCTCGTGAACGGTACACTCGATTTTGATGAAATTTTGTATGGTTATGCATATTATTATTTTACATAGGCTTTTTATATTAATTTTTAAATTAATAATGATTTGACTCTGATATTTAAGAAAATCCGAAATTTTGGACAAAGAAGTCAAAAAATAAGGATCACGACTTGCCGATACAGAATTTTTTGTAGAATCTAGAATGTATAAAAAACAATATTCTACCATATAAAACAAATTTGAAGAAAATCGGTTGAGCCGTTTTAGAGATACAAGTAATTTTCTAAAAAAATCTCAAATTTGGCACGTGTTTACAATGTGAAGCAATCACGAGGAAGTATTGTGTCCATAATTGGCAGTGTTTTTTTCTGCATTCTATGAAATATTATTTTTAAACTTCTTGAGTTTTTTTAGTACAAGTTACATAATAATTATTATTCGGATGCTGAAATGGCAGATTTGCATTTGGCAGAATATGGAGCTGCCAACAGGAACATTTGAGATCACGTGAAAAACATAGTTTACGAAATACCAGTGGAGACGCAAGAGTAGCAGAATCTGGTAGCAAGAATCCTGTTGGCATTTGATGACCTGACAGAAAAACCTGAAATCTTCCGCAACATTAGACGGAACATGATTTGCTGTCTCTGGCGTTCGGACCCGGGTGGGATCTTCCGCATGGCAAGTGACTAGCTTACCACTGAGCTAATCGTGCACTTCTAATCGTTTCTCATTGAACATACTCACACAAAATGTTTATTTTTAATACCTTTTTGATTATACCCAAATAGTATAAAACATAATAAAATTTTATTCATTTTACAAAATATTATCTTGTTTTTTTTTCAGGATTTCTATTAGAAGTTGGCAGTCGGTAAATATTTGTTATTTAATTAGTAATGTTTATGATAGAAGAACATACCTACATATTTACCTGGCATTATTTTATGACCTCTACTTTCGTTAGGAAAATTCACCAGTTTATTTTCTCTCTTAGGGAAGCATAAGAAAAACCATCCATTATCAAGGCAGTCTCTCAGGGTCTTACATGAATAATAATTATGTGAATTGTGATACCAATAGTATCTGATATAACTCAATTTACATATGGTATTACCTCCAAAAAAACCATAAGTTGTTGGTGTTAGAACAAGTCAGATACAGGTATGAATAAAATATTCCATCAGATTTTTTTTGATAATTAAAAAAATATTGATCGCCGAAAATTGAACATCGGTCATGCGACTATTACTCTTAGCACTAGCACATCTAGCTAACACCACTGACAATCTGAAAAGCACGAAAACTATCATTTGAATTTTCCTAAACTGGCTGATGAAGACACGTAAGACCGCGGTATTCAAAAACAGCAATGTAAACAAATTTTGTAAACAATACAAGACGCCCTTACACAGTCTACAGCTAGAAAACTCTTAGGAATTTTGAAGAGTTTTTGGCAAACATCTAATAATTTTTCCCAGAAGATCACGTGATAAAAAATCGTAAAATTATTTTTTAGCATCCTCGAGGCGGCCGCCAACTTTTATCAAACTTGCCCGTGTCTGTGCCAAAATTTGTTCGGACAAATGTCGAGTGTTTTATTTAGTAAAAAAGTTTTTTCGTGTGTTTTTTTTCTGTTCAGGTGTGAAAAAATATGACAAACCAAACCGTAAAAAACAAAATAGTGTAGCTTAAAACACCGAAATTTTGTTGGCTTTCTGCAGAACTGTTCAGAATCAACTCATCTTAAACAGAAACAAAGCACTGACCCGAAGAATAAGCCAAAGTCGGACTTTTTTGGAAAGTTACAAAAAATCACTTTGTGCAGTTACGAAGGCGAATCCGAAAAAACGGATTCCAGATCCGGCCTGGAAATGTCGTCAGTAATCTACCATTAACGGGTGTAAACGTTTTTTTGGTCCACCCTGTATAGTATATACAATTTACAAGAAACAAAGTTGAAATTATTAAACAAAACTTGATCAAGGGCGGTGCTAATGCCTACGGCATTCTCTTCCACACCACCCTTGATATAAAAAAAAATGAATATAAAATATAAGGGCAACACAAAAAAAAGAAGAAAATTAAAAGGAACAATAAACGAAACAATTGAAAGTATGTACATGTACAATAAAAAAAGGGATTGGAGGAGGTAATAGAAACAGAATACAGAATAAACAAAATTAAGGGGGGGGGGGGGGGGGGAGGGGAATAGCACAATATTACATAGTAGAAGTAGGTATATAAAAAAAAACTACTGATCCAAAGCTAGCATGTATTCTTTTGTTTTTATCTTAAATGACATTCGACTTTCCAAGACTCTGAGTTCCTCTGGAAGCTGATTCCACAATCTAGCAGCATTAACAGTGAAACTTTTACTCATGAAGTCTGTGCGATGTAGTGGAATGTTGAGGAGATGTTGTGAACGTGTATTGTGTGATTGAAAACTTTGTAGAGGTTGAAACGTGGAGTGTAAGTATGATGGTGTTGTTTCTTCGTTCATTATTTTCCACAAAAGACATAATGTCTGATGCTCCAGTCTTCTCGTGACAGTCAACCACGTCAGCGATCTTCTTAGGTTAGAAACATGGTCATATTTTCTTAACCCGAAGATATAACGAACGCAAGCATTTTGGTAAGTTTGAAGTTTATTCATGAGTAATCCATTAATATTGCTAAAAACTATTCCTCCGTACTCAATAGTTGGGAAAATGAGAGAAGTGCTCAATAGTTTTTTCGTCTTCAAAGGTAAAAACCTTTTTAGACGATTTAAGGAATGAAATTTTCTAAAGACTCTTTTCCCAACACTTATGACTTGTGAATTCCATGAAAGATTTGAATCAAAGAGCAGGCCCAAGTTTTTAACTGTGTGAGAAAAAGGAATAATAATTGAATTGAATCTTATTGGATGGACTGTGATTTTTGATAGCCTATCTAGAAGGGGAGAGGATCCTATTATAATGCATTGAAATTTTTTGGGATTTGGTAAAATACCATGAATCATAGTCCAGTGATGTAATTGCTGAAGGTCATTGTTCAACATTTGAACAGCATCATTGACATTATCAACTGAAGAATGAATATATAACTGTAAATCATCAGCATACAAATGAAAAGAACAATGTTTGAATATTTTTCCAATGTCATTTATAAACATGGAAAATAATAAAGGACCCAATATACTGCCTTGAGGAACACCTGTTGTTGTAAATAAAAGATCAGAAAATGCATCACCATTGAAGACATACTGTTGGCGATTTCTCAGATATGTAGAAAACCATTGGAGAACACAAGGAGAAAAGTTGAAATATTTTTGTAGCTTTATGAGAAGAATTTCAAAATCAACCGAATCAAAAGCTTTACTAAAGTCTGAAAGCAGTAATAAAGTAACTTGGGTTCTATCCATACTTTTACGGATGTCATCGGTTACTTTTATCAGTGCAGTAGTTGTGCTATGACCCGGTCGAAATCCAGATTGATAAGGATTGAACAGATTATTTAAATTACAGAAATTTATAATTTGAAAATGTACAACTTTCTCAAGGACTTTGGAAAAAACAGGTAAAAGAGAAATGGGACGGAAATCGTTCAATCCTTTAGGTTTAGAAATCTTGGGCAGAGGAACAATGCGACCAATTTTCCATTGCTGTGGGAATACGCCTGTTGATAATGAGGAATTGATAATGTGCGTCAAAGGAGCAACAATGGAATCTAATATCAACTTGAGGAAACTGATTGATAAGCCATCATTACCAGTTGCATTGGATCTAATAGTAGAAAACGCCTGTCTCACATCTGCACAAGAAACATCCTGGAAGCAAAACTCAGGATGTGTTGGATTAGGTTGAGTAAGTATGCTATCGATAACATTAAGCTTGTGGGCTGGGTCTAGATTTACAGGCGGCGTTACAAATTGTTTATTGAGATCATCTAAGCTGAATTGAGGATCAATACGTTTCGATGATTCATTCACATTTATACCAAGACTCCTTAAAAACAGCCAAAGTGATTTTTCATTTTCACAGGATGCTATACCCTGAGATATATAAATTTCTTTAGCATCGCGAACAGATCGATTACATAAATTTCTAAGATGTTTATATTTTTCAAGATGAAGCTCCAATTGAGTTCTTCGATATTTATTGTAGACTCGATCTCTTCGTTTCATAAGGTTTAAAATATCAGGAGTAAGCCATGGAGTAGGGGGATATTTCACTTTGGCATTTTTTAAAGGAGCATTTTTATTAAGAAGCCTTGTTGTAATGTTTGTGAATAAATCAACTTTAGCATTAGTATCGTTCAATTCAGTCACAAGATTCCATTGAGATGCCTCCGCATCACTAATCAAATTATTAAGGTCCATATTACGGAAATCCCTGAACTTGATCCTTCTCAAAGAATATTTGATATTACCGAGTTGATAAGCCATGAAAATTAAATCATGGTGAGAAAAACCAGGTGCAGAAATCTGCTCGTAATATTGAACTTTACTGGACGATTTAACAATTGTGAGATCTAGCAAACTGTCATAATTGTCTAAGTGAAATGTTGGTTTTGAAGGTAGAATGGACAAACTGACAGACTTCATTAGATTTTTAAATCTTGACGAATGTAGATTAGTAACATTAAGATCACAATTGAAATCGCCCATGATAATAATATCCTCATAGTGAGGCAAGAAAGCACTCAATAAAGTCTCGAGATCCTCAGAATAAGCAATAGTAGGCGGCCTATAAACTACTCCCAACAAAAGCTTTTTATGACAGAATCTTACTTCCACCATAAGGTATTCAACTTTCTTGGCAGCATTACCATCAGAACATTGAAGAACTGAAAAGTCAATACCGTCTCGAAGGTAAATACCTACTCCACCACAACGTGAATGCAGTCTGTCATTTCTTATGAGAGTGTAGCCAGGGATAGAGGCCAAAACATCAGGTAATGAGGGTTTAAGAAAAGTCTCAGAAACAAGAATGGCATGAAAACTTCTATTACCAAATGTCGCTAGTAGGTTGGCATGATGAGATATGATAGACTGGGCATTTATATGGGAAACTCTGAACGAAGAGGAGTAAGGTGTCAACTGTTGTAATAATGCTGATGAGAGTGGAGGAGCAACCAGTGAGTCTTCGGAATCAGTCGAGTCAGATGAAACATCAGAATACACATTGCCTGGAAAAGTAAAAACATCAGAATCAGTAATCATAGAGTGCAAAAAAAAAAAAAAAATAGGTCAAAGGGGAGGGAAGGGGCCTAAATAATTAATAAAGTGAAATATTAAGACCTTATGGGAGGAACTTTATATACAAAAAAGAAATAATAAAGAATTTACAAGGAGCAAAAAAAAAAAAAATAATAATAAAAAAAAAAAAGGAATTGATGAGAAAAAAAATTTTTTAACATTGCTTATTTGCTATAGGCCCTGCTTTTTCTTTTATTATAATGAGCTCCTTTTGGTTTGGGAATATTAGTCTTGACTGTGCAGGGGACAATCTTAGCAGGCGTTGTTGTAATGGGACCACAAGAAAGAACTTCACTGGGGCCGGGTGAAGTGGGAGCAAAAGGGTTGGTAGGAGCCGGAACATGGGGAGAAGAGGGAGGGTAGGGATGAGTTAATTTGCTCACACTTATGTCTCTCAGTTGATCCATATTATTAACAACATACAGTAGAAATCGGTTATAACGAACTTCAAGGGACCGGAGAAAATTGTTCGTTATAGCCGATTGTCACTATAACCGATATATCGCTTATAGCGAACTTGTTCGCTATAAGCGACATATCGGTTCTATAGCGAACTTGTTCGCTATAAGCGATATTTATTGTCTATAAAGAACAATGTTTGTTATAAGAGATAATATTTACATATGTAGGTACATATGTACTTTTATCTATATAGGGTATAAAAGGTACAATATTATTACATACATACATATTATTATTGTAATAATAATATTTATTATTATTATTATTATTATTATTACATATTATTATTATTATTATCTCGGAATCTCGAACTCCCTAGCCAAATCGGCACATTTTTCGCCACCGTCAAATCGGCATATTATAGCAAATTTTTCTTCAATCGTAAAAGATTTTCTAATAGACATTTTTTTTAAAACAAAACTTTTACTAAATAAAACACAAATGCAATTCACGATTCACGAAACACTAAAATAAAACAAGAAATGAAAAAAAAATTATGTAAAAGATTTTCAGGACCTAGTAAAAAGCAATCGACAAGTTTGTGCAGGATAAAACATGTTTTCTATTTTATTCTTCATAGCAAAAAAAAAAAAAAATGTTTGTTATAACCGATAGGAAGTTGGTCTGGGGACTTCAAAATTTGTTCGCTATAGCCGATTTGTTCATTATAGCCGATGTTCGTTATAATCGATACATATGTTAATTTTCCATAAGACTCCAAGGGACCAAAGATTTTGTTCGTTATAGCCGATTATTCGTTATAACCGGTGTCGTTATAACCGATTTCTACTGTATTTTTTTTCTCCATCATTGATCATAACCCTGCCATCCGATGTCCAAACATTTCCCACCGAGTATATAGATTTCGCTTCAGCAAACAGCTGGAAATTAGCCTTCGTCAGTGACTCGGTGATGTGAATGCCAGATCCTTTCAAGAACTTCTTGTTGGTGAATACGAGCCGGCGATGATAATAAGACACGAATTTCACAATAATCGGCCTGTTTCTTCCATCTTTCTTGTGGGGTCCTATTCTGTGAGCACGATCTATGTGAGGAATCTGGATATCGATCTTCATTTCTTGGTTAAATATATTAATGACTTCCTTGACACAGTCAGATTCAGATCGATAGCCATTTTCTTTAACTCCATGTACCAAGATGCAGTTCCTTCTTGAGTATTGTTCCAGATCATTTAGTTTAGCATCTTGTCGTTTAATATTGTCTTTGATTGATGAAAGTTCACACATGACAAGTGCTTTGAATGACATGAAAAGACTCTCAAACACAGATATAGGGTTAGCCTCTATTTCTGGAATAGCACTTGCATTAGCATTTTTAAGTACATTGAATTGCGTCTCCAAGTTATTGAGAGTGGATAAAAGAAGATCGATTTTTGAATCAGTCATTATAAAACACAAAATAATATGATAGTTAAATTTCCTCCCAAGGTCAAATTTTTCAATTTCTTTGTTATTTCATGAATTACTAATCAAAATTTAATTTAAAATATCAAAACAAACAGCTGATTTGATAAAGGGGGAAAAAAAACTGCGCCGTAACAGATAAACAACACTGCTAATGGTTAGTTGGTTACGTAAAACTCCTTAGCAACGGATAAACAGTATGAAAAATTCAATGTAAAATTAATAGAACTATGTTTATTTATGGTTAATGTTCTTGTTTAATAAATTAAGAAAAATTAAGACTTCTTAATCTGCTTCTCATACTATCCGTCTCTTTCTCTACATATCTCTTTACCTCCGGCCTCCCCATACCCCTATTACTCTGTATCTTTATTTTCCCTTCTCTCTTTCCTTCTCTCTCTCTCTCTCTTTCCCCCCCCTCTCTCTCTCTCTCTCCCTGTCATTCTTATTCTCTCTCTTTCCTTTCCTTCCTTTCCTTTCTTCTTTTATCTCTTTGCTTCGCTCTACTTTGGTTATCGATATATTATTTTATCCTTTTCTCTTTAGTCATGACTTTCCTCTCTCCCTCTCCCTCAATATCCTCCTCTGCCTCTCTCTCTCCCCCACTCCCTAATTCCCTATTTCCCTCGGTACCAGAGGATTTCCCAGCAGTAAAGGTGAAAAGCTTTCTATTTGGGCAAAGCTTTTGATATTGGGAAATTGCATTGTGGCGATTAACATAAAATATTAATTTGCACATTTCTGAAGTGCAAATAAAATCAGCGGGAATAATCTGCTCCACGCTGTGCGTTTTATTTATGCAACAATCGTGCATTTCATTATCGCGAATATTGATGAGATAAATTATTGAATTGTTGCTAAATTCCTACACGTGATGTTTGTTTTATGTACATATGTATGTTTTGTTTATGTATCAGCTTCAAGGTGCAGAGGGTGCTTTTTTAAGCAATATAATATGCAGCATGCTTGAGCCTGGCTGAGGCATGGCCGTAGTTCAAGTTGATCATAACTTTAGTATCGTTTTTCATTAAGTCTTCAGCAAAATGAATATGTATTCCCGTCAACGAAGGAAGTTCCCTACCAAATTTCACGTATTTCATCCAAACATTTTGGGGATCTCTTGATTACAAGTCAATTAATGTAATTTGATTTTATTAATTAATTAAAAAGATTATAATATGTTTGTACAAATTAGATAGCTATTGTGGCTGAGAATATAGTTATACCTTTTGATATGAGAAAAAATAATATTTTCTGAGATTAGTTATTCATATTATGTACCTTGGGAGTCGAACCATCGACCTCTAGGTTACGAGTCCGCCGCTGTATGGATCAAGAGGAACCAAATCATACTAAACAGTCAAGAGACATCTTCAGTCGCCATTTCTAATGGACTTTTAAACCAGCCATATACCTAGTGGGTACCTATGAGTGTGTACAATAATAGGAGGGGCGTCCACGGACGTCAAAAGTTCGATAGGTTCGGAAATCTCAGGGGCGTACGTGCGGTACTAAATCGTTAACGCTTGATAGACGCAGCACACACACGCAGTTTTTTTTTATCTCCTGATAAACTTCCGGGTGGCGTACCGTCAAGATTTTATTGGGTTGTTTTTTTTAAGGAATTTTTTTTTTTCGCATTGTGAAATTTCCTCAATTCTTTTTCGTTCAATTCAGGGTGACCCTAGACTTTCAAATCAACAACAGATATTTTATGCCAGAGTTGGATTTTTTTTGCATATTAAAAACTCACTGGAACAAGTGGAACATACGTGATTTAAGTTAAATGAATTAATTTAAACTTTTGGTATGTTAATGAATTTATTATTTTATCTACAATGTTTAAATATTTATAAATTTCCCTCTAAGTACCTACTATGTATACTTTTAGGGGATTGGTCTACTTTTTTTTCTTTATCTCTAAACAAATAAATAAATCATTTGATATATTACACCAACTAACTTTAAAGGTGTACAGTCTGTACAGACACCTTTGCACCAAACTAGCTAAATCAAATGTGCACTTGCTGGTGCTGCTGCACAAATTTAATGGCAGTTCAAACACTCAAGTACTCGATGATAAAATCAAGAGGAATAGAGCTTGTTGTGATGGCAGTGGAGACAATGGGAGTGTGTTGTGACGAGGGCTTTCCCTGAAATTAATTGTGTTTTTTCATCATGCTTTTTATGGAAGTAGAACAGTGAATCATTGACGGATCCACCCAGTATATTCTCAGGAAACTTTTGATTTTTTTTTTTTAAGGACGCAGCAAAAATTATGCAGCATTGGGAAGAAAATCGACTCTCTTTTGTTGTGCTGATTAGGTTCCGGACCTTTATTGCAGACTGGTAGGACTCATAAATTCTTCCATTTTATTGTGTTTTTTAGGAAAAGCTGCAGGTATGGGAATTGACAGGAGATATGTATGTTTTTTTTTATATGGAGATAGGATATGTGTATGTTATGTATATGTAGAAGGAATTATGTACGAAGAAAGGAAGGAATCAGAATAATTTTTTAAAGGATGTTCTTAATATGTGCCATAGTAAATAAATATATTTTCTCCTTTATTTTTCCCACTCTCTCTCTCTCAATATCTTTCTCTTTCTCACACACACTAAATCTCTCTCTCTCTCTCTCCTCTATTTCTCTTTCTCTCTCTCTCTCCTCTATTTCTCTTTCTCTCTCTCTTCTTCTTCTGTCCTTGTGTTTCTCATTTCTTTAGGAAGGTTGAAATTGTTGGAATCTAAAGAAAAATATCCTTCTCTCACTCTTAAGACGAATCACTCTTATCTGCTCTTTTTCTCTCAGTGCCTTTTCTCTTAAAATTTATCCTCTCCAAAAACCACTCTCTCTAATTTATCTCTTCTTTACTTCCTTCATTTCCTTGTTCTCTCTTATCTTTTAGGCCTACTCTCACTCAGAACTCTCTAAAGACTATAAAACCTAAGAGACTGAGGAGTGTTGGGGAGATAATCGATAAATAAACTGGGATGAAAGAAAAAAGAGGAAAAGGTGGGAAATGAGGAATAAAAGAATGTCGAGGTGAGAAGGAGGTGAAGAAATAGGAGATGTGGAGGAGAAATAACATGAAGAGAGGAGTATATGAGGAAAGAGAAGTTGTGAAAATGGAGAATAAAGAAAAGGAGGTGGAGGAGGAGGGAAAGAAAAGATAAGAGGAATTAAAGATAGGAGAGGTAAAGAAAGAAGAGGAGGTGGAGTTAGAACTAAATGAGGGGAAGAGGGGTACATGGAGGAGGAAGAGAAAGAGAAGATGGAATAGGAAGAGGAAATGGAGAAGGAAGAGAAAGAGAAGATGGAAGAGGAAATGGAGGAGGAAGAGGAAGAAGAAAAGATGAAAAAAAGCTTTCCTGAAAAGACGGACAGGACAGGTCTGGAAAAAGATCCTTAGGCTGAAACAGGAAGATCCCTTCCACAGTCAGGCTGGGGGAGGGTGGTATCTCTCCCAGTGAGGTAAAGAAACAAAGGCTTCGCCAGTTTTCCGTTTGTCCATCGGCCCATTCCCGTTTGCTGTTCGTCACACAAAGTTTTAGAATACTTTTTTCTTTTCTTTTTCTAACAATATATTATTTTATTCACTTTTATATCATACTTACATACAAGGTGAAACAAACACCTTGTTTCTTCTTGAAAAAGAAAAAAAAAGTTTTTTCTTCTTTTTTTTTGTTGTTGTTGAAATTTCAGAATCAATTCTAGGAGACATTCTTAGACTAAAATAATCTCATATCATTTTTCGAAAAATGCGGTCGGACGACTAGACGAACAAAATAATGTCTTTGATGTGAATGAAGATAGGTACAAAATGGTAAGTATTTGGTATTTACTTGGAAAATTTACTGAATAATTATATGCATACAAAAACAGGAGAACCATTCTCACTTCTTTTCAACAAGTTCAAGTTTATTATTCAGGTGAAAACCTTTTTTTCTCAAGTGAATCTTTTTTTTCATATTTCGAAAAATCACCGAAGATTGTTTTGGTCTTAGTATGTCTCCTCAAGTTGATTCTGAAACTTTCTATATAAAAAAACGTGACACCTTGTATATTTTTATATAACATAAATGTGTAAATGATATATATTTTTTCTTCTTTTCTCAAGGAATAAAATGAAAAGGATATCATTTCCTGTTCGGCTGGACTTCCTAAATTGCGCGAACAAAAGAAGGTCCCGTGTCCAGGAAGAGAAACGGCGTAGGGGCATTTTTATGAAAAACTTTGGGATTCTTTTATTTTCTTTTATTATTATTATGTTTTCTCGGGGTTTTGGAATACAAAGGGATTTGGATACCGAGGACGGTGTGAGTCTTCCTGACGAACAACATACAAAGTTACAAAATAATAATACAAAGTTACAAAATAATAATACAAAGCTAGGAAACGGTGAAAAGAAATTCTGCCGTGGGCGCTGCAGAGGGGAAAGATGTGATCAGGGTGGACACTCTAGATCTAGATAACTAGATGACATAGTTGACTGGGTAGTCAAGTGGTTAAGGCGCTAGTCTAGTAATCCAGGTGGCGTAGGGATCCGTTGGTTTGAATCCCACACAGTGTATGAATTTTTCTTAATTTATTTGAGTGTATAAACACATGATAATAAAACACTGAGTGTTAGGTGGTAGAAAGTGCTATGAGCATTAAAGGTGGAAGGTGGACACCTTCCACCTTTCCCTAAATAATAATAATAATAATATCGCCTTATTTATACTGCCGGATTAGGACTATTAAGTCCCATTATTCCAGCAGTATGCCCAAGACATATTATTATGTGGTAAAAATCCCAAATGGGAGGATAACTTGTCATGTCCCGGCTGGGTTTCGAACCCGCGACTTCTGGAATCTCTGGATTCACAGAGTGCCGCCTTTACCACTGAGCTACCGGGACAGAAATCATCATCATAGGATGGCGTCATCGTGAACGATGGTAGCCAGACAGTGGAGGAATGACTCAGCACTTCGACCATTGTCTTTACAAGGAGGCTAATAACTGACAAGGGCCCCCAGAACCAAGCCAGTGCTGGTCTACTCCGTGTTTATACGTTATAGTGTTTATAGTGCCCCAGCCAGATTTCCACTAAAAAGTATTATTATTGATTGATTTGAGTTTATAACAATTCCATTTAGCTTGGTTGTCCTCAGGCACTACGGTTTAGATTAACGGCAAAATAAACTCTCACCAAATTTCAAACATATTTTTTGTCGGCTTTGGTGTTTTAACACGGGACCTTCCGCATGGTAAGCCAATCTTACTACTCAATTTTGCTATCGTTCTGTTGTCCATTTAAACACGAATACAACATAAAAGGGTTTGGATATTCAAGCTTGAAAGCATGTTTAAGAATCTTGAGGTACAAGGGAAGACGAAAGCAGTAGAGGTGGCGAAGAATTCAAATTGGAAGGACATGAGCACATAAAAGAGGAAATATAATTTTATCACATGAAAGCAAACCTTATTGTTATTTCAGTACAAATATTGCTGGACAAAATACATGTAATAGCCTTATGGGTCGTTTTTTTTACCACTACTAAAAGGGATATTGAAACAATCGTGTTTGGATCATATGCCCTCATATCGAATAGACGTCCAGGTCTATTAGTGGCACTTGAGAGAAGCTCTCTCCTTTGAAAACCTTAAAGTTCATTTGATATTATAAGGAAAAAGGTGATATTATATTATGGAGATGAACAATAGTATGGGCCGTTACGCAAAATACCAGTTGGATTAACACGTTCGTTACCAAGCCAATTTTTTCAAATTTTACGTAGGGACCGGGCGGTAAAGTCGCTGTTGCATTCTGGGGACCAAAATTTTTTTTTGTTGCATATTTGGCATCGTATTTGTACAAGAATCGATCCTATACTAACAACCTAATACTAACAACCTAACAACCTACCTCAAAAAGGCCATATATGGATGTCCGGTCCCTCGTTAAAATTTTGATAACAGCCACATGTGTGTTTTCGGTCCCAGAGAAAAACACAAAAACATCCACATATGGCCGTTCGGTAACGAACGTGTTAACACTCTAGTTTTGATTCTGATAATTGCAATACGGGAACTGTCAGGAGTGATTGTATACCTTGACTTGAACGACACGTGTACGCTATACTATCCCTGCGTCAATATTTTGACCGACAGTAAGAAAGTATGAATAGTATAGATATAATTCCCATTGATGGATATTTCACCATGTTTTTTTTCTTCTTCTTCTTCTTCTTCTTTCAAGACTGGAGATGAAAAACTTGTATGTTCTTGACTAGGTAAACGTTTTAAAAAGAGAGATTAAAATTTTGGCGAAGATACGATAGAGATAATAAGACACATTGGAGTTTAAAACATAGAAATGGTATATAATTATTTTTATTTTAAGAACAAACAATACAAACATATCTTCCACATTTTCCAGCTCTTATAATTTCCTGAGTTCAATTGATCTGATCCATTTAAATCTTTCTAAGAACAATTTACAAAAGTAGTCAAAAAGTCACCATACAGAAAAAATTAAAGAAACTCGTTTACTCACCTTAGATTTTGATTTCTGATTACGTCGAATTTTTACGATACTTGTAGATTTTGAGACATTGGACTTTGAATTTGGATGATTTACTTGTAGATTTTCAGACATTGAATTTGGACGACACTTGTAGATTTTGAGACATTGAATTTGGACGATACTTGTAGATTTTGAGACATTGAATTTGGACGATACTTCTCGATTTTGTGACATTGAATTTGGACGATACTTTTAAATTTTCAGACATTGAATTTGGACGATACTTGTAGATTTTCAGACATTGAATTTGGACGACACTTGTAGATTTTGAGACATTGAATTTGGACGATACTTGTAGATTTTGTGACATTGAATTTGGACGATACTTCTGGATTTTGTGACATTGAATTTGGACGATACTTTTAGATTTTCAGACATTGAATTTGGACGACACTTGTAGATTTTCAGACATTGAATTTGGACGACACTTGTAGATTTTCAGACATTGAATTTGGACGATACTTGTGGATTTTGAGACATTGAATTTGGACGATACTTGTAGATTTTCAGACATTGAATTTGGACGATAGTTCTCGATTTGTGACATTGAATTTGGACGATACTTGTAGATTTTGAGACATTGAATTTGGATGATTTACTTTTAGATTTTCAGACATTGAATTTGGACGACACTAGTAGATTTTGAGACATTTAATTTGGACGATACTTGTAGATTTTGAGACATTGAATTTGGACGATACTTGTAGATTTTCAGACATTGAATTTGGACGACACTTGTAGATTTTGAGACATTGAATTTGGACGATACTTGTAGATTTTGAGACATTGAATTTGGACGATACTTCTCGATTTTGTGAAATTGAATTTGGACGATACTTTTAGATTTTCAGACATTGAATTTGGACGACACTTGTAGATTTTCAGACATTGAATTTGGATGATTTACATGGAGATTTTCAGACATTGAATTTGGAAGATACTTGTAGATTTTGAGACATTGAATTTGGACGACACTTGTAGATTTTCAGACATTGAATTTGGACGATACTTGTAGAATTTGAGACATTGGACTTTGAATTTGGATGATTTATATGTACTCTGAAAATACCGAACAAATTACCATAAGTAATCACTAAAAGTTTTATTTAAAATTTAACACAAATATTAATTACAAATTATTATCACAAATTCTCATCTATCAAGATTTTCTCTGGTTCACTGTCTTTTAAAATTTAATGTAAACTCAAAAGTTGATGTAACTCAAAAGAAAACGAGAAAAAACTTGAGGTAAAGTACATATTCAAAGAATCTAATCGGTGAAAAAAAGAGTTTACTAATTAAAATTCAACGATACTTACAATTTATTTCAATCTAGCAACTGATTTTAAAGAGAAAAATAGTATGGTGACTTTTTGATCTAAAAAAATAAGTGATGAAAGTTGTATGAATCAGATCATTGACGTCAGAATTTTCAAGTTATCCTTTCCTTTTCTCCCTCCATAATCCGCTTCTTTTCCCCCTCCTCTCCTTGTCTACATACGACTTCTACACGACTTTAGTTGTATAGAACAGGTAATTTACATCATACACCAATGTTTTATCAAAAAACCCCAGCTCTTGAACATCTAAGATGACAGAAATGAAACTCAGATAGCGCATTTTAAATGGGCAACTTTTGATGGGTCTCAATGGTAGGAAGAATTGATTCATTTTGTACTCCATAATTGGTTACTGTTTCTTCTCTCACATTGGCTGTGCTTGACTTGGGAAATCAGCTAGCAGACAGAATTAGGAGCCTTGCAAGTCTCTATCTGTGAATAGTGAAAATATTTTCAGATTTTTAAGTCACTATATTAATTATTTTCATCTATTGACGTAATAAAATTATTAAAATAAATAATGTATTTTTTATTGTGAAATTTAAAACCCCTATCTCGAATGACATAGGTATTAAAGATACGTTCAACAAAAATGAGAGATAAAGAACACAGCTACTGACATGGCCGCTCATATCGAAGTATACATTAGAAGGGTTGGGTGGAAGAGATTGGCACAGGCAATAACCCCGCCCTTTAGGTAGGACATTATTGTTATTTTCTTTTTTACTTATTTATTTTCTCATTTGTTTGTTTTTTCTTCATTTTATACTGTTACCATTGTATACTCTGTCCTCCTAATAAAGCATACTATAATAATAATATTTTTTTCCATCGCGAGGTATGAGTGAATCTTGCAAAACAAAAAGTAGAAAGCCAAAATAAATTCTAACCCGCCACGAACCCGCATCACTCGGGCAAAAATTCACAAACCGACTTTGCTAGCTGATCGAGCAAGTTGACAATTTTTTTTAATATGGGTTTCACGTCGCTTCCAACTGCTTGTTCATTGTCACGACGGGGTGTTACTCTTTATTCACAAGAAATTCACTAACCTCACCCAGCCTGGGTTGGGCCGGAATGCCAGCATCCTGAAGACTTCACCTCGCTGGACATTGCTTAACTTCGGTGATCCTACGAGAACCGGTGCATTCAACGCGGCATCGAAGCCGACGTGCGACGCTGGCAAGTTGATCATTAAGAAATAGATAAATGAATAGCACTACACTAGCACTAGAGAAATGAGCAAATTTACATCATTATACATACTTCCTACTTTTTTTATGTTTTTTTTTTTCAGCGGCCGAGTAATTTGATGTGTCCAACTTTGGTGGGACACCCTGTATATATAATAATTTATTTATTAATCAACAATGTAATAATGTATACCTGCTCCATCTTCATACCGTAAACTTTTAATCAATCTTCGACTTCCTCGAAGTCGAAGGGACACCTTACTACCTGTTCATCTTGCAGGACTATATAACTATAATCTATACCTCTGTGTGATGTAGTTGTGGAGTCCATCAGTTATATGCCCCACCAGCAGCCATGATTCTCATGATCCCATGATGGATATCCTCACATTAAGTCCAGTTTTTTATAGAGAGGCATCGTACTTCAAATTTTGTACTGGAAATTTAAATCTATTGTTTTAGTTGGAACGACAATTTAGAAATAGTTTTATTCAATGAAATTTGTGATAATTTGAAAATTGTCTTGAAATTGTATGTGGCTAGATAAAAAATCGTTTTACCTGTTAAATATTTAAATTTACTGAAAACTACTTTTAGTGGCCAATTTTCCCCCCTATTTATTATTACACAACTATTACACATACCTATAAAGTAACTCATACAGAGCCAATGACAGACATTATCATTTTGTTAAATTATGCGTCAATTTGATGGGAAAAAAGTAAGTAAGGATTACTAATAATGATCATCTTAATAATATGGGTACTAAGTCCATTCCTTAATTGATATCTACTTCTCCTACCCCCTATCAGGACAGGTAGAAATGAAAATGCTGTTGTTGCCTCTGACCTCTGACTAACTCATACCCATTTCATATTAGTATAATCAGTATAAACAGAAAAGTGAGAAGTTGTACTAGATGTACCCGAATGTGATCAGAATAAAATAAAAATAATAATAAACAATATGAGACATTTCCTGGTTTCGATCACACAAATTTTCGCTTTACCTACCTGTACTATATTCGAATTAAACCCACAATATTCAAATTATTCTTGTTTGTGTTGCTCTGATCAATCCACACCTCCACTTCCATTTTCTTCCCCTCACCCCACCCATCTCTCTATCCTTCACCTCCCTATCCCCCCTCATCCCCTCCAGAAAGCGACCATCTCCAACTCTTTCAGCATCATTAGTCAAAATTTATTAATCCAAGACAGAAGACTCCTTCCTCCTTCTTTGTTTTTTCCGACTTTCCAAATGAACTGATGTTACCGTGAAAAATGAAAATCCCATCTGATGAAATCAGAAATGAAAATTTTCTCCTTTTCCTTCTCCTTCTCCTCCTCCTCCTCCTCCTCCTCTCCTCCTCCTCCTCCCCCTTATCTCCCTTCTCTAGGCTGAGCTGCTTTTAATAAAGAATTAAATTAAATCAGAATTTTACATTTTTGCCATCCCTGGTGCGTGCAGTCAAAATGTGCGCGAAAAACAATAGCGGATAACTCGACATGATTGTTGCAAAAGTTCACTTAATTTTGTCAAGACAAAAATTTTTATTGATATGATTACTGTCCATAAAATGATTGAGCAGAGAATACAACAACAAAAAAATTGATTCTATTCGGTTTAAACGTCCTGATTTGATATGGATAGTCAGGACGGGGGTTTTACCCGCCATTCGCTGGGAATCGTACCAGCTACCGACATTAACCTCACCCAGCCTGGGTAGGGCCGGAAATGCCAGCCTCACGTGTTTGGAGGGGACAGAATTTTCTTCGAAAAGTCTGCCCCAACCGGAGTCGAACTCGAGACCTCTGGACTATGGGGCAGTAGTCATAACGGTTACGCCATGGAGGCTGGATAATTGGACCCTTGGATTAGATGGTATTCGAGTATGTGACAACATAAAAATACATATATTCTACGAAATAGAGTTATTTTTAATTTTTATAATTTTAAACCTTCAGATACTCCATTGTGACGGAGCCCTGTGCTTAAAAAAACCTTGTTAGTAAACTTGAACCAATTTGATTATTTGTACCTCTCTCACTTTCTCTCTCTCTATCCTCTCTCTCCTCCCCTTTCTCTCTCACTCTCTCACCCCCCCCTTCTCTCTCTCTCCTCCCCTTTCTCTCTCACTTCTCTCTCCCCCCCCTTTCTCTCTCTCTCTCCTCCCCTCTCTCTCTATCTCTTCTCTCTCCTCCACTTTTCCGTCTTCTTTCACCGATTTTCAACTCTCCCAAACCCCTTTTCATAAGTTTTATGTAAATGAATCTATAAATTAATAAATCATTAAATTGCACTGCTCCCCCTAATGTCGAGCTCCCTGGACTTGACTTTCAAATACCATCAAACTCAATGCTTCCTCGAAAGCGGTGTTATTTGATCAACAAAACAACAAAATGCAACACCAAAGAAATATTTAAACTTTAACTATGCAATTTTGTTTATTTACACTTTATTTTTTATTACAAGACCATCAAAAAAAAAAAAAAAAAAACTATTAACAATGAAAAAAAAACTTAAAAATAATTGCAAAATAAACATTATTTACAATTATTTCGTAATCCGGGTCGAAGTTAACGAATGCCTCAGATATTATCTGCCACCTCGGTAACAGTAAATGGGAATAGAATACAGAATGAGCTTTTTTAAACAACAAAAGAATTTTGATTTGAGACACATCCTTTTATTTTGAGTACCATACCAATCTACCTAAACAAAAAAAAATCGGAGACCTTTTTATTAAGATCAGCCTATTTTTCTTTTAAATTCAATTTGGAGGAATCTTTTTAAAAATATCTGCTAATTTATTTTTCTTCCCTGGTACCAATGTACCAAAGCGATGTTAAAGAAAAAACAGATAATAGCACCTTTAAACATAGACTTTAAACATAATATAATTATCTCTCTTGCCCTTATCCCATATTAGCTTATTTTTCTATTGGGGTCGGCATTGTTCAACCTCATGGTTGAGTACCTATAAATTTTCAACAGGTGTAATATTTCCAAACCAAATATTTTCCTATACCTCTATAAACTATCTTCTCAGCTGAAAGCTTATAGCTTGCGCCATATGCAGTCACCACTGCCACCCCCTAAACCATCCATCTACCCCTTCCTACTATCCATTAAGCTTTTAATTCTGTTTTAAAAAACGCTGAAGCTTCACCATTAATTTGAATTTTACTTTTTCTTAATAACTTTAAACCCTTGTACTTTTTTCTCGTCTTAAATGAAAAAGTTTGAAGGAATTTTTTGTTCTCTTACATTTTTAATCTTTGAAATATTATCTCCCGAAATTTGGACGGCTCACGTGGTGTGATTGAAGAGAGTCCTTGGAAGGCAGTTTCTTTAAAGGGCTGCAATTAATGTCGGATTAGGCAAATTTAACGAATCCTTTCCAGTTTTTCTACCTGTTCATCAGAACTACTTATCAACTGAGTGAGACTTCTACACCTTTGCATGTCCTCGATAATAAAATATGTATATGTATGATTTTATTTGAGGTGAAGCACAAGGCCTCTTCACATTTTTTGTGGGTAGCGCAGCATTACTAAGAGCCTCCTGTACTTTTCGAAATCTATGAAAAAAAAAAAAAAAAAATACTCTGGAAATGCCAACACTGGTCGTTAGTCATACAAGTATCTACTCATTTTTCCTCACGAGGTATGAGTGGACTCCGAGCATCCAACTACAGATCAGAAAAATTCCTGCCCCGTTGGGAATTAAACCCAGGTCGATGCCTCACTCTGCCTCGGTGACTACTTGTCTTCTATTAGAAAATATTAATCTACTAAATAAAATATAAATCTACTAAAGGATTTTAGTCGGTAGGTACACAAAATAGCGGACCATCTTGAGTTGAATTTGATATCAAGAGCCTCACTATTCATCTTGAGTTGAATTTGATATCAAGAGCCTCACTATTCACTATTCATCCTGAGTTGAATTTGATATCAAGAGCCTCACTATTCATCCTGAGTTGAATTTGATATCAAGAGCCTCACTATTCATCCTGAGTTGAATTTGATATCAAGAGCCTCACTATTCATCTTGAGTTGAATTTGATATCAAGAGCCTCACTATTCATCTTGAGTGTTCCTCCTCTACCACCACCTCCTTGGATAACTCCTTGTCTTGAATTAATCTAATTATACTCTCAAAGGTAATTTTTCTCCCGTTTTTTCTTA
Source organism: Bactericera cockerelli (assembly GCA_024516035.1). Lineage (NCBI taxonomy): Eukaryota > Metazoa > Arthropoda > Insecta > Hemiptera > Triozidae > Bactericera > Bactericera cockerelli. The sequence continues at coordinate 27,295,433 of CM044961.1, read as the reverse complement.
CGTTGATCCCAGATACTTTTTTTTCATTTTCTTTTAGGGTGCGCCTCATTTGCGTCTGTTCTTCAGCTAAACGACCTGAATCTCAATTTAGTTGGTACGCCAAATAAGAAAGCGGAGCGGACCTTATTCTGAAAATTTGAGTCCCGGTTTGAATTCTGCTTTCCGGACCGGGCAAAAATTACGGAATTTTTATTTGCGGATTTGTTGAAAAATCTATTGCGATGGGATAATAATATCTATTATTATATTAGGAAGATCTATGTAGGTAATTATTAAAGTTTTAAAAGTTATCATATGATAACTTTTAAACTTGTTAATCGCTTTCGTGATATCACAACTACCCAAACTCGATTTACCAAATCTACCCTGAAACCGCGACTTGATCCACCGACCTCCAAGTTACAAGTCCGCCGCTTTTTCAATCAAGCTATACTGAGGTCGATGTTGGTATTATTATTGTAAATAATTATTATAAAATTATAATGACATGGAGTTGAGATAGTTAAAAATTCCACCTAAAAATTCCAACACTCATCTTAGAAGCCAAATAAAAATGGCTGAGGATGGGTCCTCTGTAAACAAAAAAAATATGAAAAATAGAACAAATGATTTACGAGTATTCATTAAATTTTATTTATTTAAAATCACAAAACTACTTCTTCTTTTATTATTAAAAAGAAAAAATAGGATAAGGAAAGTAAAAATTGAAGAAACTCACTCCGTTTGCTGAGCAAGAAAAAGCGTCCCAATCCTTAACCAGCCCACATTTTTTTACAAAGAGTTTTGTCGCCAGCATTTTTTCTTCCGTTCACGCATAAATAAACAATAATTAAAAGGATAATTACACTCCTTTCTCATCCTGGTGGCTATTAATTCTCCCGCGTGATACCTATCCATCTATTTCAGTCTCTCCTAACTTTGCTGTCTTTTATCTTTCTTATCAAGGGGCGGGGCGCCAGGTCTCTGAACTCTTTCTTTAGATGGCTGTCTTTTTTTTTACCCGTCCTAGATCTGACCTCAGTGATGCTGGCCATTGCCGGCCCAATCCAGGCTGGGTGAAGTTGTCTTGGGTAGCTGCTGCTGTTTTGTGACTTTCCAGGAAATGGAGTTTAAAATCTTCGTCTCGAATGATCTACAATACCGACCACTTGTAGTCAAGTGGTTAACGCGCTAGTCTGGTAATCCAGGTAGCGTAGGGATTCCTTGGTTCGAATCCCACCAGTGCATGAATTTTTCCTAATTAATTTGAGTTCATGACCACATAATAATAAGACTGTGAGGGTTAGGCGGTAGAAAATGCTTTGAGCATTAACCTCGCCTGCTGGTTACCTTCCACTAAAGAGTGTTATTATTATTAGTATCCTAGATGACTTACCTGTAAATGTTTAAAAGTTTACGATGAGCAAAACACAAGAAATAATTATATTTATAATTGAATTTAATGAATAATTATCATCAATATTGATTAATAATGATCATCAGTGTAAAGTAATGTTTTGTTTTCAACTCTTTCAGCACTATTCACACGTTCGTATCCCGATCTGTTCCTCTGGGAATCTATCTGTTTCTCTCTCTCTCACTCCCTCTCTCCCTTCCTCCCTCCCACCCTCCTCCAGATGTACTGTGATGACGTCAAGAAATCTCATTAGCTCATATTAAATTACTTCCCTATGACGAATATACAAGGTGACCCTTTAGAATACTATGTCATATTACTTCTTCTTCTTTGTAAATCAGTAGGTAATTCCTTTAAAGGGGGTTTTTATATCAAGTTTTTCATGTATGTACAATCTCATTTTAAAAATCAATAGAAAAAAAATTGACAGAGAAACCTTCACTACTGATCCCACCCTGTATAGTTCCAGTAGACAAGGTGACGTGTGATGTTTCACCACACATGATGTTTCACCACTGCCAGTCTGTTTCAATCAGTGTTTCACCGGCTGACACTAACTTGACAGAGAAACCTTCACTTCTGATCCCACCCTGTATAGTTCCAGTATACACGGTGACGTGTGATGTTTCACCACACATGATGTTTCACCACTGCCAGTCTGTTTCAATCAGTGTTTCACCGCCTGACACTAACTTGACAGAGAAACCTTCGAGACGTAGAGAGCGCAACCCTTTCATTTTTTCTTCGTCGAGTTTTTAATTAGAAAATTAGGTTTACGATGATATAGCCAGCGTCGATGGTATGTTGAATACACCGGTTCCCTTCAGAACACCGAAGTTAAGCGACATCCAGCGAGGTTAAGACTTGGATGGGTGACCATTCAAATTCTAATTCTCGTGACGCTGGCTTTTCCCGGCCCCACTCAGGCTGGGTGAGGTCAATGTGAGTAGCAGGTTTGTGAGTTTCCTGCGAATGGAGGGTAAAACCCCGTCGTGATATGACCATGGCAGTTAAAAGCGACGTTAAACCCCAAAAAAAGAGGTTTACGATGATTTCTTTCCCCATATTCTTTCCTTCCTGAGTCTTTCCCTATTTTCTTACCCTCTCCTACTTTTCCTTCTTTTTCTCTCTCTTTCTCATTCTTAATTTCAACGTCTCTCAATTTTCCAGTAGCCTCTTTTAACTCTTTGGTCTTCTTTCGTCTCTCTGTCTCTATCTATCTATCCTTTCTCACTATGTATTTGCTTATTTTTCGTTATCTTTCTTTGCATTTCGTCCTGTCTGCTTTTGGTTGCCTACTTCTTTGGTCTCATATCAACAATATACAACATTACACAAACCAGACAAGTTGATGAATCCAAAACAGATCAGATTTTTCAAAACCTCAGATCAGATTCGATCAGATTTCAGATTCCATGCCAATCGAAGGAAACACAAAAATATTGGTAGAACACGTCAACACTTTTGAAAGAAATATTCTACGGGAGAGTTTTCACAATTTTGATAATATCCATTATCTTGATGGGATACGAACAGGGGTCCCTCACAAATGACATTAGCCCCATAAATAATTTCCATCCGGCAAAGGAGATGATAGCCATCTCACATAATTGCCTTTATTTATTTCGGAAGAAGTGGAGGCGGCTCTCGAGTTTTTTTTTTCGGGGGGTTTTTATTTTTTTCTACATGAAAAAATTAATATTTGTAAAAATAATTATTATCTGTAAATCCATTAAAAATATCACTAAGTGATTAATAAACTAAACAATTGAACTTGTAACACCTTTCTTTGAATTTATTAAGAAAAAATATGATGTTGAAAATTGTGGTTTTGAAGTTGGCAAATAAAAGCCAACTTTGGGCTCCTTTTGGTTATCTTGTAGTTTTTATTAACAATATTATAGAGTAGGTATTACAGCAGCCAAAAAACTCATTTTTGACTGTCCTCAGAATTTTATTATCGAAAGAAATCATTGGAAATACGGGTATTTTTAGAGAATAATTTCTATTTGGTCCCAATTGGAAAAAAATGGAAAAAAGTAGAGCTAAATTTATAATCTTAGAGTCTGAAAGTCCACGTTTCTTAAATTACCCCCCTCAATTTTTTAGCCTCTGAGCCGCCCCCGCGGTTTGTCTAATTTTGACATAGAGTTTCCAATCAGCACAATGGACTCAGCTATTTGACGGCTCTGGGGGCATTAGATTTTTCCCGACAGCATTTCCTTCTTCCTGATGAAGGTATAGTTAGCTTTGATGGTTCTCAGATATTCCTCTGCTTCCTCTTATGATGAAGGTATAGTTCTAACTTTGATGATTCTCAGATATTCCGCTGCTTTCTCGCAGCAAAATATTACGCTTGAGCTTAGGGCCCAATTATGATACAGGATTGATAATCCAGGATTTTTTAAACCCAGCCACTTTCGGCACTATCACTTAACAGCTGATATATTAAGTGCACTGTGATTGGTTGAAATCGAATTCTTCTTCCATATCTGGGGTCTGGGCTCTGGGGTACCATTATCGATCAAGTTTGGTCCATTTAACTTATCACATCCTGGTTACATGACCTGCCCAACTTTTTTTTTTTTTCAACAATTTTTGGAGAATATATGCCTACCTACATCATTAGAATTACTGAAGCAAAAATAGTTAAAGTTAATAATAATAGTTTTATTAGAAATTTGTTTATATATAAATGTAACTACAAAGTTGAAAAACAACACTTATGAATATAATAGAATATTTTTTTATGTATAAATTCAATACATGTTTTACTCTTCTTGTTCTTATGTATGTTGTAAAAACCAGGTTTTGTTGGATCTCATGTGGAGCTCTGTGCAGTTTTCTCATGCAAAACTTTCATTTCTTAAAGTAGAGGCAGTTATAAAACCATTCTTCGTTTTCCGATATGATTCAGTGGTCGTATATTTCATATCTCCTCAACCCCTCTTTCTCTCCCTTATTCCCCCTCTTCCCATTCTCCCCCATATCTTTACTTCCTCCATCTTCTTCTCTTCTCTCTAATACTTACTATTATAAAGGAAATGAAGTAAAATTAATTTGAAAAGCAAAGGAGTCTCTTAGACCTTCTGTTAATACCCACACCAATTTTGTGAGAGACCTTGTGCTTCACTAGTTAACCGCAATGAAATCATACTTCTTTTCTAACGGAACAATGCAAATATGTATTGTAAACTGTGTTCATCCTATCTTGAAAGAATAAGACTAAAAAGTCCCTTTGATCAATACATGTTCCTTTTCTTAATCGATTATATTCTAGGTCCATTCTCCTCTCCTCCTCCTCCTCCACCTCCACCCCTCTCCTCCTCCTCCTCCGCCCCTCCTCCTTCTACCACTCCTCCTACTCCTCCTCCTACTCCTCTTCCTTCTCCTCTTCCTCCTCCATCTACCTCCGAAAGCTATCACCGTAAATCTCTGCACATGTTGGAGACACTCACTCAAATTGCATAAGGGTCACCCTCTCATCATACTCTCTCCTATGAGGGTATCTTGGGTTGGGGGGGAAAGTTACAATCACGATTACCAGTCCAACAAAATTGAACAAGGAAGGTATATGATATGAACGAGCTGTTCAACCCGTGCTTTGCTACGCTCACCATAAAGATTGTGAACGTAACATTTTCCCTCGTAGCTGGTGTCCTGAAATATTAAAGTATCCTTTCTTATTGCACATCCAGGCAAACTACATACAGCAAATCAGCAACCGAAAATTTACCAGTACGGAGCAACAGAGATGAAAAGTTTATTGGCTTTATTGCTCACAACTGGTGCCCCAGTTAGAATATTGTACAATTCTTCCTTAGTAAATTTCAGCCTCCTAGGACGTACCAGAGCAGAGAAATAGAGCTGAGTGAGTGTTAAGTCAGAGAATGTTGCATTAATATTATAGGTGTAGTAAGTCTGGCTAGGCGACTACAAACAGGGAGTAGATCAGTAGTCTGGCTGGAGAACTATAAACAGGGAGTTAGACCAACAGTCTGGCTGGGGGACTATAAACTGGGAGTAGACCAGTAAAGACAGTCCATTATTAGCATCCTAGTAAAGACAGTGGTAGAAGTGTTCATTCCTCCACTGTCTTGTACCATCGTTCACGATGATGCCACCTGAGAATTAACACAGTAAGGGAGGGGGGTAACGGGAACCTGGATGGTAATTTACAAAGGCAGAGAATAAACACAGGAGAGTCAAGACAGCGGTATTTTTGGACACGAAAGTGGTAGCTTCTTCAGGGGGAGAAGAAACCGTGCACTAGCGAGGGTCAGTTAAGGAAGAATGGGTTGCAAAGGCACGGAATATGACAGAGAAGGGTTATGTTGGACAGGGGAGGAGTGAGTTGGAAATTCAAGGGGTGAATTAGACAGGGAGGGGGAAGTTGGTCCCATAAATTCAAGGCGAAAGGGTAGCCAACTCACTCGTTAAGGTGTGTTTCTGAAGGCCTCTGTGATGATTGACGAATGGGTTTCATAATGGTCAGGAATGGGGGTGGGTCCGGCATATAGTTATAGATGGTCCATTAGGTTGTGGTGTGCGCGTGTGTGGATTGAAAGAGTTATGGTGATGATTTATTACAATGATTCTTTTTATGATAAATCAGAAGAAGAAAAAAATACAAAAACCAACACAAAACTACCTATAGTTATTTAAAATTAGATATTCCCTGAAGTTAATATGATCGATTATCGAGAATAAACAATACCTAAACACTGTAATTTCTTACTCTTCAAAAATTCCAATGATAAAATTAAGACAAGCACCAGGCGAGGTTATTGCTGAAAGCATTTTCTACCACCCAATTGTCAGAGTCTTATTTCAGTGGTCTCATACTCTCTACTCATACAAAAGACGTGTTTCCAAATGTATGGAATTTTTCATACAATCAATAAGTTTCACAGCAAAATTATACTTTACAGTGTGAGGGATGAAAAATTTATCTGTCCAAATTATTCCTTTAATTCTTGAAACTTTACTTCCTGGAAGCCTTGTCGGCTGGTGAGCTCCAGACTTTCCTTCAACCCTTCCTGTTTCCAGGATCAGGAGATTCCAGGACGACATGAAATGATTAATCAAGCGTTACACGAAATGATTTGAATAGTCTCCAAATAAAAAGAGAGAAAAAGAGATTTTTTTTATTATTAAAACAAAAAAGAATGTTTATAACCTCTTCGGAGCCTGCCGTTTCTGAGACATTTCCTGATTATTTTTTCTGTTGAGAAATTGAAATTTCCTGTCAAAGAAGACAAGCAAAGTTGCCTTAAATTGTAATATCCACAAAAACCTACATGTTGTGAAAATACCTATCCAGTGAAGAGAAAAAGTTTTTGTTCTTTTCTCATCATCATAAACATCAATAAAATATTAATTAAACAGTATCCAAATATACTAATTAATCCTTCTGTCCAATACAATCCTTTTTTTTCAAACAAAAATTGAACCCAAAAGCCGTTTGATTCCTTTTTGGGTAAATCAATTGTATCTTACAAACAGCATCTTTATTGTTATTATCACCAAGTTTTTCCAAACAGGACCCTAGGGATCCAAAGAGCGCGATGAAAACACATGTATTGCCCCTTCCTCTCATCTGCATATGAAAAACTCGGAGATCTTTTGATGTCACTCACTGGAAGCTCTGTCCCCTTGGCTCCCCTCTGGAATAACATTGTCACCTTACATGAGCATCATTTAGCCGTCATACCCACCCCATCCTCACCCAGCCTTTGAACAGAGCCCACCCCACCACCGCATTCACCACAAAGGATCAAAAGATTATGATTGTGTCCCCCTTCTATTTTTTTTATTTCAATATTTCACCTTTCATATTAAATGAAAAATTAAAGTTGGTCTTCTTGTTCATTGATTAAGCGCTTTGTTGTGGATTTTAAGCTTTGACGAATGTGTGTATTTTAATTTTTTTCTCAAATGGGAGGGCTCATTCAGGATATGACAGCTTGTGGAAATGAGGAGCTGCAAAGTCTGATTTCATTCTATTTTCTTTTTAAAGTATGCCTAGGCATTATCTACTATTGGAACGATTTTACTTTCTGTAATAATAGCATTCATTATTATTGAAACGACAGTATTTTAGTCAGTCAATATGGAGGTTTCACACTGAATTCACGGGAAAAGTCGCTCTTTCAGTATCTAAAGAGTTTGAGTTTGATTGCCATTCCAGTCATAATAATTAAATATGCATTAATTATTCCAGAAATGTATGATGATTTTCATTGTGTACGAGTTAGGACTTGAAAAATAAAGAGTAGTAGGAGAAGGAGGAGAAAAAGAAAGAAAGCTAATAGGAAGAGGAGGAGGAGAAATTGATAACACAGAAGAATAAGAAGAAAAGGGAGGAGGAGAAAGAGGAAATTGAGACTAGACTATAATAATAAGAAAGGCAGGGAGGGGGAGGAGGAAAAGTATAAGAAGAGGAGAAAGTGAGCAGGAGAAGGTGGAAATGTGAAAATAGGAGGAGGAGGAGGAGAAGAATTTATTATTCCACATGAAATGCCTCACTGCTAATCCAATTCAAATCCGTGATGCGCTTTAAGTCTTTTACCTTCATATTCTGATAATATGGGGTAATACAATCTATACTTATTAATGCATACTATAGATTCCCCTAATGCCTGCCTATTAGGGGTATTGAAAACTTAATATATAAGCGCACAATGCCCACGGTAATGCATAATATATTAATTTCAATAGATTCCAACAATGGTTCTTTTGCATGAATTCATACAGTGTGTTTTTGATTCTATTGCATGCATTTTGTAGGAGATGTCTTCTGTGTTAGACACTCTGATAAAAATTCACAATAGGTGCATACAATATCATACATTATTTACCGACCTCAGTAGCTTGATCGATAAGGCGACGGACTTGTAACCTGGAGGTCGGTGGTTCAAGTCCCGGTTATCACGAAAGTGATTAACACAAATGTGATAAATTTAACTATGTATAGTTGTGTAGGGTATAGGTGTTTCTGTATTCTAGGAGATAGGTCTTGTTGTCTAATGGCCGAATTATGAAACAGGATTATATTAATCTATGTATCACTTTTCCCACTAGAGGGAGTGTTAAGAAATAGTGTTCAATTAGATCATTCTAATCCTGTTTCATATTTTGCCCCTAAAGTTTATCGTTGGTTTAATTTATAGCCAAATTTCCTCTTACTCTGATTTTGCTTTGATTAACTTCAACCCACATTTCCTCTGATAGATGGAAATGATATAGGGATGAATTGAACACTCATTTGTTCTGTATTTTAGCGTCATGATGGGTATTTTTCGCCAATTTACCAGAAATATTCCGTATTTGACAGCAGAAGTCCAAGGTATTTGCAATGTAGTATACACTGATACACTCTCTATGAATCCCTGCTCAAGGTTTCCTTTGCCACTTCAATTGATTTTAGTATCAAATGTAATCGAAAAGTTGTCGCTGGTGAACACAATTTTCTAAAATGTGAAACCATAAGAATTTGGAAAAAGTAGAATAAAAGTATGGACATTTCTTGAATATATGCTGTGAATGTTTTCACTTAACGGAAGAGCGCCATAATATATGTTGACATTCCACCACGAGAGAAGCTTTTCCTAATATTCTCCGTGTTTCACCGGGAGGAAATATAAATAGTATTTATCAAGCAAATCTGTTGCATAGATGCTCGAGCACGCTTGGCAACGTTTTCCAGGTTAAAAGGGGTTTTTGTTAAGAGGAAAAAAAGTTTGACGCAAAGGAGATAAGAGGAGACGAAGGAGGAGGGAGGAGGAGGAGGAGTAAGTGTAGGAATTGGAGGAAGAGGAGGAGGAGGTGTAGGAAACGGAGGAGGGGAAGTATGGAATGGAGGAGGGAGGAAGAGGAGGAGTAAGTGTAGGAATTGGAGGAAGAGGAGGAGGAGGTGTAGGAAATGGAGGAGGTAGGAGGAGGAAGTGTAGGAAATGGAGGAGGGAAGAGGAGAAGGAGGAGGTGTAGGAAACGGAGGAGGGAAGAGGAGAAGGAGGAAGTGTAGGAGGGAGGAGTAAAAGAAGGAGAAGAATGGGGAGGAAGAATTGGGAAAGATATTTTGTATCTGAAATATGTATGAGGATATAAATAATATTAGGATGGTTTCAAAAGCGGGGGGGGGGGGGGGGGGGAAAGAGAATAGTGTGAAAGTAATACATTAAGATTTACTGTTCCAGCGAGATGTGTTGGGTGTTAAGTAGTAGGTCATTCTCTCCTTCTCTTGCTATATCCCTTCTTCTTGGCACCTGTCTTCCTTTTCTTTTTCAGACCGTGAATACCGTGATTGTAAAGGAATACTAATTAATTATTTTTTTAATTAGAACAAATGTACAAACAAGTAATTATAGAAATTCAAATACATAATTTGGAACAATATAAACAAGAAAAGAAAAGGTAAACACAACATAGAGAAAATAAATACAGATGTCCTAACTAAAAGGCGGGGTTACTGCCTATGGCAATCTCTTCCACCCAAAACCCAACCGCCCAACCCATATTGTATTGTATTTGCCTCCCTCCCTCTCTCTTTTCCTTCATCTTTTCCAGTTCGTCTTTCTTGTTTTATCTTTCTACCTCCCTATTTCTACTTATATCTTTCTTCCCTTCTCTCTCTTCTCCTTCTATTATTTCTTCTCTCTCTCTCTCTCTCTCACTTTAATTTCTGGGTTTCAACCCATGCATCTTCCTCTGTCTTGCTCCTTCAATTCCTCTCTGCCTTTCCATCTCCTCTCTATCTTCCCTTCATCCCTGATACTTCCCTGCCCATAAATTCACACACTTTATGTCTTTTGTCTTCTTCCTCTCCTCAAAATTTATCATAATCGCTTTCTTTTCCCTCCTTCTCCTCCTGTAAACGCCGATGTTTGAAGTCGGTGTCCTTATAAATCTTTTTAATAATATTTATTGGAAAACCTCTAAGACTTTGAAGTTGCGAGGAAAAAAATATTTGGGGTGGATAAGAAAGAAGCGTGTAAATGTGAAAGAAAAATATATACAGGGTATCTTCAACACTCTGAAAAAACGCGTCTTAAAATCTCAGCACACATATTTCAGTTTTTCATGACAATATTTTTTACTTTCCTTATCCTCTAATAAGGAAAGTAATGGAATCACCAAAAAAATTTGATAGTCAGTTTTCAGTGCCAAAAACACGTTTTAGGGTCCCAGACCCTAAATCTAAAGTTTCAGCCATTGGTCTGTGAGTCTGTCGATCTATCTGTCTGTAAACACTTGAAATTCGGTACAAAGGTCATAAATATATAGAGTCCGCAGCACGAAACTTTTGAAAAAAATAGGTGCCGCCAGTGGCGGTCTTTCGACCGCCATTTGGTGGTGTTTAGCCGGGAAGATTATAAATAAAATTTCAATATCCCTTATCTTATTGTAAGAGCACTAAAATCTATTGACTAAATCCATTCTCATTGACCATCCTGTATATTAGAAGAGATAGGAATATGAAAGAGGAAAAATTACAAGGAAGAGAAGTAGAAGAGAAAGTGGATTAGGTAGGAACTATGCCTCTCCATACAGATCAAGTATTAGAGGTTCGGATCCTGCGGTTGGCTTGATTTATGGCGGGATTAAGGCAGAACTAGGTTGTGATAATGTGATATGAATTATGTGATTTGTTGTAGAGGCAGATGGCATACTAAGAGTAATTTCAGGGCTCTCAGAGAAGAATAAGAAAGAGTGCACGAAGAGAAATAAATCATTAAAATAAATATAGTGCACTGATAGTCAAGTGTTTAACTAGCTAGTCTGATATTCCAGGTAGCGTAGGAATCCGCTGCTTCGAATCCCACCCAGTGCATGAATTTTTCCTCATGAATTTGAGTTCATAGGCAAGTAATAATAAGACTGATAATTATCAAAACAACACATAAAAAACTATAAAATACACCTTAACGCGTTTTTGTTACACGAAAAAAATATTTTTTTGTTGACCAGTGATAATTTAGGTGGTAGAAAATGCTTTGAGCATTACCATTTTAGCCTGGAGGTCACCTTCCACCAAAGAGTATTACTATTGTTAATATGAAGGTACTTTTTCGTGCCTTGTTGTACATACCAATTGGTGACAACTTCAAATAGGCACAACTACGTATACATCATTGAAGTACCGACCTCAGTAACTTGATCGATAAGGCGGCGGACTTGTGACCTGGAGGTCGGTGGTTTGGGTCCCGGCTTCAGCGAAGATTTGGTAAAGCGTGTTTGAGTGGTTGTGATAACGCGAAGGTGATTAGCACAAGATATTTTTTTTTTTTACATCAATCGAGTAATTGTACACTCGAATGTGTCATGAGATTAACAATGTTTAATCCTCTAATAACTTCTACAGGGTGTGCTGCAGCCATATCAGGTGAAAATCCTTCACGGTGGCAAAGTGCTGGGAATGAGCTAGTCGTCCGACACCTAACCAACTCACTTTAGCTTCCACGAAGTAAAATCTAGTGCAAAAGTTTTCCCAAGTTTCTGTGAATTTCTCACTTGGAAAAATAAACAAATAAAAATGGTTTACGACTCCCGTTTTTAATGAACAGAATTTGTCCTCAGAGTTGTTCAAAAAGTGTAAACAGTAAAGTCGAGATTTCCTATACAGGGTGGAGCACTCAAGGGTATTTTGAGAGCCTAATGTTTTTACATTCCCTTTATACTTCCAAGCGACCTTTGTAATTCAATTTTGTTAGTTTTAAAAGAGATGTGTTTCACAGGCTTTTTTATTTCGTATAGCCATGAAACAGCAGCCAAATTAGACTTTTGTGGTTTGAGTTGTAGCTTGCATTTTTTTTTTTTTTGTACTTTGTATTTTTATGTATACTTTCTTTATATCTTGTATTTTTTTTCTCACTCTTATTTTCGCAAATCATGTTCTATGTACATATTCTGTATCCCTTGAACAATAAATAAATATTCCGTAGTATGCATTCCCCTTGGTGGGTGAGAAGTGAGACAATATTTCCCATTGAGGTCTTTAGTTGCTAGGTCACTAGAAGCGCATCGTAAATTATCCCTTACAAACAATTGTAACCAAATTTTGATTACAGTTTTTTTTTCGACTCAGGGGTTCGAATTCGGTACCTTCCGCAGAAGAAGGGAGCATCTTACCACTGAGTCAATGGCGCACTCGTAGCCAGGAGGTCTGTAGTTCAAGTCCCGAGTTTGGATAGTTTTATCAAGTCGCTTATGCTGAAATACCTACCTATATATCTATTTGTATTTATTTAATGTTTCTACGGGAACTACCCATTTTTACAAAGTCCCTACAAAAAAAAAAAAAAAAAAAAAAAAACAATTGAACAGTAAAATCAATAGGGGGAAAAAAATATACTTCTCAAGAGGATTAAATTTGCCAAGCATCCTTCTTAAAAAAAAAAAAAAATATGTAATTTTTCATTGCCACATCCTGTATATTGTATAACTTCTTTCAATTTAAACATTTTTGTTTATCAAAACTAGAACCAGAAGCTGAGAAGCCCTCTCCTACATAGATGACATACATATTATGTATACAAATACTAGAGAGGTGGAAGACAGACTATGTATAGACATTACTGTCGGAGATGATGATATCATGTGAAAATCAGGGCTAACCTTAAGGATTGATAATATCGCAACCCCAGGAGTCTTGAAAGAACAACTTCTTTCTGGTATTCTATGGAGTGTTGACCCTTAAAAAAAAAAAAAAAAAAAAAAAAATGTGTTCACAATCGTGATATCACAATTAGTAGAGTTTCTTAAAATTGCTTTCCTAAATTTTTGCTGATCAAGTCCGCTGGTTACAAGTCCGCTTCTGAGGTCTGTTGACTTTTAAAATGTGAAGGGGGAAAATTTAAACAGGGAATACAAAAAGTGGATCCTGGACATCGAAAGTGCAGAGAGACAAATTTCTACCCAGTTGGGATTCGATCTCAGGTCACCGTGCGTGCAAGCCTAGCCCGCAACACCACTCAGACACGGTGACCTGTGGCAGTCTAAATAAAGCTCTACTTATTCATCTGTACCCTCAAGTCAACTTGCACTGGTAGTCAAGTGGTTTAACGCGCTAGACTGGTAATCCAGGTAGCGTAGGGATCCGTTCGAATCCCACCCACGGCATGAGTTTTCCTCATTCATTTGAGTATGTGACCACATAATAATAAGACTCTGAGGGTTAGATGGTAGAAAATGCTTTAAACCTCGCTAGGTGGTTACCTTCCACTAAAGAGTGTCATTAAATTTTTGCTGAACTTGGTACTTGAACCTTTGACCTCCTGGTTACAAGTCCGCTTCTGAGGTTGGTTAACCTTTAAAGAGTCTGCAGGATTTAAAAATAAAAGAATATATATATTTTATTATTACCCTCTCACCAAAATCTCTATCTCTGGCCTTGTATGGTAGCTGGAAATGAGTGCGAAGAATCTGAACCAACTATTTAGATGAAGACTTTTGAGTGAGGAGTTGTCAGCGAGAGTTATGACTCTGATACAGTTCAGAAGGAATGAGTTATGGCGGTGGAAAGTTTGGCTTTAACACGCCCGCTTCCTTGCTCTGACTGACTCTTCAACAATAAGTATTAATTCTGGATTTTGTTGTTGTTGTTATTTTAAGGTTCTCTTAAACTATGGACAGTCGCACAATTTCTGAACTCATATGAATCAGTATCTGTATAAACGCAATAGTACAATAATCATCATAATTATTTTTATTATGATTTATCGGGGAAATACAAAGTACAATATTCACAGTATACAATACAAGGAAATGACAGTAAAATACAACGAAAAAAAATAAATAGATTGAACAAAGAAACAAGAAGAAAAAAAAGAGAATATAGCTAATGGCCTACCTAAAGGGCGGGGTTATTGCCTGTGGCAATCTCTTCCACCCAACCCTTTTCAACTCTTCACCATCTATACCTTGACGTCATATATTATATCATCACGAGCCAAGGATCTCTCCTAACCTCTTCCATACTAGTCTGTCTTGGGCTGTATGTTCAGAGTGTTCCTTCCTCCTGCGATCCTGATACATCTCTCGATCTGGGCTATTTGAGTGCATAGATATTCATGTACCTACCACCTATAGTAATGTTTCAGGAACACCTTCACGAAAAGCACTTTTTTTCATTACGGTTTAACGTCGTTTTCATTTGCATGGTTATGTCACGACGGGGGTGTTACCTTCCATTCGCAGGAAATTCACAAACCTACTCAAATTAACCTCACCCAGCCTGGGTTGGGCCGGAATGCCAGCATCACGAATCCTTCCCGTCGCTGGACATTGCTTACCTTCAGTGATCGTACTAGAACCGGTGCATTCAACGCGCCGTCGACGGCTGACGAAAAGGCACTTGCCTAAAACCTAATAAATAGTCTTCTTGGCAGTCATCGTGCTAGCCGAAATTTTGTTTTTAATTTATTTATTTTTATTCAAAATTGCGCTACGAGGATGGTAATTAAAAAACTTTGCTCTCTCTCTATCTCTCTCTCTCTCTCTCTCTCTTCTCTCTCTCTCTCTCTCTGTTACTGATGTGAGAGTAGTAAAAAAGTAGGAAACTTAACGAAGAGAAAATTAAAATCCAGAACACATGACGTCATAAAATTTATGCTGGTTTTCATTTTTCTTTCCATGTTCTTCATGGCAGTGTTTACTTCCGAGAAATTTCCAGGAGCTATAATACAGAGAATACTTTCCCTTAGCTAATTATTCTCTTCCTCTTGTATTACTGTGTTAGCTTTATATTAGCTTCTAAGAATATATTGCGTATTTAAATTCTTCCTAATGATCATTTTTTAGAGACTTATTTTACCTGTATAGTATAAGCGTCCGAATTCCCGACACATTTACTTATGTCTTTTAAAAGCTGTTTACTGAAAGACACCTCTCTATCTTTTGTTGTCAGAATCTGAGGCCGAAGAAAAAGTCCAGGACGAAAACTCGGACGAGGCCAACAAGAACAAACCCAACAAGAAAGTCAACACCAACAAGAACAAAGTCAACACCAGCGAGGCCACCCACAGGACTCGAATGGTGGTCCGCCAGGCTATGAGTCCGGAGAGACATCGCGACCTGCAGATCGGGGGGAAGGCTGCCCTCAGCGTGAAGAATGGACTACACGAGGACCACGAGCAGGTGAGTGGTAATCCAGAGGTCGCGGGTTCGAAACCCACCCGGGACACAGGTTGTCCTCCCATTTTAGATTTTGACTACATAATAATATGTTTTTATCTCTGATCATTTTAAATAAAACATCGTTGAACGGAGCTATGAACAAAATAATAACTCAGTTTTGAATGCAAATAGGTACAAAATTTTGGGCATTTACTTGGAAAATTTACTCAATAATCATAATACACAAAGACATCCATGCTTACTTCTTTTCAACAAGTGCAAGTTCATTTTTCAGGTGAAAACTTTTTATTCAAGTGTTATATTACTTCCGACAAATTTCTAATATTAGAAATCGGAAGTCCATAATTGGCAGTGTTTTTTTTTTTCTTTCGAAAAATTACCCAAGATTATTTTCGTCTTAAAATGGCTCCTGGAGTTGATTCTAAAATTTTCAAAAAATAGATGTTGGACACTCTGTATCTCCTAAACATGTATGTTTCTAGGCGGTCATGGAGGCGATTGAGATGGAGGCAATGCGGGACATCAGGATGAATGGCATGCTGGATGAGGAGAGTGATGATGAGGACAGCGAGGATGAGCTGAAGATAGATGAGGACTACATGATGGAGGAGGAGGAGGAGGAGGAGGAGGAGGAGGAGGGAAGAGGAGGGAAATGATGAGAATGTTACGAGGAACCACCAGAAATCAGGTGAGAGATTATATTCTTCATTTATTTACCACTTTTTCAAGAACTTGCAAACACAGACGAACCTGGGTATAAGAGAATCAAGGGACTGGAATTTTTATTATTATAATATCCAGTTTTCTCGTATGAAGATGTTTTTTTCCTATGAAGAGGGGTAAATTGAACCTGGAAATTGTTCGAAGTTTCTCTTATATCCAGGTTCGATACCATTGTCATCAGTGGCGGGAGGGCCGACACAAAAACATTATGTTTCCATCCAAAATTTATTTGAATTTTCAATAAAACAAAATGCTGGGAACTGAAGATAAGAAATAAAATCGGACTGAAAATCAAATATTTTCATAAGGAAGACATTGTTTAAAAAAAAAAAAATTCCAGTCGAATTCAATTCAAAAAGATGTAACAGAATTGTGAGTATTATGACTGCATTATTAAACTGAAATTTTCAGCCTAGTTGACTAAACATCTAGCGATTAACATTAAAGACAGGTTTAATTATTATCTACCTCGCATCTATCTGTGGTTAAATGATGGAATTTTTTTGTCCCATCACTGGTTTATACCTATACCTGTAAAAAAACAGAAGGCAAGGGTAATGACAATATTAGAGTGACTTCAGAAAAAACAACACTCCACAGAACTACATCAATGAAATATTGCTTTTATTTATTTAAAAGAATCACTGAATTTTTTTCCGGATATAAAAAAATAACCTCTTAATAATTCATTTCTTATATCTAACATATTATATCATTGTAGTCACCGTTGCCGAGTGAGTAAGCACGCAAGAAATACTAAAAGAACTTTTTCCTGAGCATCCAAGAATTATTTTCCAAAAAGAAGAAGTTCATGAAGACCAAATAGAAGAATTCACTATAGAAGAGCTAGTAGAAGCTATTGATAGAATTCAGCCAAATAAAGCACCTGGACCAGATCAAATCCCTCCTAAAATTGTGAAAGAAGTTACCATGGGCTTTCCATACCTTTTAGTAAATGTTTTCAATAATCTTCTCAAGTTAGGAGTCTTTCCGAGTGTGTGGAAAGAGGGTCGAGTGACACTGATACCTAAACCAAAAAAACAAGGTCAACAAACAAAATATCGCCCCATCTGTCTGTTAAATACTTTTGGCAAACTTTACGAGACTCTTATAACCAGAAGACTATCAAAAGAACTTGACGATAAGAACATACTCTCCGCAAACCAGTTTGGCTTTAGGTCGGGAAGATCCACCATAGACGCTGTCAAAAAAGTTACAGATATTTGCAAGAAGGAAATGGAGAAAAAGAGATCAAGGACACGTAATCTCTGTCTCATGGTCACACTTGACATAAAAAACGCTTTCTCCAGCGCCTCTTGGAAACATATTGTTGATTCTCTGACGTCTTGTGGTATATCCCCTTACCTGATAAATATTTTCAAGTCATATCTACACGATCGAAAAATTTCTCATGGAAATGTAAGCTTCAAGATGAGCGCAGGCGTACCCCAAGGATCAATTGCCGCCCCGGTCCTGTGGAATATACTTTATGATGGAGTGCTAAGACTTGAAATCCAGGGAAATGTACATCTTATAGCTTATGCCGATGATCTTGCAGTCGTAGTATTGGCCAGGAAAGAAGAAGAATTAGAACTGCTGACCAATAACGCTCTCAACAAGATACACAACTGGATGAGTGAAAAACAGTTGATTGTGGCTCCTGAAAAATCTGAAGCTGTCCTGCTGAGTGGTCGAAAAAAGTGCAGACCTCTGAATATTCAAATCAATGGAGAAAACATCAAAGTAGGGAAAGAATTAAAGTATCTCGGCGTTATACTCGACCATCGACTGAGCTTTTACTCACACATAAAATATGTCACAGAAAAGGCAAATAAAACAGCCACTGCCCTCGCGCACATCCTACCCAGAACAGGAGGAGCAGGGGAAAATAAAAGAAGGGTACTTCAGAGCGCTACCGACTCAGTAATGCTCTACGCCGCTCCAGTCTGGTCTTCAAGTCTTCGTTACAGTACCTACACAACACGATTACTGAGTCAACAAAGAAAATCCTTGCTACGGGTCTGCAGAGGGTACATCACAGTGTCGACTGAAGCTGCAGCAGT
>CM044961.1:27239330-27267975 GCA_024516035.1 Bactericera cockerelli | reverse complement strand
TCGACTATTAAGGCAGTGGAATCGTAACCAGGAGGTCGGTGGTTCGAGTATCGTTTATGGAGAATTTTGTCCGTATAAGTAAGAACATCTCGACTATTAAGGCAGTGGACTCGTAACCAGGAGGTCGTTGGTTCGAGTGTCGTTTATGGAGAATTTTAGTAAGGTGAGTTTAAGTAGTTGTGACATCACTCTTGTGAAAGTTGTGATAAACAAAATTAAGATTCATTCATTATACTCAGTATATTTTATTATTTTCTTAAATATTTTATAGGTTTTTTCTATACTTGTTCCACACAGTGAAATATCGATATGTTTTCCTCAGGGCCGGGAAACCTGAAGAGCCGGAAAAGTCACAGGGGAGGTATTAGACAAAGGAGCAGACAGCCATACATTATGTCATTTATATCACACAATATAGGACAACTTTTAATTTCTAAAGGGACAAAGGTATAAATGCATTAAGGGAAGAAACGAGTGAGTGTGAGTGTGAGTGTGTGTGTGTGAGAGAGAGAGAGAGAGTGTGTGGTTGAGAGAGAGAGAGAGAGGAGAGAGGAGAGAGAGAGAGAGATAGAGAGAGAGAGAGCACAGAGGGTATAAGCTTTTTATATTAACTTTTATATTTCCAGAGGGTGGGGAAATAGGTAGTGTAATGATAAAAATGACTCCTGAGTATGATAATAATTAAATGTCCGACTTATTCCCATATTGAAATGCTTTCTGCAAAGGGCATCAGGGCATGGCAGGGGTTTCAGTCCATTGTTCAAAACAGAACAGGTTTATTTCAATTCAATTAGATTCGGATTGAAGCTATTTAATTAGATTAATTCATAATTTATTTGATATCCACAGGAAAGTTAGAATGAATATTGCTCTATAATGTATTCTGATGAGATTTTTAATAAATTATACCTACTACCTCTCTAATATTAAAGTCAGGATCTGCTGATTAATAAGAAGGAATTATGAATCTTGTTTTCAGAATTGTCATTTTTTTAAAACAGAACTTTTAATATAGTTCCAGCATTTTTTTTTTTTTTTTTGAAAAGGAGAAGTTGAATGTATTTATTTAGCAAATTATCATTCATATTAAATATATTATTGATTTACAAAGCTATGTTCAATGGAACATCTGATCACCTGTGTTTTTGTGTACCTGATTCCACCGTCATATAAGTGACATTTAGTGACTAGATCTCACAACCTGCTATGACCATGCCTCAATAATTACCACCGGGTAAGTGAATGAGGATTCTAGGTTCGACTTCCACAAGCGGCGCATTTAATTCGAAAAGAAATTATTCGAAAGTAATTTTTCACACATTTGTATGAAGCCTAATAACTTTCGACTTCATATTTTGCCCTTTCTAACCCTGATAACTTTCATTAAAAGAAATATTGACTGATATTTATAACATCTTGTGCCACTATATTGCTATCGATTATTTCTCTCTCTCTCTCTCTCTTCTTATTTAGAAAGCTGTGCGGGGTTGAAAAGAACAAGTGCGTATTTCTAGAGGAAGGGGGTATTCATCATCTGAAAAATATTTTCTGGACCACCTGCTTTTTGCATTAGGTTTCCAAAAGGGTGTATGAAATTTATTATTATTATCATCATCATCATCATCATCATCATCAATATTACTTATTATTATTATTCATTCTATAAGTAATTGTACTTTATCCTAATATATCGAAAAAATAATAAAATGAAAAAGTATATCAGACATATTAATATAATCAACAAATACATGCATGCCTATGTAATTACATTATACATACATAGGTATTTGCTGGTAATTTCTTGAATACATTAAGAGAATTTGAATATCATATTGTATATTAAAATATTCTTTTATCCTTTCTTCTTGAATAAATTAATTAGTGCGCAACACAATATAATATGGAGTAAAATATACTACAAAATAAAATATGCTAGGTTTTTTAAAGAAGATTGATATGTACAAGAAGACAGTTGTGGTTGACATATATGATATTGGAAGTTATGAGGTGGTGGATATTAAGGGCTAAATTAATAGACAAAATCGATAACTCAAGTCATTGCTTAGCGTCGGTTTTCCCTATCTTACACAGTACGCAACCCGTGACTTAGCGCCACAGAGGTATTACAAAAACGCCTATTAATTTCGCCCTAAAATGGATAACAAAAAAATATCAGTTAAAAGAGGAGTCAAAAATAGTCTCTTCCAAGCAACTGATGATGGTTTCTTCAACCAGTGTTGATTATGCATAATCACCACCATGATTATTACAATCAACTGGAGGGAAGAAAATCACCAGCACTTTGAACCACTCTCAAAGTAATTCTAATTAACCTCAATCAAGATTTCTCTATTAAATCTGAACTTAGTGTACATGTGCATACAACCGTTCATTATATTGATGATGTATAAATTCATTTTTAATTAACTCCAATTTTTGTTCAGTATTTAAAAGTTGTAATAATTAACCCGTACAGTCCGTACATTACATGAATTGTTTCGTGTTTTGGGCAACAGAATTAACCCTTGCACATAAGTATTGTTCAGATTTACCATAGGAACTATGTAATTGTAAAACGTAGTCTAATACTCTTATAGTTAGGTAATTGATGGTAGAACCTTCTGATGAAACATGAGTTTTTCGTTTAAAGAGGGATGGTGTTCATTTGGTGAATTTGCCCATTGCTAAAAAAAAAAACAAAATAGAATAAAAAAATTCAACTATCTTATTCTCTTTCCTTTTATTTACCTCTCAATCTTCCTATCTTAAAGTAGTCATTTCTTTAGTTTACTGCTATCTATCTCTCTCTCTTTCTCTCTTCTTTCTTACCTCTATCTCTTTCTTTTTTTTGGTGCTCTCTTTCCCTCTCTCTTACTCTGTGTCTCTCCTTCTTCTCTCTCTCTCTCTCTCCCTCCCTAACGTCAATGCCTATTAAGAACAGACCTACCAACTCGATATTCAGAAGGTATCCTGATGGTGCAAGAAGTCAGAAGAGCTGCTATGGAAAACTCAACTAAGCAGAATAAACAGCAAATGCTACAAAAAGTTTTACTCCTTTTTCCTTTTCAGATTTTCAATTCTTTTATTTTTTTAACATCTTGTACAGTATTTTTTTATTTACCTCTTTTATCCACCCTAGAAATGTCGAACCTAAAAAAAAAAAAAATGTTTAAAAAAAAATATAATATATATAGAACTATACTATATAAGTATAGAATAAAGCCCAAGTATAGAATAAAGCCCTGATGATTAAGCACGGCCATTAGCCATTTGTTTGTGTTTAAAGTTGATTGATTTAATCTGTTCATTAATGACTATGAACTAGGGCCTGTAAGTAAGTATTTATAAGTATAACATATTACTAATATTATGTGTAAATCTGAAATATCTTATTAAACCTTGAACTGAATTTTCAACCAGGAGGTCGGCAGTTCAATTTCAACCAGGTGACAATTCTCAGGCAAAAACTTGTCATAGAACTGAAAGGCTGTATGTTCTTTGTCTTTAATTTCAGCTGATATATTTACCTAGCCTCAGCGAAGTATGTGAAGAAAAAGCTGCATTATAAGAGGAAGGGAGAGAGGGGAAAGGAGAAGAGAGAGGGAGAGAGAGAGAGAAAAATACGGAAGGAAGAAGAGTTCCCTCCTCAAGAGAGAGAGAGAAAGAAAGGCGAAAAAGCCGTCTATATACACAGGAAAGGATAGGAGAAGAGGAAAAAAGTACATTTTTAACAGCTGGTAAAACAAATCGTAACACAAGTGAACATGGCGAAGGAGGGGAAGGGGAGAGGAGAAAGGAAAGAGGGAGAAGGAGAGAACAACTGAAAAGTAACAGAAATGGTAGACATTTTAGGGAGGGGGGTAAAAGCTCTCTATCTCTTGCCCACTCATTCTAGACCTAAATATATAGGAAAAAATATATAGGGGAGACATACAAAAAAACTTATACCTTCTCACCCACAGAAAGTTGGAGGAGAGAGAGAGGAGGGGGGGGGGGGGAGAGAGAGAGAGAGAAGGTGCACGAATTCCCACAGGATTAAAGCTGATTTTTTCACGAGGGAATAAGTGAGGGCAGGGGAATATTTTGTGGGTTTGAAAAATACCTATCAATAATTTTAATAGGCAAAATAAACTATGAATTACTTATTACCTACCTATCATGACAGAATTTTCCACGGACACATATCAAGGTCAGTCTCGATTGTTTTATCACAGAAAATAACAAAATCTTATAGCATTTATATTTCTTCTGACATGATCTTTGTATTTGGCCCAATAAACATATCAGGAGGGGATTAGGAAATACCCCTCGAGCTCTTTTGACCACCGGCCCTGTTTCAAGAGTTGATGAAGTACATATTGGGAAAATCTTTTTCTCCTTCTCCTAATTCTCCTCATAGGAAAAATTACTTTTGAAAAGGTGAAAACTGGCATGAAATTCAAAAGCAACCTATAAAGCTCAAAATAGTTAACCCTTAGCATATTCTTTTTAAGAATGATCTATTTATATTTCATTATTTTATTTCTAACAATCATTTTTAGAGGATTCGAAACAGAAGCCATTAATGTAACTGTCTCAAACCGAAAGTAATACTAACATAAATGTACGTACATACATCAAATAAATGTTCTAGGTATCTGATGTAATTATGGCCGAATGGCGTACAAACATATTATGTACATTGATGTATACTCGTATAGATAATAAATTAATATACCTATATTTATTATAATACAATACCAATTGATTGTTCTACATTCTACCAGCATTTCAGCCATTTTATATTGGGAATATGAATCAAAGAAAAAATACTGAATACTAAATACCTAGTCGAAAGCCCACCGAGTCACCCTGAGCACTGGTGGGTTAAGCTACCGTCAGCCTGGAGAAGATCCACTCGATCATCCGATACGGCAACAGATGGACAAGCCCCCTCCTGTAGTCACCTACCCGTATATTCATTGGTATGTAATTGTACATATTAAATACATAGCTCGTGTACATTATATAGTGTATTATGTATGTGATGCAAGTACATGGAAGGAGACACCGACCTCAGTAGCTTGATCGATAAGGCGGCGGACTTGTAACCTGGAGGTCGGTGGTTCAAGTCCCGGTTTAAGCATAGATTTAGTAAAGTGAGTTTGAGTAGTTGTGATATCACGAAAGTGATTAACACAAATATGATAACATGGAAGGAGACCAGAACATTGCTTCTTAAACCACTACCATCATGATACAACACTCATGGACTCGGATAGTAAATATTTTAAAATCTACAAATAAAAATCAAAAACCGACCTTAGAAGATCCACCGGTAAGCCTTTGCACTCGTAACCAGAGGTCGGTGGTTCGAGTCCGAAGTTCGGTAAAATTGTGTGAAGCGAGTTTGAGTAATTATGAAATATCGATTGTGATTCTCATGAACACAAACATGATAACTTGTGAATCTGTTGTTCAGAGTAAAACTACAAAGTAGGTAGAAGTACTTGGCGTAGACTTGTGTTTCTGGTGTTCAGAGTACAAACTACAAAGTAGATAATAAGTACTTGGCGTAGTGTTTTTTCACCACCTGTGGTATTTGAAAGCGGCCACAAGGTGGTTCATCACCACCCGGGGGGATAAGAGGCCTCGCCTGCAGGCCCACAGCGGCCGCAAGTATTAAAACTTTTGTAGCACTTTCAAGAGCCCCTCCCCCCCTTTCTTTCTTCTGATGAGCACTTGAACATAACACGCGTCCTTCTATTGATGAGTCTTTTGGAAAAGGTTTTGATTAAAATAGAGCATTTGGAGTATGATGCATATATGTAGGTATATACCTCCTGTTGTGTGGAAGAACTCCTACACTTATTATAATTCGGTTAAAAAGTATATTATAAATACAGTAGAAATCGTTTATAACGAACTTCAAGGGACCTAACAGATTTGTTCCTTATAGCCGATTTTCACTATAACCGATATATCGCCTATAAGGAACAAGTTCACTATATCCGATATGTATCGCTTATAGAGAACAATGTACGTTATAAGGGAACTTTGTAAGACATGAAAAATTTACAATTATGTATGAATGTAGGTACATTCATAATCCACTAATTCAAAATCTGAAACAATACTAACTTTTAGGTGCTAATAAAATGATCTAAATTAGACAGATCACTCATCTACTCCTTGACAAAGATCTGCAGAACTGAACATGTTTTCTGTTTTACTCACACAGCATCAAAATGAATTTTGTACGTTATAAGTGTTATAACCGATAGAAAGTAGCCACGGCACTTGAGAATTTGTTCGCTAAAGCCGATATTGTTCCTAATAGCCGATGTTTGTTATAAACGATACCAATGTTAATTTTCCATAAGACTCCAAGGGACCGGAGATTTTGTTTGCTATAGCCGATTGTTCCTTATAAACGGTGTCGTTATAAACGATTTCTACTGTACATGTAATGGTTTTTTGTACAAATAATTTTGTAAACTTTAGCTGTTTTGCAGAGAGAATTAAAAAGAACTGATGCAGTGTTTATATGAACATCATAGAAAGTAGAAACCGATGTAGGCAATGCTTAAGATTCAGTCAATAATTATGATGGCCTGTGTTCTCTATACTAACCAAATTCAAGTGTCAATAAGCAGATAAGTAATATACATTATTAAATACGGGTATATGTATACAATTATTTATATATACGAGTACATAATTATATTTGATAACGTATAACTTTGTAGGTTTTATTAGCCATAAAAAAAACCACGTTTAGTTCAAAAGATAACATTTTGAAGGTCAATAGAGATGTTATCAGAAGAAATATTAATTAATTTTTCCCTGATAAGGTAGAGGCATGCATATAATGGGTGTGATTCATAGAGAATTCCTTTGGTTCGGTGATAAAAAGGTACTCTCTTCTCTAGAGTAGGTACTTGATGGTACTTACTCAACCCGACTCCGATGTTGGGGGAATAGCACAATGTTCCAGAAAGGGACACCAAATCGAAATGACAACTTATCTCTTCATATAAAACTCAAATCTGTGCGTGTCTGGCTGACTATGTCCTCTTAGGGGTTTTCTATTTACAAAACCACGGTAACAGATATTGAAATTTTCATAAGACTTGGGCTTACTGCTGGAATAATGAGACTTACCTATAACTCTCAAGTTCTACATTCCCGGTAATTTAGTGGTAAAGGCGGCACTCTGATCATTTGATGTGAATCTCGAGATCTGAAAAGTCGCGGTTTCAAAACCCAGCCGGGAAAAGACAAGCTATCCTCCCATTTGGAATTTTGATTACATAATAATACGACCAGGACTTACTATTTGAATAATGGGACTTAATAGTTCTAATAATCGGGAAGTATAAAAAAGGAGATTTCATATTAGTATTATCATCACTATATTTAATCTCGGGCAGTATAACAAGGCAATATTAATATTACTGTCTGTGTTTCTAAGGAAATAAATACCACATCTTCCTTTCCAAGAAGTTATCAAGTCTTCACACAGAGGACCTCAGTCTCCAACAGATATATGAGAGTGGCCATTGTTAATTAGGCACTTCCTTAATGAGCCTCGAATTTTAAGGTGGGTTCCGAGTCAGAAAATCAAGGTGGGGTTCGAGCCCTGCCCAGACATTAAAAATAAATAAATGAATTAAGAAGACAAGAATGATTAAAAAAATGATTAAGACCTCTAATATTTACTTTGTATCTTCGTCGATGGTTGATTAAACTTGAGTTTTTTTTTCATCTCATAAAAGACTTCATTTGTTAGTAGGTGGTGTACCCACATCATGGTCCATTATTTAAAGCCGCAGTTTAGCAGATAGTTGAAAAAAGAAATTTTGTAATATAATGAATTTTTTTTGTGATTACTCATACAGAATTATGTATACCTAATATATGTATGTAGTAAGTACATATTATATGTATTTCGTTTTTATCCTGATGTGAGTTCTCCAGTGAGTGGAAGCGGCTAGTTAACTCTTTTCAATACCTAAGGTTCGATACGAAACATGAAAACCGGTTCAGACCCACAGAAAAATGATATTACGTCTGTTCAATATCAATCTGACATAAAATAAATAATAAAATAAAAGGTCACCTAATAAGCAAATAACTATTTCAATGATAAAATATGACTGTACAAAAGAAGGAAGTTTTATTAGATAAACATCCGGTTTTATTATACCTAGGACATTGCCAAACAAGCATGTGAATCACCATTCTTATCAAAGGCTTAACAATTGATAACTTATAGAAGCACAGTGCTGGGTTTGAGCTAGTGTCTACGAATAATGCAGCCAGAAACACGAGTTGCATGCATATGTAAATATAATATGACCTATATTCTGCACATCTTTTGAAAAATATATTTCAGCATTTATCTTCTTATTGAGGTTTTAAGAAGAATAAATCGTTTTAAAATCCGATAAATCTGTTTTATTGGGTACGAATAAATACAGTTTTCCATTAAATGTTTTCAACACTCCACAAGTTAGGTGGTTATTTTATTTTTGAACATTGGAGATAATTTCTTTTCTGAAGGGAAAAATATTCGGAGGAAAACGATGCATGAAATGAAATTGCAATATTAATAATAAAAAAAAGTACGCAATAAATATTCAATATTATTACTTTTTAATAAGACTCTCTCGCTGTTTGTTTATTGTATTTCCGGGTAGTTTAAACAGCTGTGAAACAGAAATTTCTTCTCTACCGTATTAAGTTCTAATAAATGAAAAAAATTGAACTTATATATAATATTTAAAATGTTGCTGAAAAAACGTAAAAGCTGATGGGAGCTACTGCTGCCTTGTACATAAAAAATACCTACTTACAAAAACGTTTACTTTTTGAGTGAGAGGTGAATTTTTGTCGAAGAATTTTGGGGTGCAATATGTTCTTTAATATTGAGAAAATTATATGTATAACTTGCTCTTTTAAACAGAAATACCAAGTTTAGGAGCGCACGAATAGCTCAGTGGTTAAGCACTCGCTTGCCAGGCGGAAGGTTCGAAACCCCGCGCCGACAAAAATTTGTATTCAGAATTTGGATACAGTTGTTTGTAAGGGATACCTTCCGGTGCGCTCGTGTTGACCCAGCACCTAAATGGGAAGTATTGTGTCATCTTCTCGCCCATCAGAGGGGAGGCATACTACGGGATGGGCAAGCTACAACACAGACCACAAGCGTTTACAGTAGCTCCTGTTTCATAGCTACGAAATAGCTAGAGTGTGAAACACTCTACTTTTTTTTTCTTTTTTTTTTAAGCCTTCCCACTATTCCGTACCAGTCTAAAATTTGGAAAAATGACTGACTTTAAACAACAACGACACATCTCGCACCCTGTATAAGTTTACAGGTACATTTGACACCCTGTAATTTGAGCACTAACAATTTTTCCGCCAAGAGCAACACCTCGTCACGAGAAAACTTTCTGTTGCGAGAGAAAGCTGAAAAAGTGTCGAAAAGTTTGAACAAACACACATAAACACCTTCCTTTTGCCTATTAGTATTCAAAAGTCAGAACTTTCGCCTGTTTTATATCAAATAAAAAAGTTCACGGGAGCATTTAATTTTTATTCGCAATGAAAATATTGTTTTAATTTTGTAATTTTTAATTCTTCTTCCTCCCCTGCTTCCGGAAGGGAAAGTTTTAAGCCGTCCGACAGAAGGTCTGAATGTTTGTTTTTTACGACAAAGGTGTGGGAGAGATGGGAATAATGCGCTTTTTTTTCAACTTGTTGTTTAATGCTTTGAAATTGTTCTCTTTTTCGACTTCTTGTCATTCTAAATCCTGTGTTGCAAGAACAGAAGTAGACTATATAACTGTGTAGTTATACATTGAGACGTATAGCTTACAAAAAACCATCTCTCTATTCCTAAAACTCATTAAAATTCTGGACATAAATTCAAAGGGTTTGTGTAAATAAGTCAACAAAGAAAGTCACAAAAGAAATTTACCTTGTAAACCACCTAAAAAAACTGTCTTGTAACTTGGCACGTCCCAGAGGAGTCATTTGTTTATTTCTACTCGTTTTTTTAAGCTTTTTTTTCGTTTCTTTTTCCCCCCAGTATTGTTATTCGATTTAAATCGAAATATTACATCTTTTTTTCTCGAATGTCTTGTTGTTTGTGTGTTTTTAAAGATGTTCGGAATTGAAAATACAATGTTAACAGCCAGTTTATTGAGAGAATTATGGTCCTTCTCATTGTACCTTTCAAATTTATGGATTCTGCTGAACCTGTGAGCGTTCAATGTGTTACAATTGTTATATGGGCTCAAATTTACACAAAATTTACAACCGACACGATACCTTGAGAAAATAAGACTAAAAAAACACCTCGGCCGAGGTGTGAAGAACGCCAATATCAAGAAAGAGACAGCGCGGCAGAGTGTAAGATAACGGAATTAATATATTATAAAAATTATCTTAATTATATGTTTTACTGACAATTCTTAGTCCAATTGTACGTATTAATACTTATGTTCCATTGGATGGCTACATCATACTGAACCTTCCCATGAGATACAAAAGACCCAAATTCCAACTTGAAAACCGCACAAAAGAACTAAAAAATCATCACCATATAGACGAAATAAAAACAGAAATCATGAAGCATAAAATAATTGTACTATAGAAGAAGAAGAAAATGATATTGTTGAAATTATGCTGAAGCACAAACAATGTTACTCACTCTCAAACGGATGATCAATCAGCAAAATCATTGCTGATCACTACTCGAAGACAAAATGGGTACAAAACTTCACAAATGGCACTCAAATTATACAGTTATTAACTTTTATAATGAATGAGAATTAACTTTTTTTTAACAGAAACTACAAGGAAAAAAAACTTT
The DNA here is from genome assembly GCA_024516035.1 of Bactericera cockerelli. Taxonomy (NCBI): domain Eukaryota; kingdom Metazoa; phylum Arthropoda; class Insecta; order Hemiptera; family Triozidae; genus Bactericera; species Bactericera cockerelli. Next base: position 27,257,114 of record CM044961.1, on the reverse strand, counting down.
AAAAAATAAAATAACAGAGAAACGAATAAAGTAGAGAGACTATTGAATGTTGGCAGTTGTAATTTAGAAATAAGTTTAATTTTTAAAAATTGAAGACAACACAAGCGGGGAACTATTAGATAAGAAATGGGAACTACTGCGACCAGTGTGGTACTACACGGTCCGATCGCGACAGGTTCAGAATATGAAATGAAAAAGTATAACCATATTTCTTCATAAAAAAGGTGACTCTTACAAGGGTGGTTGAAAAACAGGTAGCGAACAAGAATGCGCAATAAAACTGAGAGGACTGCTCAAGAATTGTTCGAAAAAGAGATTAACAGAGAAATATGCGATTTGAAGAATCGAGAGAGTAGGTTGACTTAATATAACGAGAAATGTATAACAGGAGAGAGAGAAAGAAAGAAATGAGCCAAGGAGAGTGAAAGAGAGAGATATAAATCAATGATTTTAAGAACAAAGAAATTATTGAGATGGAAAGCAAGAGAATGCGAATGAAGAGGAGAGATATAGAGGAGAGATCATGACATCCGAAAAAAGGTGAAAAAAATCAATGATTTTAAGAACAAAGAAAGTATTGAGATGGAAAGCAAGAGAATGCGAATGAAGAGGAGAGATATAGAGGAGAGATCATGACATCCGAAAAAAGGTGAAAAAAAGGTTATCGTATTATATAGTTATTCAGAATATTTAATTAATTATATATTTTAGCCAGCGTCGATGGCGCGTTGAATACACCAGTTCTCATTCATTCCCTGAAGCTAAGCGACGTCCAGCAAGGGACCTAGGACTTTGAATGGGTGACCATTCAAATTCGAAACCTCGTGATGCTGGCTTTTCCCGGCCCAACTCAGGCTGGTGAGGTTAATTTACGTAGCTGGTCTGTCAGATTCCAGCGAATGGAGGGTGAAACCTCCGTCGTGATATACAAATGACCTTGCAGTTGAAAGCGGCGCCGACGTTAAACGCAAATTATTATTTTTTTTTATTTTTAAATACAATATTTTTCCCTTATAATCACCTCCTTATGTGAAGTTCAGAGAAAGATAGAGAGAGGAGGGAGAGGGAGAGAGAAAGAGAGAGAAGAGAGAAGAGAGGAGAGAGAGAGAGAGAGAGAGAAAGAAAGAAGGAGAGAGAGAGAGAGAGAGAAATTATGATTTTAATAAAAACCAGGTAAACAAGAGTGTTGATAAGATAAGGAGAGAGGTCCTGTGTGATCGGGTGGGACACAAAGGCTGGCAGAACCTTTGAGGTTGCGGCGTTAGTGATTGCGTGTGTGATTCATCGGATCTATAGTGCGTGCGCAGTAAGAAGACACCTTTGGGAAAACCTTCCGGCCTTCCGATGTCACTGAGACGTTGAAAAACTACCGGGAGAGAAATACCCAAATACAGAAAATTTCGACGATAGTCATTTCAAAAAAACCCTCGAATTACAGGACCCTCAAAGGAAAAGCCTCTGCCCGTCATCAAAATTCCCGCCGAACCTTCGGGCGAAAAAAATATCCTGAAATCATGTTTGGTACTCCTATCAAATGCAATTGACAATGACTTGGCTGTCGATTACTCTGTATCGACATCATGTCCTGAAAACCGAACTGCTAGATCCGCTAGATTCCGCGATATAGCCCGCGATATAATGTATATCTTTACTACCACGATATAAATCTAGCGCTATCATTACTTATCGGGAAGCACTTATTTTTTTTTTTTATCGAGAAGCTATCATTACTTATTTTTAAGCATGAGGTGATAGGCTGAAAAGCAATTCACTTATAAGAAGTGGAGATAAAATGTATAATGGTGATGTGAGGTTTATTGGGACTAGGTGGAACAAACCAGCGGAGCCGACATGTGTGTATGACGGGTCAAGTTAAGCAACGACTAGCTTGAACAGTAAATATATTACCTATTCAAGATTCGACAAAATCTTGCAGGTATCAAATTACCTAATAATCATAATCATCCATGCAGATTTCAATAATTAAATATCTATGATATTTCTTTATTTTAATATGGATAATTTATTTATAATCTATATTAACATTAAAATTATAATAGAATTCAATTATATTTTTGCTTATATTCATGAGCTGCCTATATTTACTAATTACTGAACAGATATAGTATTGCAAAATACGTATGAAATGTATAATTATCGAAATCTAAAAGTATAGAATTTCTTTATCGAAACCAACCATGTAGGTCTATGGAATCTAATAGGAAATTATTTAGACCTGTCTATGCAGTCATATTATAATCAGATTATAATTGCTCAGATATTATCTGATTATGACGGACTATAATTATCCGATCAGAGATCTATGGAAAATAAATTTCCTCACCTAAAAACGAAAAACAGGAAGTATGATAAAAATTAGTATTAATGATTAGGATCGATACTTTAGGTACATGTCAAGATATCGATACTCCAGATATGAATGCAGATTAATAGATTTTAGAGATTTAGAGGACACCGGGTATACAGAAATATAGTTTGCAGATAATTCAGAGTCAAGAATGGGACGTTGAGACACCCGGTATGCAGAAATATAGTTTGCATCAGAGAATTCAGAGTCAAGAATAAGACGTTGAGACACCCGGTATGCAGAAATGCAGTTTGCAGAATGCAGCTGAGCATTGTGCATCATCAACACACGAGTAACGTGATCGAGTTATGTCATTTGTTCCCAATAAAAACGGTTTCTTTGTAAAAAGTACAAACAGAAATACGTGTACTCGTATAAGTAAATACAAAGTCATATTATTATATACTCATGAGCGGTTTGCATATAATACGAGTATAACAATACATAATTATATAGATAATACCTATGTATATGCATGTACGATACCTAATATGTCATGTTATTACTTACACATGTCAAGTCCAATGCAATTTTAGCATGCATGAATTGTGTAGCTTATACCTATTACCATTACAAAAAAGTAAGCGCTTAGGTAGATGAGATCGTTTGCAAAAAGTTTCGTCTTATTCAAAAACTTGTCATTTATACTGCGTCAAAAAATGAAGAATATTCATTTTTCTTAAACTAGTCTGACAAGTTAGGTTGTCTCCTGAAGAGACATGGTTTCAGCTGCTGCAATGACTCACATGAAGTACTCATGAGTAACTATTATGTCCGTGGCTCCTATTTGAAGTTTTTTTTTTTAAAATACGTTCTTAGTACGCCTCTACTTGACAAATGGAAGTTTTCTACCAAATTTCAAGCCATTTGCTTAAGCCGTTTCGGAGTTCTAATGATTATAAATGAATTCATGTAAAAATGGATTTTATTTATATTATGTGAATCGTTTGTGAATACCTGAGAGTGTTTCTATGTTATAAGAAAAACACAAGAAATCAAGGAAACTCTAGTTGCGAGAAGGTAGACACATTAAACAGTGTTTAAAAAAAGGGGAAAAAAGCTTCAAGGAAATATCTTCAGAAAAAAATCAAAAAGGAATTATCATAATATTTTCCGATAAGACTGAAACACAGAAAACTTTTGCCCCCCACCTTTATGAGTCAACTTTTACATGGGGCCTACACGGGTTGCATAACATTGGCTCTGATGTAGGGGTAACTTTACTATTGCTTTTCAAACTTTCTCATTCATGGGGTTTTTCTAATGACATCATGGAAATAGTTGTGGCTTAGTATTTTTTGTGTTTCGTATAGACAGAGATATTTTAAAGTGTCACGAGTCCACTTCTTCTTACAGAAATATCAAAAAAAGTACATTAAAATATGACGATATTAAATATTTAGGTATTTAATATGGTATGAATTTAAAAAAATATAAAATGAGAAAGTACAGGTAAAGGCATAATTTAAACCACAAATATTGAGTGTCTGATCACAGAAATTCCAGATAAAATGCAACAAATGTATCACACAAAACTTATTGATATCGGAGAGCCATTTGGGGTTGTCGGGCAGTTGGTCAACTTTGCCAAACAAATTCAACACTTCCATTTCAAAGAAAGAACCAACGAACAAGATGATGAGAAAATAGGTGACGGCGTTGATTGAGAAGAGACAGCACAATAGAAACATTAATTAAAAACAAAAACAAACAATGGTTTACATTATTTTAATAAAACACAACACCAGCAAACATATAACATTCATATTATAACCTAGATTAACTATAGGTACCAATGCATATAATTATGTATGTATTGTAGGTTTGTATATTGTGTATACTCTGTATACAGATGAATGGTTCAGGCATTCCTGTATATAGTGGAATACAACCATTTTGATAACATGTCAAATCAAACGTAACCATTTTTTAATGTTTGAATAACAACTGAAATTGTTCAGAATGTCTTCAAATTTCTGTTTGAAGAAATTCTTAACATTTGAAATATTAATGAAAATGGCCGAGGTGCTAACTGCACCTGTCAACGGGTGAATTAACACCACAGTCCCCGGTGTCAAATCGTGCCAAGGTATTTCTTTATTTTGTTTTTTTCGAATTTTGATTCCCGTGACGGTGACGGTCGCGCCCTGTGTGGTGACGTGTGGTGACGTGTGGTGACGAACTGTCTGAAGGGATGAGTGGAGCTTGAGATGAATTACAGAAGACAGAAGAAATCGGATATGTAGATACAGAAGGTGTAATGAAAAATATGAGGGCATACCTACAACGAAGAGAGATTGTAAATACCTTAGAAACACTTTCTACTCTCCAAATTTCTGTTTCAGCCGTCACACAATGCACTCTGATTGGTTATTGCGTTCAAATTAACCAATCAGAGTGCGTTGTGTAACGGTTAAAAGGGAGATTCGGAGATTTGGAGAGAGAAAGTGTTTCTGAAACGGGCTACTCATGTAGTGTTTCGACTTGGACGTATTGAAAATATTACCTACCTACTACCTAGTAAGTAATAAGGTAATTTAAATCTGGGACAAGAGGTGTAATTAGGTAATTCTAACATGAAATTGTGTTTTGAAGAAAATTTCAGTCCAAGATTTTCAAAAAAAATTGAGCCTTATATTACTATATTACATACCCATTGTCTACTATGTTTTAGGTGAAATGTATATAATATGGAAGGACATAAATATACAAACTACATAAAAATAGAGAACATAAAGTCAGTTTCCCACCGAGGACAACATTTTGGCTCGCAACGTTGTGAAGCGTTTTTTAATTTTTTTTCAATGCTCCACTCTTCCTTTAGATTCAAAGGGGAGCGAACCCCACTAATTGAAACTTTGCTCCACAATGATTTGCAACACTTTTCATTCATGATAATATACTATTCAAAGTGTTGCGAAACGTTTGGAAACAAAATGTTGCACTCAGTGGGATCCGGGCTTGAGAGTGATGACAATATAGTGATGATGATGATGCTGATGATGATGATGGTGATTGTGATGATGATAAAAGTGTAAAAGAAGCAGGAGAAGAAAAAACAAAATGTAACATCTTGATTTTTTTGGTACAAGGCACCGAGGAGGTAGAAACACGGGCATTAAATGAAGTGCTGAAAAGATTTTGATTCCGATACAAAATATTGTGCAAGACATCTTGGAAGATGAAAATATATATGTAGGAGACTTCTTCGTTTGATGAATTATATTAGGATTATGAATAATCAATGTATGGATATGTAATTCTGTTGTAAAGAAGACCAAGGACCTACAGGTGTAAAGTTTATAAAGGAAAAGAAATTTTGATTCACAAAAGAAGGATTGTTGATTGTTGGTATTAAATTAATATTATCAAGTTTTGTTTTATTAATTTCAAATTCTATGTAAATATCTATACTTTGTTGTAAATAAACTTGATCTAACATCTTTAATAATAATTATTTTTAGGTAGGTACTCGTATAATGAATGATTCTATAGAATTTTAAACTTTTTCATATTAACTTTGTACCACAAATTGTAACCTTTATCATGTTGAAATAAAACCATTTCATTTCACGAGAGTATTTTATGTCTCCTGAAACAAGACTTTTGAATTTCCAATAAGGACTTCTTATAGACAGACCTCTTAAGGGACACGTAAATTTAACTTTGCTGACATTAACATAATATTCTAATGATAGCGAAGAAGAAGGATACTCTAAAATTCTATACTTTAAAATTCTAATTATTTGCCGTGACCAGAACTCAAACCCCCAACCCTCGGATTAAACCATACAGGTACTAAACCTATATTGCTCTCAAAAACATTATAAGAATTTCAGATGAGAATTTTTTTCAATTGGATGGGAAAGATACCCTTATCATGTAATAGAGAAATAGAGTCTAGTTACAGTGGTTATGGATTAATTATGACCCGTATGTAGCACAGGTATTAAATAATTATGCAGGACTCATTACAGGAAGTAAGCAAAGGACCCTTATATGAATCATTCTACAAGACTTACTCGTATAGGTACTTTGATCATAGAGGTATAATTATGTACTTGTGCCTCTATGAAATACCTTAAAAAACACAGTGTGTGTAATATGTATTACTCATGATATACCCAATTTTATCAAAGGTCTATCTATGCATGAGTCAGAAGAAGATAATTGTTTTTTAGGCCATAAATTAGGCATGGAGTTTTTACTGTGAAAATGACTCAACTCATTTTAGATAAAAAGTAAAATGGTTAAACTATTCGATAGGTAAAAGATGTTGAAAGATGAATCATTGGTTTTTCTTTCTTTCTTTTTTTTTGAAAAAAAGGTTGTATTTAAAAAAATTGGGAATTTCCAGATTTTTTATATAAATAATTATATACCTACCTATAATATTCCTCATATATGTATTAGATATAACACAAAAAGACTGTTCACATTTGCAATCATACCATATTATTTCGAAAAATCTCAAGGAATTAATTTAATAAAGACATTGAAACAAGTATACACAGAGAAAGTAAACTTCGCAATGGAAAATTGGATACAGAAGATTAAATTAATTCAGTAAAAACTTATTCGAACGCCTGAAATGTTCCAAGGGAAAGACACCTGTTCTGGAAAGCATTTGGAACATGTGACAGAGGAAAGTTGGAATAAGCATTGGCAGGAACAGAGATATAAGAGAAGGGGAGCCAAGAAGTTGGAACAACTTAGTAAGAAAACTCCCACACCAAGGTGAGTTTTAAATGTTTCTTTTCTTTGGGGGTGTGTGTTTTTCATTTATACTTTTCCGTTATACTTTTCTGTTTATACTGATTAAAATAGAGAGGTTGCTGGCATGGATTAAATTAGAGAGGTTGATGGCATGGATAATCAGAACTATTACCTGCTGATGAGAGCAAATAAGCTCGAAACAGCTGTCCAGGTATGTTCTGATATTCATGTACATCTAGTACAACTTCTCTATTCTCTGTTTACACTTATTATACTACACTGAAGTATTTATATGTGTCTTTGATGGCATGGATAATCAGAACTATTACCTGCTGATAAGAGCAAATAAGCTCGAAACAGCTGTCCAGGTATGTTCTGATATTCATGTACAATTGTACATCTAGTACAACTTCTCACTTTCTGTTTATACTGATTAATTGATTATACTACACTGAAGTATTTTGATGGGTCTAATATAATAACAAAATATTTAATTGAATCAGTTTGAGTATTTGTATTTCAGTGAATAAAACTACATATTTAATTCAATAACAATATACAATAATTCATTTTGTGAGTATTGAGTAGGTCAATATTTAAGTGAAAAACTTAAGTGAAATTGTTTGATTTGTCATTTTTTCTCTTTTTCAAGTTACCTGTGAAAAAGTGATCACTGATCACTGACTCAATGTATGGATTATTAATTTTAGTAACCTATTAACAATATTTAATTCAGTAAGACCGAGTTGAGTGATATTTGTCGAAAAGATTAATTTAATGTCAAAAAGAATAAAATTGAAGAATGTTATGCGTCATTTTTTTTTCCATCACCTATTACATCATTTACTACTTAAATATTAAATTGTAGAAATTTGGAAAAAAAATAAGAGGAATTAAGATGTATTGAAAAATGAAAAGAGTGATTTTGAGTGTAAATTTTTTTTTTTTTTTTTTTTAGGTATGGTTAAATTTGATTCAGTATAATACTATCGAAAATTTGTACTGTGGATATAGACAATAAATTTTATTTTCTCAATTCCAGCAAGGTTTTTTTTTTTTGGTTACATAATTAAATTTAAATAGCAAGTTTCATAGGTACTACAAGAGGAAAAGTACCACTCACCAAACAAACTACAAAAAGGAAACATGGCACTTACCCATCATCATCGTCTAGGTAAAACTTATTATTTTGGCACTCAATATCAGGACACTCTTCACAAGTGAAGACCAATATGTTGTGTCAAAAGCAACAAAGAACCTTAACGTCTTCAGGAGCAATACTCCGGGAATCGGTCAAATGAGGACGAAAAAACGGACTATTTCAGACACATAGGAAAAATAAAATTTTCAAATAAACTGGAGATAAAATTAAAAAAATTAGGAAAAAAACCAAATCCCAAAATTAAAAATTTAGAACAAAAATTAAAATAGATTGGTTGAAAAAATTATTGAAAAATAAATTGAAATAAAAAAGTACTTTAAAACCAAAGAATAAAGTTTTGAGGGGGTAAAAAAATTATTCGGACTTACTTTGACAAGTCCATATATTCGCTAGGCTCCAGAGGCGGTAACTATAGCTATCTATCGTATTCGGGTACATTTCGCTACTTACAAGCACCATTGCACTCTAAACACTGACTTGAATGTTCACTCCAAGCTCTCCGTTATCAAACTCGTCACCCTCCTCGCTTGTGATGAGAAGGAAACACCCTCTGTTCGTTGATCCACCTTCGACGCAAAGCGAGCTTTTTATCATGTGCTCTTCTTTGCTTCCTCTTCTCTCCTCCTCCTCCTTGATTTTCTACCTCCGTGTTTCCTAGTGGAGTGATGAGAGGAGTTTTCCAGTCTCCTTGTGTGTGGAGTAGAAGCATAGATGAGAGACGGCTTTTAGATATGGTTTTCTATTTTTGGCCCTTGTTGAGACTATCTGAGGACTGTATTTTTTTTATATTTTTTTTTTTTTTTTTTTTTTTTTAGATAAAGTTTTTTTCTACTGCATTCTACATCTCATTCTGATCATTTTTATTTAATTTTTTTTTTCTTAAGAAGCGCTTCTTAGTAAAATAAGAGGTTCTCTGTTGTGTGTCAGTCTGTTAAATACATTCATTGTAACGCACAAATCTCAGAAACTACTGGACCTATTTCGACGAAATTTTGTAAACATAGGTATAGAAAACGTTTTGTAGATGGTCTCATTTTAAATTGATCAACATCGCACAAGCGGTTCTTGGTGATAGAGACCACTAACTTTTTACTTAAACGCTTATAGCTCGTGAACGGTACACCCGATTTTGATGTAATTCCGTATGTATATGCGTGTTGGCGTTCTACATAGTGCATTAAAAAATGTATGATTTAACTATGATATTAAAGCAAATTCAAAATTTTGTACAAAAGACTCCAAAAATAAGGTGTAAAACTTGCCAATACAGAATTTTCTGTAGAATCTAGGATGTAGGAAAAGCGGTATTCTACCATATAAGACAAATTTGAAGAAAATCGGTTAAGCGTTTTTGGAGATACAAGTGATTTAGCGTAAAATCTCAAAATTGGCACGTGTATACAATGTAAACCAATCACGAGGATGTACGTACTATGTCTATAATTGGCAGTATATTCTTTTTCTCTCTATACTTCCAATTCAATTGAGTTGAAATAATCCATACAGATCAATCGATGTGCACTAGCACAGAACTATCAAGGTGGCTGTTGATAAAACAACAGTCACATATTTCAGGTCATACGATAAATAAATATAATTTCATCATCTTGCGTGAGTATATTATCAGTGACACCATTCCAGCTAACTATTAGACGTTATTTTTATCAATCTGGAATGACGGCCATACAGAATAGGTGGTATCAACAATGAGTATTGGATTTATAGGCATGATCATTCACTTGTTAGAATAATAATCTGAATTATGTGCACTAGATTGAGAGCGGAAGAATTTAGAGGATATAACTATGAGTATTATCGTATTTATCGTGTTCTATTATACCAAGACACCTAGAAGTAAGTTAAGTTGATAATATTATTCCATTTATTTTTTCTTATTGCGAAATTAAGAGACAAAGTTGAGATCTCAAGTCATGATTTAGCATTAACTTTGCCCTTCAAAGACAGTTACGGAAAATCTAGACTTAGCACCACACCAGAGGTATTAGAAAAACGTCTATTAATATTGCCCTTAATTTTTATAAAATATACCTACATACATAATTTCAATTCATTTGTTTAACACTTCTGCATAACACAGAAAATGTGTGTATAATTACAGAAAGTATAAAGTGATAAAAGTATAAAGTGATTAAACTTAGGAATTATTTACTTAAAGCTGTTGTTTTTTGTACATTATACACGTACATTGCATTTCATGTGTACACAATGTACACATTGTGATATAAAAAAAAACTTGGATTTGAACCCTCAAGTCAGGGATTACAAGTCCGCTGAACTACTATGATGATATTATCCGATAGGTAAATGCAGTTACTCCTCTATGAATCTAATATAACGATCCTATCTGACTAGATCTCCCCTCTACAAAATTGTCTTAACAAAATACAATCCATAACAAAATACAAAGCAGAACGCGGTGACAAAGTTTTTGTTATAATTTTTTGTTTAGATTGTAGCCACGTGTCTATTGATTGCTCTTCTGATAACCAATATTATTTATTGCCTATCACTTGATTCACATTTTCAATCCCTCACACAAAGTTTGCACTTTTGATTTCCGAGCAAACTTTTAAGACTCTCTGTAGTCTCTGTATTCATCAGCTCCTTTGTATTTCTATTGAAATTATACATATGTATACATAAAACATAATATATACAATATAAAACATGAAATTACCGTTTCTAATAACCTAGATGTTAGTTAGAGGGACGTTAGTGAATAGGAAGCAGTCTGGGGATTGCCAGGTCTAAGCAGCCTGCCCTTCTTAGAACCAATGATTAGCAAGCTGGAGTATATTAGGATCAGCAAAACCGCAACGGTTAAGTTAGCTAATAACTCATTTAAAATGTTAAAGAAATTTGGAATTTAAGTACTTCACTGATGCCATTCTTGACTCCGGTTAAAAACGCTAGTAGCTAATATTAATTATAATTGGGATGTCACTGATTCTCAAAATCGCCTGTCTGGATACATTTTCGCCTGTTAGCGGTCTTGAACCACCGACCTCCAGGTACCGAGTCCGCATCAGCCTTATCGATCCAGCTACCGAGGTCGGTTCATACGCTGCTTACTACAAAAATCGCATCAAAATCACAGTCACACGCTTTCTTACGTTGCCATGGCAACGCATCATGTACGCACAATAAACTAATGACAATGATCCGAGCGTACCTCTCCGCTATCCTTACGCACGGGATAACGGGATACGTACACATAAATTCAAATCTCCCGTACACAAACACACACGCGACACAATTATGCAAATCGTCTGCCCGTCTTTCGCCTATTGTTTCTTTGAAATAAACCTCCATGCAAAGGAGGGGGAGAGGGGGGGAAGGTTACAATAAGCCCCGGAGGTGACAAAAGCTGGGCTTAAACTAAAAAAAACGTTCGTCAGAGGTAGATATAGAGAGAGAGAGGGGAGAAATTAAATGCACGGCAGAGAAATGAGAGGAGGGGGGAGGTTTGGACAGATGCGAAACGTGTGCCCAGGAGTGGGGGGGGGAGGGGGAGGGGGGGGGTGGCTCGTCCTGAGTGGAGGTGAAGCAAGGGAGGTGTTCTAATGTGAGAAGGAGATAGAGAGGATCTTAATGAGAGAAAAGTAGTTCTACCATATTCCAATAATAATAGTAATAATAAATCTTTATTGACAAGAATAATATTGACAAAGGGCGTGATTATTGCCTGAGGCAATCCGTGTCATCAAACCCATCTCTGCCATCCAATGTTCCATAATAAAATTAAAGACTATAAACATCCTTCATGAAGGCTATTGTGTTGTTGTTCGTTGATATTTTTGATGGTGTGCCGAAAAAAGATAATTCATGGGAAGTAGCTTTAACTATAACTAATGCGACTATACACATCGGATCAAACTGATCTAGAAGAGATAAGAGAACTGTGGCAGCGTTTAGTCCTGTGACCGCATCACTACTCTGCAGACAAGGACAAGAAAGAACTTTTCAACAAAGTCGAGTACTTAACATTGCTTTTCACCATCTAAGACAATAACAAGATATACAATTTAAAGCAGCTCGTAAAGCTGAGTGGTAAAGCACTCAACTACAATGCGAAAGATCCTGCGTTGGAAAATAGAAATGCCAAATTTCATGGCTAGAGATAGACCATTGACAAAACAACCTCCTTTGAAAAGTAGTTTCTAATAAATGAGACTGATTATGAATAACCATCAATCTTTTATTCGATCACAACTAAATGAAAATAGCAGAAATTAACGGAGTACAAGAGCCGCACACACACGCACAGATGTGTAGGTGCATTCAATCTGTACCTTATTACATCCAACGTACAGCGGAACAATAATCGATTTGTCTTAATTGATGTGTACTCAGTGAGCTCGAGGTAATGCTAACAGAAGGACACTGGATCCTATCCCGCTCCGGGAGAACTAATCAATTCAGCAGGGAATTCAGCGGTGTCCTGTTACTTGGTAAATAAGACCAGATCTATAGTATTTTATTTAGTTTTAAGGTTGGAAAATGAACAAGTAAGAGAAGGTTATCTTTGAAAAATGAAAATATTAGTTAAAAAAATCAGTATGTCATGAAGAAATTGAATTTCAAACTTGAATTTTTATTGATTCCTCAAAAAGACACATCCATTAATTTCTCAATAAGTTACAAACTGCAAATCCACTAATTTCTCAACAAGTTACAAACTGCACAGTGCACATCCACTAATTTCTCAATAAGTTACAAACTGCACATTCACTAATTTCTCAATAAGTTACAAACTGCACATCCACTAATTTCTCAATAAGTTACAAACTGCACATAGTGCCCATACACTAATTTCTCAATAAGTTACAAACTGCACATAGTGCCCATACACTTATTTCTCAATAAGTTACAAACTGCACATCCACTAATTTCTCAATAAGTTACAAACTGCACATCCAATAATTTCTCAATAAGTTACAAACTGCACATCCACTAGCTTCTCAAGAAGTTACAAACTGCACATCCACTAATTTCTCAATAAGTTACAAACTGCACTTCCACTAATTTCTCAATAAGTTACAAACTGCACATCCACTAATTTCTCAATAAGTTACAAACTGCACATCCAATAATTTCTCAATAAGTTACAAACTGCACATCCACTAACTTCTCAATAAGTTACAAACTGCACATGCACTAATTTGTCGATTATGAATGAACTACACATTCAGAATATTAAGCCATTTTTTCATTTCACTATTGTATTTTTTTTTTTTTTTTTTTTTTTTTTTTACATGAACGGGGGTTCCATTATACATTTTTACTTAACATTATATATTAAAAACTATATTAAAAAAAAAAAAACTAAAATCCTAACTACCTTAACTGGTTAATATAATAGCTTAAAATAAAATAAGTTACTAGCATTAAATTTAAAATTAAAGTTTAAATTTTAGGTGCTAAAGAGAATGGTAGCTTTCCTGATCTTGCTAGGTCCACTACCCTTCCCGGAGGATCCGAAAAGATATCCACGCCCCCATCACTGGCTTCGTTCCACAATTTTTTAACTCTTACAATCGCTGTATGTTCATCTTTGTTGGTTCTGAATTTTTTAATGTAAAATATTTTCTTTTCACGTGTATTTCTAATTGGTACTCTGATGTTTAATTCGTTTACTATTTCTGGACAAAAAATTCTATTATTTAATAGTTTGAAAAGAAACATTAGGTCGTTGAACTGACGTCTAATCTCTAGAGTTAAAATTTTATTGGATGCTTCTATTTCAGAGTATAAAAAAACACTGTCTTACTCATATCTCGCAAGGTCCACATATTTCACCAAAAGGGCCACAAAGGAGCCCCTATCCTTTTATCAGGGACTACCACAAGCATCAGGTGCTAATAATAATATGGCAGGACCTCAAATCCTGTCAGCTTTTGCTGATGCTGCTGATTGCCACCCTCCCATATTATTTTACCTTTACCCCAGCGATAAGGTCTCTCTCATTGTTTATTTTAACTGATTTTTCTCGTTTGATATGACAATGCTCTCCCCCCTACTCCTCCCGGTACAAAACGCACATTGTGCGTTTACCCCCCCCCCCCCTTCTCCCCCCACTTTTCTTTCCATTCACCCCCTCTCTCTCTCTCTCCCCCCTCCCCCTAAACTACCAAAGGTAATACGATATTGTGGACAATTGTTACCGTGATTTTGCTCCTGAGTAAAGAATGAGGGGTCGAAATTTTTTACTTGACGGCGGCTCTTGATTTTTTTTAAAGATTTTTTTTTTTTTAATTGTATTTTCCAAAGAAATGAATTTCCAGTAGAAACGGTTATTTCGACATGGTTTTCTATTTAAATTTGATGGGTGTTCATTAAGTTTCTCTGATTTTTTCTCCTCAATATTCGGATCTGTCTAATATTATGATATTTTGTGACTCGATTAAGAGTTGGGTGGAAGAGATTGCCATAAGAAATAACTCCGCCTTTTAGTTAGAAAATCTGTATCCATTTCAGCTATGAATTTTATCTTTTTCTTGTTTATATTGTTCTCAATTTTTTATCATTATTTGTTTGTACTTAAAAATAACTATGTAAATAGACAGCCACTAAGGATAGTACACGTTATTTAGATTGCGGGTTCGATTTTCGTCAAAAACAAATTATTGATTGTTCTCTAATTGGCTTTGTACTATTTGATCATACCTATGGTACACCGTTAAAAGTTTAGGAACCCCACACTCTGTCTTGAACAGGAAGAAGATTTTGCTTTCTCTCTGGAAAAAAAGACACAATCCGCCCCCACACTATTCCTGATCTGCAGGTTTTGTTATTTTAGACAGCACATGCACACGGCACGAGTTTCCATCATGCAGCGCTATCGATTAGTTTTCCCGGCTCGGAAAATCTTTTGTTCAGCATCTATTTATTTTATTAATTACGTTTGCTAAGGTTACCTTTGCCCTTTCGTTTTGTATTGTTATATTTCTTTTTTTATCATCAATAAAAAAAACTTTTAATTTAAATGTCCAGGCCACCCTCCACTATAAGTTGTCTGACCAAACTGCTTTCCGACTATTGTTTTTTCGCTTTCCAGTTGTTGTTTCCTTTTCTTTTCCTCTATTTCGCTGCATGGTTCATATTTATCTAGTTTCAAGAAGACAAGTCCTGTTCTTCTACTTTGATGAATAGGAGGTCATCCTAGCAGGGTCAAATGTCGTTTTTTGCACTACATATTTGAATTAAGATATTTTCATCCTTTAAATTATTTAAAACTGGGTTAGATATATATATATATATAATTTTTTTAATCACAGTACAAAAGCCTCATCGAGCCCTTGGTTGACAGGCAAAGTGCCAAGTATGGCCGCCGCATTGCCTCTTTGGACGGCCATAGCGAGTCTTTGTGTTATCCTTTAAATAACAATGATTTGCTGTTTTTTAATTCAAAAGTCTAGGGTTGAAGTGCCGGTTGGTAAAGCAAATTTGATTTGTTGTTGGGTTGAAAGATTCTCATCATTTGGTAACAGGCAATTGCGCGGAGTACCAGGACTACCAATTAATGACTGGTTTTTCATAGCTTATTTCAGACAATGTCAACATGATAAGCACTATAACATGTAAGTAAGGTGATGGAAATATAATCAGCTCATCAAAAAACTCACCTGAAGTGGTTTTTTTTTATATTATTAATTAACATTTCAGAAGACAACATTGATAGTTAAGACAAAATAAGAACATATACATGGTCGGGAATTTGTGAACCACTCGAATATCTGAAGAACGGCTTAAGATAACGAAAAAATCTAAAAGGTTTTTTTCAACGCATTAACTGATGAGTATTTTGGCGTACTCAAAATTTGCAAAAAAATTCGCAAAGTTGCAAACTTTGGCACCAACCTTTGATTTTTAAATGAGAACCCCCAATTTTTATTTCATTTTTGAAATCAGCGTTAAATTTTACTTTTTAACTCATATTCACACATTAGTTTTCATTTCGCAAATTCCGCGAACAATCGCGAATTTAGCGCGAACGCTTGCAGTCACTTTGAACACCGAAGTGTAGCATATCAAATCACATTAGAATTTCGCAAGAAGACCTGTAGTGATCTTATTTTATCGAAAATTCAAAGACGTGTGGTGAACTTATTCATTTAAAATTTGCACTCTGAAACGATTTGTGTAAGTGCATTTTCTATTTCACTTACAAAAATCGTAATGTCCAGTAACAATAATTCCAATACCGGCTTACTTTCAAAAATGGATGAAAAATATGCGATCTGAAGGGAATCGAACCATGGACACCCTACATCGAACCATGGATCTCGTCACTTCGGCTATTACTGTACGTTCTCTATCATAACAACATGTACTTGAGTGTGTTGATTCTGTGTGTACCCCAGGTAGCTAAACGGGGTATTTGAAGGCATAACCTGGTAAGTGGTAAGGCATAACATCATTCAGGTAAACCTAGGTAGGTACCTTTTTGTAGGTACATAGTACCTACCTGATTGTTAGTTTGTGGATTTTTTTGAATTTGCAAGAATTTTCAATAAAATAAAGTCACTACAGGTCTTCTTGCGAAATTCTAATGTGATTTGATATGCTACACTTCGGTGTTCAAAGTGACTGCAAGCGTTCGCGCTAAATTCGCGAATGTTCGCGGAATTTGCAAAATGATAACTGATGTGTGAATATGAGTTAAAAAGTAAAATTTAACGCTGATTTCAAAAATGAAATAAAAATTGGGGGTTCTCATTTAAAAATCAAAGGTTGGTGCCAAAATTTGCAACTTTGCGAATTTTTTTGCAAATTTTGACTACGCCAAAATACTCACCATTTAATGCGTTGAAAAAAACTTTTTAGATTTTTTCGTTATCTTAAGCCGTTCTTCAGATATTCGAGTGGTTCACAAATTCCCGACCACCCTGTATTACTGATCCCCGATGTATTGTATATCGGTTCCGGGGGTTTAAACAAAAACTGGCGGATTTCAGAGGGTACAAAACCCTTTCGCGGGCTCTAAAAAATTACGCCTCTTTCGGAAACAGCAAATTTTTCCCTCCAAAAAAATACTGATAAAAGCAAGACCATTCTGCAATATTAATTTGAGTGAACATTATAATAAAAAACTGAAAAAATCCTGAACTAATGCAAAAACATAGAAGACCAACTTTTAAAAGCTCTTACATCAGGTTTATTCCTCGTCATTAAGCCCAAACACACACGCTGAAAACACCATCAAATCGAATTAAAAAATTTAAAATCAAAAAGAACTATAATCAAATCAAGTGGTTCAAGTTTCATTAAGGAGATACTTTCATGTTGTAGTGGGACATAAAAAAGTGAACAAACGATGATGAGTTGTTTTTTAAACTCGAGTTCAAATTAAATTATCAATTATTTTGAACTTTTTTAACTCGTGAGGAAAGTTAAGTAAACCGTGTATTAGTATGTCCGCGTGTCAGTAATGTTTTTAGTTTAGTAGATGTTGGATGTCGGTATTATTTTCATTATTAAATTTAAAATCTTTTTATTGTTATTAATACTTTTATTA
>CM044961.1:27199379-27239230 GCA_024516035.1 Bactericera cockerelli | reverse complement strand
GGGGGCCAAGAACAGGTAGTATTAGAGTTCGAATTTGAATGGTCACCAGGCGCGGCCGGTGGGAATTTGGTTTGGGGGTGCTGTCAAAATTTTACGAAAAGAAAAACTATGCAACATTTAATACATGTCTGCAAGGCCTAGTGTTGAAGTGGTTATGTCAGGGAGAGGGAATTCTAACTAGGGGGTCAATAGTTCAAGTCTCACGTGTGGTGATTTTCGAGAATTCTGTTAGAGTGATTAGGTATCATAATAAATTAATTTGTTTTAATTTATAAAAATGATTAGCTGACGCAAATATGATGATAATTTTGGAATAACGTTTATTTTTCACAACCATTGTAGATTTTTTTCAACGTACATGAGAAAAAAAAAATAATGTTCAAAAGAAAGAAAATAAGAATTTATAAAGGACTTACTCTTTACTGTACTGATTATCTGGAGTAGAATCCATTCGCTGGATTTCGAACAAAACTTGTGAATGGCTTTTTCATTGAAGTCAGAATCAAATATGTATGTTTGAAATCATTTTTTTGTCAAATGAAAACAAAGAAAACTTATTCTTAATAAGATGTCAACTGAATTAATTTTGTTTTTCCATACCTGCTTTGAAATGTAATTACCTAATTCCTATGTGATAAAAAACAATACTTTCTTACTTTTTTCATTAAAAGTAAAATATACATTTTTAACTTTAAAGAGAATGAATTGATAATGCTAATTTAATTTTAATATCCTTTATAAGAAGTTTCAAACCCAACTTAAATTGATTGCACAAATTATCTTAAAATGTATTCAAAATTAAGGATAAAATAAATGTTATAATTATAGACCGATATTATGTTTACAAAACTTTGGGTGAAATAAACTGTTAGGTAAATTCAATGATTAATTGTTATTTGTTACTCTGTACTTTAAATCATAAAATAAATTGCAACCAATTATTAATTAATTTTCAAAACAAAAACACGTGAAATTATTAACATAAATTTCGCGGAACGAAAAGGATCTTGACAAGACCGCACGCGCCAACGAGGCCTTGAACTAGTTGTCTAGCTCCTTGTTCCTTCCTGCTCCGGTGCTTCCCCTCTCCTCATGAACGAAATCTATAAATAACTTGCATTTTTCTACTTCATAGCTCTAGAGCTCTGAAGTCAATCAGAAATTTTTCAGCGGACACTATCTTGCTCCCTGAACACAAAATCGTCTCCCCCGAGACAATTTTTGTTCGTTTCTTTTTCCCTCTCTTTGCCCCGCTGTGCGGGTTGGTTTGGTTGCTCCATGCCTTCTCTTTCAATAAGGCATGAGCAGAGAAAAGAGAAATGCTCTACCGAGCGCGGCAGCGTTCCGCACGGAGAAGTCAAAAAGTAAGAAGAGCGTATTAGATTTATGTTCTCTACAATCAAGCTTGGGTAAAGATTTATCTAATTAGGTACCTATTTTTTATTTAGTACGATTTTTTTTATTATAATGATAATTTTATGAATTGATTGTTCGAGTTATGCCTAATGATTTTCATTTACTACAAGCTAAAGAAACATGAAAAAAAACTTTTTTTTTCCTTTTCGTCTGGGGGTGCTGGAGTTCCGCAGCTCCTTAGCACCGGCCGTCCCTGATGGTCACCCATCCAATTCCTACTCTCTCTCGACGATTACGCACTAGTTTATTCAACGTGCCATCGACTCTGGCTAGGTATATTCTAGTTGCTCTGTTATATCATAGAGATTATTAGAGACATAAACGGACTCACGTGAACAGAAAACCCTACCGGATCCTCCGTGGCCTCCTTCCTCTTCATCTCAAGTATGTTTATTCAGTCCTTCCACCTCGGTACACATCCCAAAGTTATTTTATTTATAGCTATCAGCTTGTAAATTTAATTTCTCCAGGCACACGACTGGGAATGCTGATCATATCATATCACCTACGCCGGCCAGCTGGGGGTCGAGATCAAATTAAATCAACAACAAAAATACACAACAGTCAGAATTTTGTAACAATGACAAAAATAATAACTACAACGTGTGGCTGTCCCTCTCTCTCTCTCTCTCTCTCTCTCTCACACACACACACACCACTCTCCGTCTTGTTTTTCTAATTTTTAATAAATTTTCATTTCATTTCAACCCTTCCTCCCTGGCCAAAATAGTTTCTCATCCACTCACACGGTGGAGTGGATGTGTTCCCCGCTGTTGTCCGGAGAACATTATTTGACTTTCTGAGGATTCACTGGATGTGGGATGTGCTCTATTTCATGAGAATAGAGAATTCCGGACAGTCTGGAGTGATATCAAAAAAATAGTGGATGTGCAGTTTGTAACTTATTGAGAAATTAGTGGATGTGTGTGTATCTTGTAATTTATTGAACTTACTTCAAGTTGACAATACTGAATGTAGGATAAATTAAGGACGTCTTAATATTCTGAACCAAACGGCTGTCCAAATAATGTCTGCTTTTCATGTACTTCAATTTATCACTTCTCTGTTTTGAGTAGTATACGAGAAAGTCCGAAAAATAACATTGACTTAAATTTTGTACAGCCCTATATATTATTTCTTTGTTGAAGACCGCTTTCTGCATCAGATGTTCAACTATCAGAGACGGCAATGTCCTTTAACTTGTCATCCGTAAGCTCTTGAAAACGCGTGGCACAAACATGACTTGTGAGTTTTAATTTCTATTCCTTTCTTTCCCCTTTTCGCCATTGTTGCCAATAAATGTGTCAATGATATTCCCAGGAATACTCATGTTTATTTGATAACGTCTCTTTGAGAATCAGTTTTATCATACTCTCTAAGTTCAAACCTTTTTACATTTTAATAGAGAGTCAAATCTTCATCAAATTATGCTCCACTTGTTTCGTGCTCAAATTGGTTTTACATTAGTATTTTCTTTTGTATTTGAATAAACCCAATATTAAATTTTTAACCAACTATTTTGTATCTTTTGTTTCAGGTAATATCTTTATGATCCATTCATGCTCTCACCTAATGGTTCCTGCAGGGTAAGTAAACTATTCAAGATTTACAAGCAAAATGATCATTTTACTTCTAATACCCTCTCTTCTTTCTCCCATTTTGCCCGTAGAATAATTAAAGGGACCTCTTGAAACCTTCTGTTTTTCCTAACCCCATTCACTTGCAGTTTTTCTTCTGCAACAACTCGAAACGTGATACATACTTAGTTCTGTGCGTACATCACTTGCTAGTCGTCACTTGCTAGCTCACTGAACTTCTTTGACTTGGCGGGTCGAAGCGCAAACCGCGCTTCTTAAACAACCGACTGAAAGGTATTTCTTTGATTTAATGGGTTAGGACTTAGTTTAGTTGGGGTTTTGATAGGCAATTCTTTTATAAAAATGACCGATTTGAGTTTTCTATTAAACTGAGAGTAAGTTTTTCTCGAACTCTCCGAGAATATCTCTGAAAAACTACAAAAGCTTTCGCCTCTCTCACGTTTACTCTCGCTCCCACGTTTCACTGCCATTTAGAAATAACAGCGCAACGTCCCTGCAGTAAACACAAGGGGGGTCCATATTGGCCTAGTCTCTCGTGGGAAGGGTTGAAGGATGTCTATCACTCGTTCTGACAGGGTGGACCACTTGCTCGCTAGATATTACACATTGAATTTGTATTAACCACAGCGTATGTGTCACAATCACACAAAACTCACCTTACCAAATAAAAAACAATATTTACTGTACTTGAAAACCCCCCCAATCTGAGCCTTATCGATCGAGGAAACTAATATTTTTAAACTATTACCCTACAATGTCTTTATTTTTCCCATATAAAAATAGACTAACGGGTGAAAGTTTAAATTTGAAATTTAATTATAAGGGGAAAACCAAGAAAAGGTAGAAGTTGTTTTTAAAATTACTTTTTTTAATAAATTCCAGAAACTATTTTTCCTAAAAAGCTTTTAAATAAGAAATTATGTTCTTAAATCCAAATTGGCCACAACAAATAATCGTCTATTTAAACCCATTTAACAACCCAATTTTTTAATAAACAAAGAAAAAAGAAAACTCAACAATTTTTGTTAAATAATAAAATGCGTTTTCCCCCAGAAAAGCTGAAAATTAAATTTTGAAAAGAAACTTCAGAGAATAATAAAAGTAATTAAAACAATAAAAAAAATTTTAAATTTAATAATGAAAATAATACCGACATCCAACATCTACTAAACTAAAAACATTACTGACACGCGGACAAACAAATTTACACGGTTTACTTAATTTTTCCCCACGAGTAAAAAAATTCAAAATAATTGATAATTTAATTTGAACTCGAGTTTAAAAAAAAAACCATCAACGTTTTTCATTTTTTTTATGTCCCACTACAAATGAAAAATATCTCCTTAAAAAACTTGAACCCTTATTGATTATATATATTCTTTTTGAAATTTTTAAAAATTTTTTTCGATTTGATGGTGTTTTCAGGTGTGGGTTTTGGGGTTAATGACGAGGAAAACCTATGTAAGAGCTTTTAAAAATTGGTCTTAATGTTTTTGCATTAGTTAAAGGATTTTTTTAGTTTTTTTTTTATAATTTCACTCAAATTAAATTTGCAAATGGTCTTGCTTTTTATCAGAAATTTTTTTGGAGGGAAAATTTGCTGTTTCGGAGGGCTAATTTTTTTAGAGCCCCCGGGAAAGGGTTTTGTACCCCTCTAAAATCCCCCAGTTTTTTTTGTTTAAACCCCCCGGAACCGAGGTTCCGGGGGTTTAAACAAAAACTGGCGGATTTCAGAGGGTACAAAACCCTTTCGGGGGCTCTAAAAAATTACGCCTCTTTCGGAAACAGCAAATTTTTCCCTCCAAAAAATACTGATAAAAGCAAGACCATTCTGCAATATTAATTTGAGTGAACATTATAATAAAAAAACTGAAAAAATCCTGACTAATGCAAAAAACATAGAAGACCAACTTTTAAAAGCTCTTACATCAGGTTTATTCCTCGTCATTAAGCCCAAACACACACGCTGAAAACACCATCAAATCGAATTAAAAAATTTAAAATCAAAAAAAAACTATAATCAAATCAAGTGGTTCAAGTTTCATTAAGGAGATACTTTCATGTTGTAGTGCGACATAAAAAAGTGAACAAACGATGATGAGTTGTTTTTTAAACTCGAGTTCAAATTAAATTATCAATTATTTTGAACTTTTTTAACTCGTGAGGAAAGTTAAGTAAACCGTGTATTAGTATGTCCGCGTGTCAGTAATGTTTTTAGTTTAGTAGATGTTGGATGTCGGTATTATTTTCATTATTAAATTTAAAATCTTTTTATTGTTATTAATACTTTTATTATTCTCTGAATGTTTCTTCTACGAAAATTTAATTTTCAGACTTTTCCGTGAAAACGCATTTTATTATTTAACAGAATTGTTGATGTTGCTTTTTTTCTGTTATGAAAATTTCGATTTTAAACTGATTTAAATAGAGAGATTGTTGATGGCATGGATATACAGAACTATTACCTGCTGATGAAAAGCTGTCCAGGTATGTTCTGAATTTCATGTAGGTACATCTAGTACAACTTCTCACCTTTCTGTTTACATGTATAAGTATAAGTAGTGCTTTATTTGACTGTCAGCGCAAGACAGGTAGTCCCATTATTTTATTACTGAAGAATAAAGACAATTGTATGATAATAGTTTAAAAATATAGTACCTCGATCGATAAGGCTCAGATTAAGTGGGTTCTTCAAGTACCAAGTACTATTGTTTTGTTTATACTGTAAGGCGAGTTTGTGTGATTGTGACATATACGATTGTGGTTAGTTCAAATTCAATGTGTAATATCTAGCGAGCAAGTGGTCCACCCTGTCAGAACGAGTGATAGACATCCTTCAACCCTTCCCACGAGAGACTAGGCCACATATGACCCCACTTGTGATTTACTGCAGGGACGTTGCGCTGTTATTACTAAATGGCACGTGAAACGTGGGAGCGAGAGTATTAGACGTGAGAGAGACGAAAGCTTTTGTAGTGTTCAGAGATATTCTCGGAGAGTTCGAGAAAAAAACTTACTCTCAGTTTTAATAGGAAAGTCAAATCGGTCATTTTTATAAAAAGAATTGCCTATCAACCGCAACTAAACTAAGCCTAACCCATCAAATCACATCAGAAATACCTTTCGGTCGGTTGTTTAAGAAGCGGGGGTAGCGGTCCGACCCGCCAATTCAAAGAAGTTCGAATGAACTAGCAAGTGTTATACGCCACACAACAAGTATCACATTTCGAGTTGTTGCAGAAGAAAAACTGCAAGTGACGGGGGTTAGGAATACAGAAGGTTTTCAAGATGTCCATTTTTTTATCCTACGGTCAAATGGGAAAAAGAGGAGAAGTTATTAAAAGTAAATAATCATTTTGCTTGTACATCTCGAATAGTTTACTTACCATTAGGTGAGAGCATGAATGGATCATATGGACTATTACCTGAAACAAAAGATACAAAATAATTGGTTAAAAAATAATATTGAAAAAAGAAAAGAAAACATTATTGTAAAACCAATTTGAGCACGAAACAAGTGGAGCATTTTTTTTATGAATATTCAACTCTATTAAATGTAAAAAGTTTTGAATTTAGAGAGTATGATAAAACTGATTATCAAAGAGACGTTATCAAATAAACATGAGGATTCCTGGGAAGATCATTGACACATTTATTGGCAACAATGGCGAAAAGGGGAAAGAAAGGACTAGAAATTAAAACTCACAAGTCATGTTTGTGCCACGCGTTCTCAAGAGCTTACGGATGACATGTTAAAGGACATTGCCGTCTGTGATAGTTGAACATCTGATGCAGAAAGCGGTCTCCAACAAAGAATATATAGGGCTGACAAAATTTAACTCAATGTTATTTTTTCTACTTACTCGCATACTACTCAAAACAGAGAGTGATAAATTGAAGTTCATGAAAAGCAGACATTAATTGGACAGCCGTTTAGCTCAGAAAATTAAGACGTCCTTAATTTATCCTACATTCAGTATTGTCAACTTGAAGTAAGTTCAATAAACATCCACTAATTTCTCAATAAGTTACAAACTACACATCCACTAGTTTCTCAATAAGTTACAGATGCACATCCACTAATTTCTCAATAAGTTACAAGCTGCACATCCACTAATTTCTCAATAAGTTACAAATTGCACATCCACTAATTTCTCAATAAGTTACAAATTGCACATCCACTAATTTCCCAATAAGTTACAAATTGCACATCCACTAATTTCTCAATAAGTTGAAAACTGCACATCCACTAATTTCTCAATAAATTACAAACTGCACATCCACTAATTTCTCAATAAGTTACAAACTGCACATCCACTTATTTCTCAATAAGTTACAAACTACACATCCACTTATTCCTCAATAAGTTACAAACTGCACATCCACTAATTTCTCAATAAGTTACAAACTACACATCCACTAATTTCTCAATAAGTTACAAACTGCACATCCACTAATTTCTCAGTAAGTTACAAACTGCACATCCACTAATTTCTCAATAAGTTACAAACTAAACATCCACTAATTTCTCAATAAGTTACAAACTGCACAACCACTAATTTCTCAATAAGTTACAAACTGTACATCCACGAATTTCTCAATAAGTTACAAACTGCACAACCACTAATTTCTCAATAAGTTACAAACTGCACATCCACTAATTTCTCAATAAGTTACAAACTGCACAAGTGCACATCCACTAATTTCTCAATAAGTTACAAAGAAAACAGCCACTTATTTTTTGATATCTCTCCAGACTCTCCTCAATTCTCTATTCTCATGAAACAGAGCACATCCAGTGAATCCTCAGAAAGTCAAATAATGTTCTCCGGACAACAGCGGGGAACACATCCACTCCTCCGTGTGAGTGGATGAGAAACTATTTTGGCCAGGGAGGAAGGGTTGAAATGAAATGAAAATTTATTAAAAATTAGAAAAACAAGGAGAGAGAGAGAGAGAGAGAGAGAGAGACAGCCACACGTTGTAGTTATTATTTTTGTCATTGTTACAAAATTCTGACTGTTGTGTATTTTTTGTTGTTGATTTAATTTGATCCCGACCTCCAGCTGGGCCGGCGTAGGTGATATGATATGATCAGCTTCCCGAGTCGTGTGCCTGGAGAAATTAAATTTACAAGCTGATAGCTATAAATAAAATAACTTTGGGATGTGTACCGAGGTGGAAGGACTGAATAAACATACTTGAGATGAAGAGGAGGCCGGGGAGGATTCAGTAGGGTTTCTGTTCACGTAAGTCCGCTTATGTCTCTAATAATCTCTATGATGTACAAGAGCAACTAGAATATACCTAGCCAGAGTCGATGGCACGTTGAATAAACTAGTGCGTAATCTTCGAGAGAGAGTAGGAATTGGATGGGTGACCATTCAAATTCGAACCCTAATACTACCTGTTCTTGGCCCCACTCAGGCTATGAGTAGCTGGTTTGTGAACTTGAACGAGGATTTTCCTTTGTTCTTGGAGGAAGTAAGAACTTGCAATATGGAGGTTATCTCATCAGAAATATCACAATTACAAAACGTAGAGTACTGACTACAAAATAATCTGATATACTGAGTATTACCTACTAGGAATTACAATCATAAATATGAGTATAGTAATAGTATCTACCAAAAGAATATTGAAATACCTAATGTTCAAGTATCTTTCTCACGAGACAGTCTGTCTACCTAAACGCAGGTATACCTCAATGCCTCTGTGGAGACGAGGTGTCTAGAAAGTCAGGTTGGTTTCAAAACAAAGGCCGATAAGCACTTGTAGAAAGGTACCACCATAAAAATCAAGTCAAATCAAGAGTCCTTTTGTCAAAGAGAAATAATTTTTCTATAGAAAAAATTTAATCACCGGATAACAAGTAGGTGAGGTGGGATTTCAAAGGTTCCACCACACCTTGAAAAATAATATTTTGCGGCACCGTCAAAGGACTCTTGGTTTCATCTACAAGTGGAGAGCGGAATTAGATCGTGGAATTGTCCTCCTTTGTTTTTGCGACAGTCCTTCGACGTTAATCCTGACGTGGCTTTTATTACCCTTTTCCTTCTCAAGTATTAGAGACCTGACTTAAGTCGTTCTTAAGACCGGGGATTGATGACTGAGTTATGAATGAATGACCGAACCCTCAAAACCGGATGAGTGAGATGAGCACTGCGTAGTTACTCACAAAGTTCCTCTTTTTTCTTCGAAAAGTTTATATTTTTCTGGAGAAAACCAGAATGGTGGAAATATTGACGAAACATTTGCGAGAAATTCACATTTATTTATTTTTAAACGGTTGCATCTACCTTGCCAGCCTCCGTGGTGTTACGGTCATGACTCCTGCCCGTAATTTAGAGATCCAGACGCGGTCGATGCTAAAGATCTGCGGAACTGCAGCAACACGAAAAAGAATGTTTTTCAAGTTCGAGCTTGTACACAGTGAAAACTATTACACATTTCTAGAATAATTAGAGTAATTAGTTTTCTTAGAAGCTTTAGCTTAGGAAAAATACCTTTGTACGTACTTCGACAGGTTAGAGTCTGAAAAAAAATCACCTCAACACATTTTGGATAAATAATATGACCTGTCATCAAAAATGTTGGACAGTATTTAAAGTCGTTCGACAATTTACAACGCTGGCGTTTTGAACCAACTAACCTACGTACAAATGGTCAAAATCGAAGCGACTTTATTTGTCAAGAAAAGACTCAACACACGAAACATACTGCGTTTTGCTTTGTGAAAAATAAATCGATATTAGATAACAATCAAATATTACAATAATCAACCCTGCCAACCTGTCTACCAAAGTCTCTCCGCTGCCTTTTTCTTTGTAATAAGGAGATTAAAAATAGACATTATGAAATCGTGTAAAAAAATACTACGTGTAAGGTTGACTCTCCTAGACATTATGGTACCGACTCAATTTTTGGAAATCATATAAAATATTACGAAATACAAAAAGACCCAAAAGGATTGTTAGGATGTTAGGTCCGAGAGAGGTATGTTTCCCTAGACACTGTGGTACCTAGCATTGAATTCTAGAGATTATAACATAAGAGCATTACACCAAAAGGCAAAAAGGATTGTTCATTTGGACTAGGTTTGAGCCGTTCCTAGACACTATGGGACCAACTTTTTTATACCTAGATATTTGGAATTAGAAATGACATAAGCGTATTACACCAAAAAAACAAAAAGAATTGTTTTGTTTTCTGTGAAGGTATGGAGGTAGACGTTAAGATTTTCCTTGAGACTCTCCTAGACATTTGGGTACCGACTCACAATCTACTTATTAAGTTCCAACAAAAGGAATGGCTCAGGCACTCCCTATGCTTGGTTCCCAGACACTGTGGGACCATGGGTATGTGTTGGTATTATTGTTTTTGAAAAGTCATTAATGTTAAGTAAATCTTCAAGTTCTAGGACACATGCAATCAAGAACCTACCTGTAGGTACTATTATGTGGTTCTCTCTGTGTCTTCACTTCTCAATGACTTCAATACCTAACTTCAATACCTAACAAAGGGTTGGGTGGAAGAGATTGCCACAGCAATAACCTCGCCCTTTAGGTAGGACATAACTTCAACTTCATTCTCTTTTTTTTCTTGTATATTTGTTTAATCGTTTTGTTTTTCTTTATATTTCATTGTATTCTACTGTATACATTAATTTATTGTTCTACCTAATAAAGCTTTCTATAATAATAACTTTTACTTATGTTTATATGAAACTTCATCATCTTCCCTTTTCCTAATGCTCTGGTTAGAAGGATCTGATTATAAGTCGATACATCTTATCAATTCTTTTCTGTGGGCTGTTTTCCACCTTCCGCATTAATTCCACTTGTTTCAACACGGTATTTCTTCCAAGACGCTCTTCCAATTCTTTTTAATGTATTTCTCGTGTCATCTCATAAGTAATACCTACTTTGTTGTTTTTTATATTATTATTATTATTATTAGTCTTCTTTTTCTTGTTTTATTCTCTACTCCTAAGTCTTCTTTTTTTTTCTTAAACCTTTTATTGTTTTACTTTTTTTCTCTCCTCTCCCTACCTGTTTTTTTTTTCTCATCCCCCTCCTATTCCTTCTTCTTTAGTATTTTTTTTCTCCATTTCCTCCTTACTATCATTTTCTCTCTTGTAGTATCTTTTCCTATTTTTCGTGTCTTCCTCCCATCTTCTTCTTTACCTTCTCATCCCTCCTCCCAATGTTTTCCTTTTTGTTCATGTTCTTTTACTTCCTTTTTTTACATCATCTTATCATTTTCCTTTTTTACCTTTCTTTCTTACCTTACTTTCTCTTGCTCGTATCTTCTTTTTCCTCTTATCCTCTCTCTTATTTCTTCTTTTTCGTTTTTTCCCTTCCTTTTAAGTATTTTTTCCTCATATTCCCCCTTGCATCTTTTTCCTGCTCACTTCTCACCATCATGCCCACTCTCCTGCTCCACCTCCCTTCTGCTTCCACCATCTGACGTAAGTTACTCTTTCGCCAGCGGCTGCACCTTCCCAGACGTCTTGTGTACTTTTGTTTTACTTTGGAGTGTTTCAGTATTATTGTTGCTCTTTTTTGTTTTCATTTTTTTTCTCCTTCCCAAAGTTGCTACTGGGTGAGATAATATGCAATTCAGAGTCACATTTGTGACTCTGAATTTGAGATCTGCAATCTATTCTATTACTGACCGAAATCAACGTCCTCAGGCGTACCTGTACAGAGAAAAGGAAATTGAGCTTATTTTTTTAAAAAAAAGATGAGTATTTCACAGCCTTTTTTATTTCTTAGCCATGAAAGAGCAGCTACTGAAGATGCTTGTAGTCTATGATGTATCTTTCTCACACAATACTTCCTATTTAGGAGTTTGAATACCTACATTTTTTTATCAACTCTGGGATCGAATCCAGGACCTTCTGCATGGCAAGCGAGTATCTTACCTCAGAGCTAGACGTGCTATCAATATTTTTAAAATCTTAATATGTTAGTTGGATATTAAATTCATCATGGTCATCGCACAAATACCTTCTTCATCACAGGAGAGAGATATCACAATGACTGAAATTAAAAAAAAAAATAATGTCACTTTCAACTGCATGGTCATATTGGTCATATCGCGACGAGGGTGTTACCCTCCATTTGCAGGAAACTCACAAACCTGCTACCCATATTAACCTCACCCAACCTAGGCTGGGCCGAAATGCCAGCATCACAAAGTCTTCATCTCACTAGACGTTTTTTTAACTAGACGATCCTGCGAGAAATGGTGCATTCAACGAGCCATCGACGCTGGCTCAAATTATTTGAATCTAAGAATTTGAAGATTCTTACAATATATAATTATCCCCCTGATCCCAGGAGATGGTCCTCAACACAGTTGGTACAGGAAACATGAGATGCGTTAGAGGAGGAGGGCAAGATGGTTGCTATCTCTTTCTACCTGGAGATCTCCTTGTTAAAAAAACAAGGTGGGTGAAGTTCTAGGGATCAAAGCCGTAAAAAACTGGAATGGGGGGGAAAGGTTCATTTGAACAGGAACGATTTTAAATTTTCTAGGTGGAAATTATAGTTCTTAATTGAAAAGAAATAATTATGAAATTATTGATTAAAATAGTGTTGAGTTATCTTTTGTAAACATATTTTGTAAAAATGGTATTATATTGTACATAAATACTTGTCATTATATTATTTTATTTTAAACTTATACCAAATGATTTATCAGAACCAGAATTGATTACAAAACAATCAGATATTAAAACAGAACCGATAGATCAGTGTTTGAGCACTGGCTCGGCATGCAAAAGGCTAAAACCCAGAGCCGACAAAAAAAAATCAAAATTTGGTTACAGTTATTGTGAGGCATATCTTCCGGTGCACTCGTGTTGACCAAGCACCTAAATGGAAAGTATTGTGTATCTTCTCGCCCATCAGAGGGGAGGCATACCAGCAACACAGACCACAAATCGCCTCTGACAACACAAAGAGGCGTAAACCACATTTTCGAAATTTTACAGGAGAGCAAAAATGAGTTTTTCTTGCGCATAAATTTTCTGTTCACGGTAGGAACATTATCACTTCCCTGTACCCGTGAATGACCATACGAACTTTTTCTGTTGCCAAATTTGATTATTTAACTGTGACTATCGATTTACGCCTATTTGATTTGTCTGAAAAAGAGAAAATGAGGAATACGCCTGATTTTGATTTTTGTTGTATCTTTTCTTTGGATTATATTTGGGTTACGTCTATTTGTGAGAACAAAATATAGCACAAGTAGACTCAATTTAAGCAATAAAAACGATTTCAAAAATTTGTGGTTTACGCCTCTTTGTGTTGTCAGAGGCGAAATGTTTAAACTATGAAGTGGCTATTGCTTCATCATCATCATTGAGTAGCACCATCATGTTTGATAGTCTTCATATTTTCATCTAATAATTAACAAGGGTCCTTATGATCTTATGTATGTTTATCCCAAACCTTCAGGAATTTACATGTAGCCAGGATAACATTTAATCTTTTTTTTTCTTGGATAATTTAAATGAAAGATCCTCCTGAACTGATCCCCTGCTACCCAGAGGGTCCTGAAGGATCTTCTCCCAGGTCTGGGTGCTGAGGTATCCTGAGGGTTGCAGAGGAACCAGGCGGAACCCGATCCAACATCTTTGATATCCTTCTTCTTTTTTTCTATTCTGTTGCTTCTTCTTCTGTTTTTTAGTATTATTATTATTGAATTTTTTATTAATATAATTATGACATTTACATACAGACAAGTATAATGACAAAAATTATGAACAATAAAAAAAGGGTGGGGTTATTGCGTATGGCAAACTCTTTCTTCCCTTTCGATCTCTTCCACCCAATGTCTTAGCAGTTCTTCTTTATCTGCTGCTACGTTACCAACATCATTTTCTAGTTGTTTTTTTTTTTATCTTTTCTATTACTCTTCCTCCATTATATATTTTTCTTCTTTTTCAACTTCTGTTCTCACTTTCTTAAATAGATATGTCTTCTTCTTCGACCCCCTTGATTGTTTTTTTGACTTCTGAGTAGAGGAGGCTCATGTCATAGGGACGAACCTGATAGAAGATCCTTTTTAGTTTTCGATTTGTGTTATTAAAATAAATATAAAAATGATTTTTGATAGTTAATAGTTTTTGGAAACAGTAAACAGGTAGTTAAGTGGTTAACGCGCTAGTCTGTTAATTGATTCGAATCACACCCAATGCATGATTTTTTTTCCTCATGAATTTGACTTTGTGGACATAATAATAAGACTCTGAGGGTAAGGTAGTATAGAAAATGCTCTAAGCATTAACCTCGCCTGGTAGTTACCTTCTACTAAAGAATGTTATTATTAATATTGGAATACCCTATAAGGATCAGGAAAGTATTGCCGTTCCCTTGAATTCTTGTTCATGCAGATTCGACTCTAATATGAACCTTGTATGCTTATGGTATTTTATTGTTACTTACAAGAGCCGTCATCTCATCCTTGACGTAACCTATAGCATATGGTGTGTGATCTAGATTCTAGGTGGTAGGTAGAAGTAAAGTTTCCTGGAATTCCTGTGTTACCTCTTCCAGTGCCTTGGAAGTAATAACCAACCACTGCAGTAACTGAGCGCGGTGGACTCCGAGTCAAAAAGTTGATAACCTTTGCATCGGAACATGAGTAGTGTGACGTATGGTGCTTATTAAAATATTCAAAGAAAAGGAATTTTCTTGTTAAAAAAACATTAATGCTTAATGAACAAGAAATTTTACTCAAAATCCCACTTTGACATCTATAGGTCTGTCAGTCCCGGAACCCCAGTTTTCAAGGCCGTCGGGACGTGATAAGTGATCCTCCCATTTGGGATTTTGACCACATGATAGTACGTCTTGGGCTTACTGCTGAAAATAAGTGGACTTAGTATTAGTCGTGATAGGGTAGTGGTTTTGATATAGTGGTTTTGATTGGTGGAACAGGACTTCAGAGAGAAAAATTTAAACGTGAGTCTGGCACAAAATCGAGAGACATGGAAAAGGCTGTCAAAAAATGTCGACCCCACTTGAGTGGGAAAAGACGTAGAAAAAGAAGAAGAAGAAGGACAGGCAGTATTAAAAAGGTGATATTTTCATTTTTATTGTTTTTCTTTTTTTTTGCGGTAGCCATAAAGAGTTCTTGTACCTACTTATGCTATAATCAAGGTTAGCAAAGATGTCTGGAGGCCTGGACCATGAACCCAAGATTCGAAGAGGCTCATTCTTATTAAGTTCATGATGAATTATCTCTCTATCTATTCATTGTTTATATTGTTTTTTTCTCCCCTAATATTTAACAAGAGAATTCTTTCTGATGTTGCCGGGCATATTGTTGAGAAGCATGAATAAAGGTAAAGATTATCATGAAAAAATAATTGATTTAAAAAATATACTAGTAGAGCGGAAGAATAATAAAGGAGGGGATAAGGGAGAGAGAGAGAGAGAGAGAGAGAAAAGGAGAGATGGACAAGGGCGAGATAGAGTAAAGAGGGAGGGATTAGGAGTGTGAGGGAGAGGAAGAGAGAGAGAGAGAGAGAGAGAGAGAGAGAGAGAGAGAGAGATAGCGATAAAGGGTAAAGAGGGAGGGATCAAGAGTGTGAGGTAGAGGAAGAGAGATAAAAACAGAAAATGGGGGAAAAAAGTGTGAAAGACAGAATAAAAGAGATAAAATCAGAAAATAGAGAAGAAAAAGAAAGAAAGTGAGAAAAAGACAGAGAGAAATGTTATTAAGATATTTTTAGGTAAGATAAATCGAAAACTAGAAAAATTAAACTTAATTTCAAAGGGAAGATAACAAAAGAGAGACAAAGAGATAGAAACCGAAAATGGGGAAGAAAATAAGCGAGATAGAGAAAGAGAAGAGAAATTGAGTAAAAGAGACAATAGATATAGAGGAAGGAGGAAGAATGAGAGAGATAAGAACAGACAATGTGAGGGAGGGAGAGAAAAAGAGAGCGAGTAGAAGGGAGAATGAGAGAGATAAAAGGAGAAAATGTTGAGTAAATGGAGCGGCAAACAAGAAAGAAATAATCTAACCAAGGTGATGCAGAACGTAGACGCAAGAAATAGAAGAGGAGAAGAAGGAAGAGAGGGAGAGGGCAATTCAAAAAGAAAAATATATAAAAACAATAAATGAAAAGTAATTTAACAAGGTTTAATTTTCATTTCCAGATAAAGCTATTCTCAGTCCTTTCCCCCTCTCTCTCCTCCTCCTCTACCTTCCTATTCCCCTCCTCTCTCTCCTCCTCCTTCCTATTCCTCCTCCTCTCCCTCTGGCAACCTGCTATTACCTCACACTGGAGGGAGGGGACAGAAGTAAATGAATTTATTTACATCTTTCTTATTATTTCAATTCCCGACCCTCTCCCTCTCCTCCCCAGTAAGTTCCCCCTCTTCCTCAATCCCCCCCCCCTCCAGCCACGGAGGAGAAATGTATAAAGGTAAATAATGTTCTTTTGAATTGCTGCTTCCTCTGACCGTCAATAGTAGAAATTTAAAAGGAAATATTGCATGAACTACAGGCAAATTGGTTGGATTTCAAATCCGAAATCTTGTTTGTGTAAAGGCTGCGGGAAGTAATGGGCTGATTTTTTACGAAATATTTTATATCCGAAATCTTGTTTGTGTAAAACATGCAAATTAAACTTGAGGTCCTTAAAATCCATCCAATATCTATTACTTACAGAACTTATGATGGGGTAAAAAAACTTTACAATCAGCTCCGGACCAGCTTTGAGTTAGTACCTCATTCGTGTTTTTAACAGCCATAGAGCATATCTCTATAACTGAAGATGCTCCTAGAATCCAAACATACTAAATTCCCGTGATCATTTGTTCATAAAAGAGCATTGTGCTGATCCATTTCACCATGTGCAAAGGAAAATAATTTCAATTTCTGCTCCTGGCTTGACAGGGGAAGCACGGGGTCTGCTTTATTTTTTAAATAAATTACATTTATTATTCATTCTCTCCTGGCTGAAGGGTTAAAAACAGGCAACTTTGCTTTCACCGTCTCGCGGAGGAGGAGGAGGGAGGAGAAGGATGATAAGGAGGAGGAGGAGGAGGGAGGAGAAGGATGATAAGGAGGAGGAGGAGGGAGGAGAAGGATGATAAGGAGGAGGAGGAGGAGGGAGGAGAAGGATGATAAGGAGGAGGAGGAGGGAGGAGAAGGATGATAAGGAGGAGGAGGAGGAGGAGGAGGAGGAGGAGGAGATGGTAGAAATGATAACTCAATTCAGCAATATTTCTTGAAGTCTGTGTTTGAGTTCATTTATTCTGCCAACCTGAATTCAGGAGGTTTCTTCACCTCTCTCACCTAAGTGCTGAGAACTCACTGTGCTTTACGGGGAACTAGGTCTGTTTGTATACATAAATACCTATATTAAAATGAATTCATTTCTTGATGAGTGAGTAACTAGAGAGTTTTATCAGTTGAAGGTGGAAGAGATTGCCACAGGCAATAACCCCGCCCTTTAGGTAGGACTTTAGCTTCTTTCTCTTTTTTGTTCTTGTTTCTTTGATCAATCTATTTAATTTTTTTTTTAATTTCATTGTATTTTACTGTATATATTTTTGTTCTACCTAATAAAGCATACTATAATAATAATAATAAGAGTGCCCTGTTCAGTTTAAATTCCAGTTGGTCTTTCCTCAACAGGTATTGGTTCATTACTTTCTTTAACCTCCCAACCTTCTCTTATTATGTACCAAATGGTCAGAGTGTTCTTTCTTTTCTGTCTAGTAGGTAGTGAAGTAATTTTTTATGAAGACTAGAAAAAATTTCACGTAGGTGTTTCTTTTTACATTACATTAACAAAGTATCTTCTTTTCTTTCCATTTTATTGGCATAGAGATTCCTTCTATACTTTTCCGTTAGTAAGTTTGAAAATTTCTTTGAAAATTCTGACAACAAGTGCTCCTCTAAAAAATCTCAAAATCTTTTCGCTCAACTACTTTCATTTCTTCTATCCATTTTTCGTCTTTGAACATGTTATTGTTTAGTATTTAGTACTCTCTTCTTTTCAATTAAATATTGAGCTTTCTCTCTTAACTTGTTACTTGTTTATTCAAATTACTTTCCTTCTAATACTTTGTTCTACTTCTCATATCTTTCTAATACTTTTGTTCTACTTCTCATTTTATTTAAACTCTTTCACTTATTTCTCTGTGAAGCAATTTGTTTACAAATTAAACCCTGCACTGTTCTGCATTCTTCGTTTGTAGTTGCACATAAAAAAATTCTCGTTTCTTTGTATTTTCTTGCTACACAATTATTGTTACTTTTTATATTTCCTCCATAAAGCTCTGAGTGTCGAACTTTTCGTCACTTTAATTACTATAATGGAATTCTTTTAGCAAAGAGGTAAAGAGCGGGGTTGAGTGGATACAAATTACTTTAAGAGTTTGAAGACAAAAATAATACTAATAATACGTATCTCCCGGTTGTGAAAGGATTGTATGGACGCCCAGATCCAAAGTGATCTTAGGTATTTTGAATTTGGTTTTGAAATCTTTGAATTGATTTGTCAGAGATCCTCTGGCTCCAATCAATACAAAACCTACAACTTCAATTTGTTGAACATTATAATTATCCTTGAAATACTTGGATACAAGGTTCGTAGATGGTTCTTTTTTCTCTGTCAACATCCAGTGCTTGTTCTTTGGAATTGTTGTAATCTAACCATGTTATTAAATGTAAGCGGCCACATCGGAGTCCCAAAAATCGTCTATATCAAGCTGTAGGCACCAGGGTCTGGGGTCGAGGGTCTAGATGTAGGGTATAGGCCAGGGTCCTCGTTGTAGACGCCTACTAAGGCTTCTTCCATGTCAATGATCCAATTTTATTTGGTTTTAACGTCTTTATTTGAGTTTGAGATATTCAGAACGAGCATTTTAAGCTCCAGTCACTGGAAACCGTACATTAACCTCACCCAGCCTGGTTGAGACCGGAAATGTTTTTAGCCAGCCAGGACAAATATGGAGCACGGTTAGTGGTAACGATTTCACCAAAGAGGCTGATGGCAGGCAGGAAAGCGTGTGTGTTTTGTGTGTGTGTGTGTGTGTGTGTGTGTGAGAGAGAGAGAGAGAGGGAGAGTGTGAGAGTGAGAGTGTGTGTGAGACAGAGAAAGAAAGGGAGAGAGAGTGTATCTGAGAGAGGCCGTGTATGTATTTTGACTTTTAAGCCTAATGTTGAATAAGAAGTAATAAATAGAGGATAAGAGTGAGAGAGAGAGAGAGAATGTTGTACTTTTATCTTCCGTGCGATATTAATTACATTATTTTTATCATCATATAATTTCATACATTTTTGCGCTTTCTTATATGTTTAACTCGAAAATTCATATCTCTTATTTGCTCTCTTTCTTCCTCGAATGATGCAGCATATTAGCTTTCAGAGCTTTACGTATGGGTATTTAATTTGAGCTTTTGCATCTTTCATCGACTGTCTGCAATGCTAAAGAGCATTTTTGAACTTATATTTTATAATAAACAAATTATTACGTACATTCAATATCCTTAAAATCTTATTTTTGCCTATAATTTCTCCACTGATCGCTGCTCATATCAAAACAGCTACTCATTACTCCTAACAAGGTTTGCTGGAGATTAAACTTCCAAGTAGAGCAGAAAAAATTCTGCGCCACTGGGGATAAAGAATTATATTGTTTAACATAATTGACATTATCTGTCCTCAAAAAAGCCTGACAGGAGAAAGATGTTTCTTCTAGGCTGACGAAAATAGCTTTCCCACCGTGCGTGGTTCTGAATCCAAAATCCAAGTTTTTTTAGTTCAAAACGTCGGATAAACATATATTTTTTGAGATTCCTTATTAAAATTCGAGAAGAGCATTGTGCGGAATTTTCCGTCTGATAAAGGAGAAGCGATGTTTTTCTTCACCTTACACGCGTTTTCTTATGCCCCACTCCCTCATCTCGGGGGAAACAAATGTTATATTTATGTGTTTTTTTGTGTTATTCTATATGCAAACTTCTGTCTGAATACAGGATGGTAAGATAAAATAATTAAAGGAAAATGATTAAATCACTAAATTTAAAAAAAACTCGAGTCTCTGTGTTAAATAGAAATTGAGAATATTCCAGGATAAAATATTAAACACGATTTTTTTAATAGGTAAACCAACCTGAACCAACCAACCTGAACCATGAGAAACAGGTTGCACAATACCGACCCAAATAAGTTTGAGAAAGGAAAAGTGAAATACAGAAGATTAAGGGGAAACAAATTTTCTATAAATTGTGCTAATTGTTCTTGCAAATCTTGCTGACATCTTCTGTGTTCAGAATGATAATACTCTCTAGTGGAAGGTAACCACCAGGCGAGGTTAATGCTCAAAGCATTTTCTATCACCTAACCCACAGAGTCTTATTATTATATGGTCACAAACTCAAATTAATGAGGAAAAATTCATGCACTGGGTGGGATTTGAACCAACGGATTCCTTGACTACCAATGTGTTAAGAATGAAAAATGTTTGAGGAATCGTGAATGTCGATCCCACCCTGTACAAATCGCACTAATGAATTCATTTTTCTGATTAGCTCACTGTGTACTCAAGACTACCTTTACTTTGCATACAGGGTGGAAGAGGAGGGGGATATTTACATGCTGTAGAGATTGGATCTTAAGTGCTTTCAGAATTTCAAGTTTTAAACAAACACTGAATTAAATATCATACTCCGCATTTCTATATTTCCACAGTTGATATTACTGGAGATTTTATACCTTTACTAGATGATTTGAAATGCCCTTAGCCTTTCTGTAGACAAGGCATAGCCGAAGTCCTATTATGCTTCACAACATTTGATATTGCTATTGGAATTTTCGTTTTGGAGTTTACACATTTATATCTTTTTTGGACATAATTTGACGTGGTCTTTTTCTTTGGACACACTAGGTATGGTCAAAAAGACTTACATCAAAGACATACATTATTTCTGTCCTTACCATCTAATGTAATACTTAGGCCTTTCATCTTAGCAGTAACGTTTTTCATCCTAGCAGTCTAAGTAGGATGAAAGGTAACTGTATATCATAAATTATTCCTATTTTTACGATTATATCTTTGTAAATTGAAACAAAGCTATGTGTTCCCTGGATTTCATTTCTTTATTATTTCATCACTGCAATTTTTTCATCACTACAAAGTGAATTAAGTGGTAATTTTATCAGCTAGGATCAAACTCGTGTCCTCTTACTTGTACTGCCCAGGTTAGCACCAGGATTTATCATCTTTCCGCTCTACAAACTCAAATGCCTCGCTCTCGGTGGTTAAAACTTTCAAACTTTATTATTATCATCATTATTTATAATAATAAAAATATAAAGGTCTGTCATCATGCATGCACCTATGTATGTAGGTTTTCAAGCAGAATGATGAATGGTTTCTGCTGCTGAACAATGCGGAAATAAATCTGTGAAATTATATCTGTGTCTTGTTATTTTTATTTACATATTATAATTCAAAAGTCCACTTATTTTTAATTTACAAATAGAAAAAAAATTACACATTTTATTATTTGCAATCAGTGGTGGGCTATACAGCAGAAGTAAAAAAAATACGATTGTTTAGTATAGATTATTGTTAGATATTCATGTACTTGTACATCTAGTACAACTTCTCACTTTTCTGTTTATAGTAATACTGAAATTAAGTTATCCACTATTTTTTATAGCGTGATTTATTTTGGTAACTAACTATACACACATTCAACAGTCTCTCCTCAACACAAGTGAAAAAAACCGTACTTGAATAAGTTTTCCCATAAACACAGACCCCGCCACTGATAAACAAGGAATCCAGAACTCACGCTCTGTTCAATAAATATAAATCAAACCAACTGCTACGTGTAAAACACGAAAACCAGACCCGGTTTGCGTAACGGTTACACTACTAAACATCAGACTAGAGAAAAAAACCCTTAAAAAATATATAAAATAAATGGAATAAAAACAATAATAAAAAAACAAAGTGTCACTGGAACATGTACGTGTGATAAGAGGAGGCAAGTGTATTTTCATTTAAATTAATTTTTTCGTGTACTTTTTGTATGAAAAAATTAGAATCTTGTTAAAAGTAGAGCTTTTTTAAACGAGAAAATAAAATCACAAAAATGTCCCGCAAAAAGCTCACTCTGATTAAAATATAAGGTTAACGACAAAAATCTAGGAATTAAGGAATTGATGAAAATGCATTATTTATTATCTCATTGAAAAATTAGTGGATGTGCAGTTTTTAACTTATTGAGAAATTAGTGGATGTGCAGTTTGTAATTTATTGACAAATTAGTGGATGTGCAGTTTGTAACTTATTGAGAAATTAGTGGATGTGCAGTTTGTGACTTATTGAGAAGTTAGAGGATGTGCAGTTTGTAACTTATTGAGAAATTAGTGGATGTACAGTTTGTAACTTATTAAAAATTAGTGGATGTGCAGTTTGTAACTTATTGAGAATTTAGTGGATGTGCAGTTTGTAACTTATTCAGAAGTTAGTGGATGTGCAGTTTGTAACTTATTGAGAAATTAGTGGATGTGCAGTTTGTAACTTATTGAGAAATTAGTGGAATTGCAGTTTGTAACTTATTGAGAAGTTAGTGGATGTGCAGTTTGTAACTTATTGAGAAATTAGTGGATGTGTAGTTTGTTACTTATTGAGAAATGAGTGATATTACTCATTTATTTTGTTGTATATGTATGGTTTTCTCTCTCTTTCAAGCAACGGGAAAGCAATTGTGGAGTCCACTATGAACAATGCGGATGCAAAAGTTACGGGTGAGGGTTTTGGATTTCATTATTTGTGAAATTTATTGCACCTAAAAGTTCAAGGTCTGGGGCACGTAATGTACATAAATAATTTGTTTTTCCACAGCTCTACATTAGTCTAGTCCGAGCTACACTTAGATTTCCATCTAGCATCTAGCAGTTAGCGAAGAAGGGTCCAGTTTGTGTTTAAAAAAAGTCTGAAGAGTTATTACAACAACATGATATTAATTGAAGGAAAAATGCGGTGACAGTCAATAAATACTAAAAAATTAATATATATATTTAAAAGTTATAATGCGGTGACAGTCATATTTATTTTATTGGGTTCCTATGAAAAATCAGTCCGTGCGACTTTTTTACTTTCCTTATCCTATAGAAAGGAAAGAAATGGAATCACAACAACAAAAAAAATGTGTGGTGAATAAAACCGAGATGTCAAAAAATCTTCTTCAAGAAATCAAGAGATGAAAAGTTAGTTGATAAAGTTGAGAGGGAGAAAGAGGGAAAAGGAAGAAAAATATTGAGGTGAGAGAGAGGAAGAAGTAGGGAGGGAGGAGGGAGAATACGTCACCACTCAGAGTATCATGCGACACGGGAAATACCTACTTTAAAAGAGCATGACAGTGTAAAACACCAGAAAATGAGAGAAAAAAAAGGAGAAAGAGGGAGGGAGAGAGAAGGTGTACTAGAATGGAAAAAACAGAAGAAAAATAAGTAGCATTTTTGCCTCAAATCTCTCTCTGTCTCTCTCGTGACGGGAATTCTCTCTTGTTTATACAGCTGTCAATGACGTGTATACCTTACTCACCTCCCTTTCTCTCTCTCTCTTCTTCTCCTTTCTATCTTTGTTTCTGTTCCTCCTGGTAAACTAACAGAATAAACGTATACGCCGTATAAGATGGGAAAAATTGAAAGAGAGTCAGAAAAGAAGTGGGAAAGAGAGGGAAAAGAAAAAGTTACCTTTTATTTTGAGAAAGATGTGATGCGAAGACAAAGGACAGCTGAAAATGTCCTCTTCGATGTGTCATGAGATCTGTTGCTGTTCATGAGATTTATTTTTTTCATCTCTGTTTACACGCAACAATAATGCTGCAATTACGTAAACAGGTTTGAGGAACACTGCATAAAGATTACAGACTAAAGACCTATATACAGGCCCTCTCTTCATCTATGTTTAAATTGTTCCAAAGTGAGATCGAGATCCAAATTTGCACTGTGCTAAACAATTGGAAAGAAGGTTTTTCATACGGACTTCATCCTCCATTCTAAAACCTGTGAGGTTGGAGAATGGACCAAGCAGCTACCCAAGTACCCACCTCACTCAGAATGGGTTGGACTGGATGAAGATTCAGACATTGGGTCGTCCTTGTCACCGACCAAGTACTGACCTCGCCGGAAGTTTCTTTACTTCTGTCATTTTACGAGACATAGTTTCAGTATAAACAGAAAAGTATAAACAGAAACAGAAAAGTGAGAAGTTGTACTAGATGTACATGAATATCAGAACATACCTGGACAGCTGTTTCGAGCTTTCTTTAACGTGTTCTCGTCGCTGCAGCTGGTTTAAGAAGTACTTAGAAATTTCTTTTTTAAGAGATAAAGAAAATGGACAATTTTAGTCTGATAAATACCTAATTGAAAATTATATGGCGGTAAAACAAAAATTACCAAATATTCTTCCGTATACAGGGTGGTCCACAAAGGACTGAACACGCCAGGAACCGAAAGAAAATATTTTTGTTTGTGAAAAATAAAGACAAAGGAAGACAATTTTTCCGCCGTAATGGAAATTCGTGTTACAAGTTGTGACGTCATGAGGAATTGGAATAGCACATTGTTTCCTCCCTATTAGAGTTGTAATTTGCAACGAGCAAATTGCTGCATTCGAGCTGCGGTCAAACTCGGGTATCAGTTTACTGCGTCTGACCGCAGCTATATATGCTATTAAAAAGGCCGATATTTTTCATGGAATAACCGCGGTTAATCGTTTTTGCATCTTTTTTCTATACCTATGTGGGTATAGAAAAAATGAAGATACCTACAATATGATTCGTACATTTATCTATGTATAAGGTATGGTCACCCGAGGAAATATCCTAACTCATCATCATCATAGGGTGGCGTCATCGTGAACGATGGTAGCCAGACAGTGGAGGAATGACTCAGAACTTCTACCACTGTCTTAACAAGGAGGCTAATGATTGACAAGGGCCCCCAGAACCAAGCCAATACTGGTCTACTCCCTGTTTATAGTCCCCCAGCCAGACTGCTGGTCTACTCCCTGATAATAGTCCCCCAGCCAGACATCGTAACTAACCCTATAAATTACCAATTTCAGCAGGAGTGTGAACGTGGGTCTCTCATAAAATTGGTTGACTACTCCTCAGTCCTCATCCACTTTTCTCTTTCATCCTAGATTTGTGAAGCTTGTGTACTACAATAATTCAAGCCCAAAACGATGTACGGCAATGCCTCGTGGTGTAGAATATTCGTGTGAAGAAAAATAAATATAGGGCCATGCCTTGGGTGCAGCCTGGTCATAGGCATAAAAAGCAATGCCACACAAGAAATACTTTTAGGGAAAACACGCTTTTTTCCCACAGAACTGTAAGCGTTCTCATTTTTGATTGAAAACATTTCCAACCTGTCTTTCTTCAACATTCCTTTCCTTATTATTGCTATTGTCTCTTGGCTTTGTGTCGAACTTTGTTTACATTTCATCCTAAGAAAGCGTTTTCCTCTTCTTCTTCTTCTTCTTTGGATGAGAAAAGGAAGGTGAATGTTGAAGAGAAGGAGAAGGAGAAGGAGGAGGAGGAGAAGATTGAGAAGGAGAAGAAAAACAAAAGATAGAGGAAGGTGGATGAGGAGGAGGAGGAGGAGGACAACAAACTGAGAGGAAGGGTGATTGTGGAGGAGTAGGAGAAGATTGAAAAGAAGAAGGAGGAGAAGAAGAACAATAAGACAGAGGAAGATAAATGTGGAGAAGGAGGAGGAGGATAAAACAAAGAGGAATAAGATGTGGAGGAGGAGGAGGAGAGTAAAACAAAGAGGAAGGTGAATGTGGATGAGAGAGGAGATAATAAAGAATAAGAAAACAAAGCAAAGAGGAGGAGTAGTCAGAGAGGAGATGGGACAAGAAGAAAAATAACTATTAAGAAAAGCAAGTCTCAGTGCATTAGGGAAGTGGACATGACGAGTGACGTCGGAAATGCCAGCCTCACGTGCTAGGTGGTAACAGCACTTTGCCTCAGAAAAGTCTGCACAACCAAGGATCGAACTCAGGATCTGTGGATCAATATATTAGAAGAGTCCACGTTCATTTGTGCTATACATATAATAATTAATTTGAGAATTATTTTGGCCTTTTTAAGGGATTTTGATGTATATCCTGCAACATTTTTTACTTAGTACGCATTTAATCTTTGCAAAATGAAAAAAATATTTGCAAGCAATGTAGGTATATGTTTTGATCCTATGTTCCGTTTTTTTTCAA
Source organism: Bactericera cockerelli (assembly GCA_024516035.1). NCBI lineage: Eukaryota > Metazoa > Arthropoda > Insecta > Hemiptera > Triozidae > Bactericera > Bactericera cockerelli. The sequence continues at coordinate 27,212,932 of CM044961.1, read as the reverse complement.
TAGCTTTGCATTATTTTTCACATTATATTCTATGATATATTACATGATTAATTCCCACCACCGTCATCCTTGTAGAGGAAAAACCAATTTTCCGATCTTATCTGCACGAGGACACACACGCAGGGTTTATTTCATTTTAACATACAAACACACCCAAGATCCTAGCGCCCAGATTAAGAGCAAAGAAAAACAACTTCAAACAAGATATGTGTGTGTGTGTGTGTGAGAGAGAGAGAGAGAGAGAGAGAGAGAGAGAGAGAAAAGAAACCTTTTAAAAAATACACGAATTTTTCTTCTATCTTATCCTTTTTAAATTCACCTTCAATCTATTATTCTTTGTGTCTTTATTTTTCTTTCTCCTTCTCCCCTTCTCTGTCTTTCTCATACGTGTATCAGCACTATCTTATCATCCTAGTGTAATCTTTTCATTTCACAAATGGATTCCCTCATACATCTCTCTCCCTCTCTCTCTCCCTTTCCCTCTCTCTCTCTTTCTTTCTTTCTCTCTCTCTCTTTCTCTCTCTCCTTGAGTAAATTCCTCGGAGGTGGGATCATACATAAAGAAAAAGGAGCATATATTTGTACATAATATGAAGAAGACGCACACGCGATAGAAAATTATGAAGAAAAATAGTGTATGTATGTGTGTGTATATGAAGAAAAAGTAGAAGAATAAGAGGATCAGAAGGAAAAGAAGTATGTGTGTCTGATTATTATGTGGTCATATACTCAAATTAATGAGGAAAAATTCATGCACTAGGTGGGATTCGAACTGGACCTACGCTAACTGGATTACCAGACTCGCGCGTTAACCACTTGACTACCAGTGCACTATAATTGATGATAATTCTTCCTTGATACTTCAACAGACACCCAGTATAATACCTTCCGGTTAGAGAGGTATTTCCTACGTGAGAGCGCGAAGAAAAAAAAAGTCAGGGAAAATGAAACGTCAGGAACACAATGCTGACTGAAGCCCCAGGCAGCAAATTTGAATTTGAATTCTTATCTCCACCTTCATATGGTCGTGCTGAATGTGTTTGGTTCTCAAGAGTGTCCTGAAGGCGTTCTTCTGACACTGCTGACTCAACTACAAATGTGCCTGGCTGATTGGTGATGTAGAACGGTGATGCTAATCAGCCGCGGAATCTGACTAAGGTTTGTTTTTCCTGTGGCGTCATGACGTGTGTGGTATTTTCATGAGTCAGAAAAAGATGGGTAGCCTTTTGATATAGTACAGTCAAGTCTGGATATATTTTTTTCTCTATAATAAAAAGGTTTTTTTTTGGTATAAAAAGATTATTTTCCGTTATACCAGAGGTGAATTGGATCTGGAATTTTTTCTCTTACATATACCTATATCCAGGTTCGACTGATGTAAATTATTACTATATAGGTACTTAACTACATATATTACACAGCTGGGACATACTGAATACACGAAAGAAAACACCTACTATCTACAACTACATAGAGTACATGATTATTTTCAGGTACTCACTGAATCAAGTGTGATACTCAAAGAGTCAATAAGGTCCTGTTATAGCCCATTGCCCAAGACTTAAGCCCTTACATGCGAGTTAAAAGGTCTTTTTGCGAAATTCATAGTATTGGACTGATGTTGTAACTTTGTGAGACCTTTTTTCCTAGTAAATCTACTGATCGTTCTCATCTCATTTTGTCATAAGTACATAACATAACATTGGTTTACTTTCTCTCCAGGCAGGCCTTGAGAATTCCTATTACTCAAGTGAGATCTGAAACTTCTGCCTGTACTATCCGGAAAACCCCAAGCTTTTACTAAATTGTTAATAGCTTCCTCCTCTTCCCATAAAACTTCTTGTTATCTACTCCTGGGAATCTTGCCTTTTCATACTAGATTTTTTACGAGGAGTTTCTTGTGTTCTTCTGGAATTTATGAAGATAAAACTGAGATACCTTGTTTCTTTCTTCTTCTTTTTTTAATATTTTCTTAACGAAATTGATTCCCCTGCCCTCGTGATATTTTTTTATGGACCCAGTTTATGTTTTGCTTTGATTTTTTTTTTTTCTGCGTGGATAGATGTTATCTAGATGTGGAGCCTTGGAGGAGTGAGCAGTCTCGGAATTTATTGTTATAGGTATAGATAATATAATATCATAAATGCCATAAACATAAAGTCACATAAAGTATTAAAAAATTTAGGACAAAAGAAACTATAGTTCTAAAGTTGGTATGATAATCTCGCTTGTGTTCATCAATGTGAAGCGACCTCAAGGGACCGAATTTTTTTTCTCTTTTATCCAGGTTTTCCTAATTTATGTATATTGTATGAACGAAAGTGTTGAACGCACTATTAAATAGTCTTAAATGATAAAATCAGTAATAATATTAGTATACATATAATTATATTAAATTGGAGAATTGTACATCACAATTTTATTAAGTCAAACAGAACAACTCCTGGGTTCATTCAACATGGAAGTTCTAATCGGGTACTATATTTGAAAATGTTAATTAAATAAAAAATTGAAAAATATTTTTTTTAAATAAAATTATATTATTTATAAATTAGAATGGCAAATATCTAAAATTAATGACATAGAATTACTCCCCCATACCATAATAAAAATCACTGGCAAATAATAATATCATTAATATTCTTAAAAGGTAATTAATTATAGTACGGCCAGTGTTCATTATTTACAGTAGATAAAATCGAATTAATTATGCATTTTTTATTGCTGAAATGTTCATTTTGAGTAATTATAAAAAGACTTTTGTTTTTAATATCATCTGAGCCTTAATATATCCAAATTAATTTTTCCTATATTTATAGTATACCTATTATTATGAAATGCTTTATTAGAAGAACATAATTATATACAAACAAATAATGGTAAAAATTAAAATACAAAATTGACAAAATTATTATAAACAGTAAAAAAAAAAAAAACAAAATATATACATACTCGTATATCCTAACTAAAGGGCGAGGTTATTGTCTATGGCAATCTCTTCCACCCAACCTACCTAACTTTTATGAGGAAAATCCTGGAGGATTCACTTCAGCGTCATCAGCAGAGCTCTAGCGCTGAAGGATGGATGAGTAAAAGTATAGCGGTACTAACAGAGAACTTAAAAGTAAAAACAAAGAACATGAAAAACAAAGTAAGAGGGCAGGAGACCAAGAACATGGTGAAAAAATTAAGGTAGGAAACTACGGCAAAAAAGATTTAACCTGTGGGAAATGACAGCGAATTGAGAATAGAAAGAAGAAGCTTATGCGACATACAAAACAAAAAGGAAGTGAAAGATATAATGAGAAATAGAAAAGAAAAAGGAATTAGAAATAAATTAAAAAAAGGAAAAAGAAAATTAAGAGAAGACAGAGAGTAGACAAAGAGAGAGAGAGAGAAGAAAGAATGAAAAGAGAGAGAAGAAAGTATTAGAGGACAGGAAAAAGAATCAAGAGGTTTTCCCCAGGCGATTTTCTTGTGTTTTTTTTTTTCTCAGGAAAGTATTATAGTGCCCCCGGGATATGCAACCCGTCGCTCCAGTGCCAGGATAGATAAGGGTTTCTTCAAGATTTATATACCCTGATTTTCTTTCCTTCGACAATGAGATCGGCCACAGCTTGTTCAAGGGTGTTTAACAGAGAGAATTTGTAGGGACCTCAAATTTGGAAAATACAACGATATTCTGTGTTTGTCATAATAAATATTTATTCTTTTACCAAGTATTACCTGGCTGTATGGAATGGCCTTGCCTATACCAATGACAAAAAAGTATTAACACGTATGAGACGGGTCCTATTTTCTATAGTTTGTACGCTGGGACGGCTTCAAATTAGGGTATGTGTTCCAAATATGACAAAAAAAAAAAAAATTGGGACGGGCGTGTACAAAAATATATTAATAATAGCATTATCTGTGCCCACCGGTGGGTCACGTTACAAGGGAAATTGAAAAAAAAACGTGACCCACCGGTGGGCACGCCGTCTCATACGTGTTAACAATGTTGGATAAGCTTATGCTATTCGGATAAAGTTAAATTGAGGCTAGGATTGTTCGTGATGTTTCACAATGGCAGTTTTATAGTTTTTGTTAGTGATGATGATGAAACTGATCAGAATTATCTCGAAAATGATAAACTATTGTCATTGGACACTTTGGACAGCTCTTTGATCTTAAAATTATGCTCTTTGTAGTAGATACATTTTGGGGACTCGGAAGTCTCATTTTAAAATATGAGACGGCAAATTTTTCATCTTCTTAATATATAAATGTCAAAGACACTGACCACTGACTGATCATCGCTCTACAGCCTAAACCGTAAGTCCTAGGAAGCTGAAATTTGGTAGGTAGTTTTGTCTTATAGTCTAGATGTGCAATAAGACGGGATTTTTCGAAACTCCCACTACAACACCTGCCATTGGCGAAAAAGGATTTTTTGCTTTCACGGCCATGCCTCGGCCCGCAAAGCGGGCGACAGCCCGCTAGTCTGAATATAATGCATTGACTAATCAATATCAACGAAAACCAAACACTCTGTATCAACGCTGTCTCACAGGTTTAAACTGTGTTTTTTTTTTATCATTTTCTTTCTTAAACCTCAAAGTTAGTTTCAAACTTTCCTATTCCCCAAGCTTGCACCACCACTTATTTCGTCCAGGTCAATTATAGCTACCGACTTGCATTCATCACGGTACTTGGCAGGGTTCTTGTCATCCTACAATTCAAGATTGATTTAATATACGTCATAACCTCATTGATTATGATTATTATGATGCAAAGTTTAATTGAAATACAGGAGATAATTGAAAATTTCTTTAGTTTGAATTAAATTATTTATAGAGTTATGTAATTACTTTGGTATTGAACAATTAATTGGGCTTTCGGGAGAAGAAAAGAAAAGCTTGTGAAGTTCATAGAATTCCAATTCAAACATTCTACTTTCAAATTTAAAAGCATCGACTCTGAATCCTCAGAAATTCCATAGAGATTTGTTCAAAGAACGACATTGAAATCGAAAAAGTGATATTACTCCAGCTCAAATGTCCCTCTTGGAACTCCTAACAGCAAGTCTTGATTGTGCTAGGAAGCTACCATCAATTTTCATCTACCCAAGTGGTCATAACGTAAGAAAAGGAAAGCGTTATTGCTGGGTGGAGCTTTCTACATTTCTCTATCTTCATCTACTTCAGCTCTTTTATTATTTGTTTGACCTATTCTTTTTATTTGCATCTTCCACTTCTTCCACACTTTGCCTCACTTCATCCACTCTTTCTGTTAGAGTTTCATTTTCATTTCATGTGTGGGTATGATCTTCTTTTCTTCCTTTGTCTTTGTGTCGTATGTTTGTTTTGAATATTGGCTTTTCATTTTTATGATTTTCTGCTACCATGTGTATTCTCACTCAAGTTCTCGATTTTATGATTGTTTATTTATTTTCTCATCTGCCAAACACCACGTTATCTTTGCTGTGGGTTTATATACTCCATGTGTTCGTACACAGTCATGTTGAGTTTTATTTCTTGGGATTTGTCAAATGTTTTGATTGTTTATTGAAACCCCTCAACTTATCCTCTGATATTTGGTTTTATTTTGTATCAGATTTTATTTCTATTTATTTTAGTGTGAAGGGGTTACACACATTTACTTTTGGGTTTACTTTCATGGCTTCCAGATTTTCCATCTAACTTTTACTTTACGTAGAGGAACTTTCGTTTTGGAAAGAAATTTCATGCAATCATGATAATGGCCTTTCTTCTTCTGAATATTATATTTTTATTTACTTGAAAAAGCTAAAAACTGTCCAGCACATCTAAGGGATATTGAACAATCGTGTTTAATAAGAGGCTCAAATGTTAAGTCCAGTAGACCGACCAAGTTTCAAAATCACTCATTTTCTCTTTATAAATGTACACCAAGTTTTTGTTTTACTGCTAAAGTTTTTTCTTCTTCTAATATGAAAGAAGTGTATTTCTATTTTCATCTTTTTTTAAAAGTAAGATCTTAATTCTCAATTTCACTGCAGCATTCACAAGAGGAGAGTCTCACAAAACATGAATTTCCAAACCTCCAAAGTAAAAAAATAATAATCTTCTCAATACCAACTGATGTTATAACCTTTATCTTATATTGCTGGAATTAGGACTTATAAGCCCCTTATTTACCTACTTTTTGAAAGTTCTTCTCCATTCTATTCTACTTTTCCAATTCAATGTTTAAGTTCTGGTCTTCCTGCTTTTTAATCTTTTATATTTTCAATGAAAGTATCCTTTGTTTTTTTGTTCAATGCAACAAAAACGCAAAGAACTGAATATTTCAAGGAGTTAATAAGTAGGTACAGTGTAATAAAGGTACCAAACAAAGCTTTTTTTTCTTCTTTGAATATTATTTGTATCTATACATTCTCTACTCTAAAAGTCCATTGAGAGAGATGTTTTGATTTGTGAGTGTAAGTCTATTATTTAGACTGAAGTATTTAGACTTGTTTGCATCTGTGAACTTGTTGTTAATGCTCTTTTTGTGAAAATTGGTCATGTACCGTAAAATATACCATACCTAATGGTATTATTATTTAAGTGTTTAGAGTTTAGCCTGTCAAAAAAGATCAATGGTAAAATATGCATGACTTTAATAAACTTGAGACATTAATAAGACGATAAGCGGGTAAGAAGGAAACTATATGAAAGGAGACAAGAGGAAAATAGATCACAAGAAGACCAACGTAATGAAATAGATGGACACAAAATTAGTCGACGGAAAATGAGCGAAGAAGACACGTGTAGGTATATTGAACTGTTATAATAATATTTTGAATGAATCATGTTTATACTCTCATAAAGAAGGCTATTACACCTACGTTTTTATTTTTTATCACATTCAGTAACATACTCTTGAACGCCGATAAATTTCAGCGGAATTAAAATTCCTCGCAATATTTTCACAATTATGAAGATTGAATTTTTTATTTCTTTCTGTTCCTCCACAAGTAGTTTTACTTTCTTTTTATTCGAGTGCATCAAGTCGTAATAATATCTCCTCCTCCTCCCCATCTCCTTCTCCTTTACCACTTACTCCTTTTTCCTCTTCCTTATTTTAGTCCTCTTCTTCTTTTCTCTGATCCTTATCCTCCTACCTCTCTTTTTCCAAGTATCTCTTATCCTCTCGCTATCTGTTCATTCTCTTGTTTATTTCTTCTGTCTTTTACCTCCTTGTATGAGTATCCTATTTCCTCTTCTTCTCTTTACTATTTCCTTTATTGTTTCATTTTTTTCTTTTCTATCGTCAGCATGTTTTTTTTTTAAATTAAGTTATCATATTTGTGTTAATCACTTTCGTGATATCACAACTACTCAAAGTCGCTTCACTAAATCTACGCTGAAAGCGGGACTCCAGGTTATAAATCCGCTGCCTTATCGATCAAGCTGCTGAGGTCTTTTTTTTTTTTTTTTTTTTCTAAAGTTCATTCTTTTTCCTATCTTTTCCTCATCTTCCATAAGTCTTTCATCTCAGTTTTCTCTTCTTTCACTATTACTTCCTCTTCTTTTTCCTTCTCCTTAATATTTTCCACTCCACCCTGTATTCTTCTGCTCCTCCATCTCCTTCTATCCCTCCTCTTTTTACTCTAACGTATTTCTCCGTCAAAGGTAATAATAAATAGGAACAAAAATTTGCTGAGCAATATATTTTTATTATTAAAATAAATGGTTGGACAATAAAGCGATTTTATATGATTATTATGTCTTAAGTCTGTTTGAACATCTTCGGAAGTGTGCGTCAGGGCTGGATGTGTATTTTCATATTTGTTTTTTTCCGGAGTTATTTTTCCAGTGTCATTTGTTTAAACCATAAGTCATTTGTTTAAACCGAGAAACCTAATCATTGGTAGATGATGCTCTAGACAATTTTCAGCAAAATCATGGGATGAGAGAACTGAGGACCAATAGACCAAAGCGCTACTATGTTACACCAATTTTATGAATCAATCTTCAGAGAAGCTCACAGGTGCTAAAGAAGATGTGACTCCTGATAGAATTTCGACTACTCAGCTAAGAGCATACATAAATCTAAAAAATGATACCTCGGCTAGCAAAAAGTATTATTTAAAAGCATTCTGATAGTGGTATAATAATGATAATAATATCGCCTTATTTATACTGCCCGATTAAGACTATTAAAGTCCCATTATTCTAGCAGTAAGCCCAAGACATATTATTATGTGGTAAAAATCCCAAATGGGAGGATAACTTGTCATGTCCCGGCTGGGTTTCGAACCCACCACACCTGAATTCTCTGGAGTCGCAGAGTGCCGCCTTTACCACTGAGCTACCGGGACAGACAACAGTGGTTTCTATAAAATTATAGTGATTTATAGGTCAAAGATTCTCAGCTGTCGTGACTGATGAAACAATGATGCACAGAACTAAACAATTATGTAAAGTATAGCTGCTAAAAGTCTGTTGAATGTACATAGCATATTTTAGGTCTTTTAACTTCGAACCTCTGCGGTAGTATCCCTCATCCCATAAGAGCCTTTAACCTATGCCATTCCTGGTCCTTATATTACAGCAGTAACCGTAGCAATAAGCGCCCATTTCAAACCATTATATACCTTTGCATACAAATGGCTTTTCTTTTTATATCATCCGCCCCCCTCCTTGCATTCCCGGCTTTTTTCAAAATGAAGACAGTCATAAAAATTTCCTCCAGGAAAGAGTTCATTTTAATAAATTTTCCTGAAGAGCTTGATGACGCTTATATTACCTCCCTTTATTACCTCGTGAGGACTTGAGTGTAATGGGTTCGAGGCGGTTTCGTCTCCTGAGGGATGTATATTGAGATGTAGATCCGGCTTTTGATATGGTCATTGGGTATTTGTTAAGTGGTATTTAGGGGCAGTTTGGGTCAGGTAGTTCCGTTGTTTTCAATGTGAAAATTTTCCTTTTTTAGTTGGTACCTACACTACCTACATAGGTATATGATAAATATGTAATACCAATAAAGACGAAGAAATTGAGATTACGTGATGTGAGCCTAGGACCTCAATTAAAGGGACTCTTTTTAGTCCTATCAGGTTAAATTTTTGTATACACAATGAAATATTTGTACTTTTGTAGGTATTAGAGTGTGGTTTTTTGTTCACATTTTTTTCGGATTTATATTTCAGATATCACTCTGTTTCCCTGATTTTCATGAAGACAGGAAAACGAAATATTCATACACTTTACAAAGGAACAACTCCATTATTAACGAACAATGCTTACGTCACAACACAAACAAAACATCTAGTCTGAATGAAGTGGAGAGGGAGAGAGAGAGAGAGAGAGAGAGAGAGAGAGAAGAGAGAGAGAGGAGGAGGAGGAGAGGAAAGAAGAGAAGAGAAAAAGATCATTAGGCAAAATAAAAAATAAAAACTATTAATAAAAAGAATCTTTATTTTTTTACAGTAGGAAAATGTACAAATTTCCGTACCATTGAGTTTTGCAGGAAAATCTTTTTCCTTTCTCTCTCTCACTGATGTGCAATATGAGAAGTACTTCCGGTGTACAGGAGGTAATGGGGAGAGAGAGAGAGAGAGAGAGAGAGTTTGTAATATTTATGTTAATGGAACTTTTTTTCGGGATGTCAGTATACTGGGTCAAATAGTTGACAGGGACCATTTGACTTAAATGTAGGCTATTTTCTATTGCAAAGGAAAATTGACAATTTTACATAAAAAAAACCTACTAATTTAGGGTTGGACAGAAAACAAATTCAAATCTATCGCTTTTTTAATTAAAATTAATAAAAAGATACATACATTAAATCAGAGACACGCTTCCTCTCGGTAGTGAACTTGAAGAATAATTTTACCTTTGAAATATACGTTCATAGCGGATAATACATTAAATTTGATTTTTGCAAACTTTAATTACAATAAAGTGCTTTTCTTGGAACTTGGTACTATCAATAAACAAAACAATATTTTCTAGTTTACAAAACTCTTTAATTTTCTAGTTTACAAAACTCTTAAATTTTCTAGTTTACAAAACTCTTGAATTTTCTAGTTTACAAAACTCTTAAAATTTCTGGTTTACAAAACTCTTAAATTTTCTAGTAACTGTTCAATACAGTCCCCTCAAAAAGAAAACATACGAGACAGTAAGATTGCATGGAACCGACAGATATATTTCCCACCCTGTATACCCGAAACTATATTTACGATTATTGTTATTTTGGCACTTGCAAATTTTTTACTACCTTCTAATGACATCCGCCAGCCGAAGTACCGGGTTCGATTTCCGTAACTGCCTACTTCATTTTTTACTTCTCTATATTTATTATATTCATTAAATTTGTATACTTTTTTATTGCTTTTTTTCAGATGACTGAACGAGTTGCAGGAAGAAAAGATCATTACTCAAGGAGGGTGGAAAAGGCTTATTAGGAAGGGAAAGGAGATTGACGGTTTAACTTGGTGATCCTTGGTTCGATTCTTGAAACTAGCTGCATTATACATATTTACGAGTGATATCTCACCGACCTCAGTAGATTGATCGACAAAGCGGCGGACTTGTAACCTGGAGGTCCGTGCAGTGGTTCAAGTCCCAAGTTAAGCAAATATTTAGTAAAGCGAGAATGAGTAGTTGTGACATCACGAAGGTGATTAACACAAATATGATAACTTAAACTTAAACTTTTAAGGTTGAAATCTAACTGCGAAAAAAATGTTAATGTAATCAATTAATCATATATGTTCTGATATTCATGTATGCATATTGAATACAACTTCTCACTTTTCTGTTTATATACTTAGAAAGGCAGAGATAATATTATTACTATTGATAATACTGTATGATAATACTGCGAAATTTAGAGGTAAAGGAACATAATGAAAGAGCAGAGGTAAGAGAAAGGAGAAGGAGCAGACGAGTGAGACGAAGAAATTTGAGTGTAAAAATGAATAAGAAAAAAAAAAAAAACAAGAGAGGAGAGAAAGGATAAGAAGTTGATCAGGAGAAGGAGTAGGAGGAAGATGAGGAGGGAGAAGGATAAGAAGTTGATCAGGAGGAGGAGTAGGAGGAAGATGAAGAGGGAGAAGGAGGATGAGGAGGGAGAAAGAGGAAGAAGGAGAAAGAGGAAGAAGAAGGAGAAGAAGAATTGAAGGGACATAAACCATAACTTTCTGGTGAGGAGATAAGTTGTTGTGGGTCCTCTTCCTAACTCTCCCTCTCTCCCACTCCAGAATATCCCAGGGGAAAAGTTTGGCGCCGATAATTCGATACGATGCTCTCCGCTCTGGTGACAAGGGGTTAAATCTGAGAAATGAAGTAATATAAGAGGGAAGAGACGCAGGGGAGGTGAGTGAGAGGAGGGGAGGTATTTGAGAGAGGACAGGGAGAGGAGGGGAGGGTAAAGTGAAGGTAAGTAGAAGGAGAGAAGTTAGATAAGAAATGTGCAGTTGAGAGAAAGATACCTATCAAAGAGAAGATGGAGGGGGAGAAATAGGAGAACGAGAAGGATAGAAAGAGCTAAATAAGGAATTAAAAGAGATAGAGAGAAGTTCAAGAAGGAGTAGAGAGCAGATGAAGATAGATGAAAACATACATTAGAGACTTCAGAAAGAAAGATAGAGAAGAGAGAATAACTGTAAAGTCGAAAGAAGAAATTAGAAGGGGTAAAAGAAAATAACAAAGAGAGAGAGAGAGAGAGAGAGAGAAATCAAAAGAAAAATAGAAGAGGGAAAGAAAGGGAGAGAGGAAGAAAGGGAGGGAGAAAGGGAGGGAGAAAGAGGGAGATATTAATGAGAGTGAAGGCTTTCAAGGGGAGCCTCAGTTAGATAAGGAACCAGAAGACATGATTGGAGGCTATGGAGTGGAGGAGAGAGGAAGAACTGAAAGATGGTGTAGGAATGACATTGAGAGAGAGAGAGAGAGAGAGAGAGAGAGAGAGAGAGAGAGAGGGAAAGAGAGAGATAAGAAGACAAACAACCAAAATAATGCTAGGTGCATGAATACAAAGGATAATACTGTAATGAAATAAATAAACAAGAGAAATCAGGAGTGAGGAAAAAGGAGAGAGAGATAGAAAGAGAGAGAGAGAGGAGAGAAAGAGAGAGATAGAAAGAGAGAGCGGAAGGAAGGAGAGAAGTAAAGAGGAGGAAGATAGAGGAAATGCGAAAGAGAGGGAGAGAGAAAAAGGAGCTAGAAAAATAAGACCGAAACGTCTTCTTCTACAAAGACCACATGCCTCCTCCTAAGATAGAGGAGGGCAGGGATGGAAAGCCATAAACTCTGTACCTCCATGCTAGTTGAAACAACAATGTAAGCGGTGTAACCGGGGAGCAACCAGTGGAACGTACCTACACTGATGAGACCTACCGGGTGGTTGTACACCGTACCTTCGAATTCATAGCTTTTTACTTTCCTCAGGCTGATTTATTCCTCAAATTAATTGATTTGGACCACAAAATTAGACCTGGGGTTAGTGTGAAATGCTTTGAGCATAACTCAGCCTGTGGTTACCTCACTAAAGGTTTTATATTTTATTATTATACTCTATCGTGAATTTATAGTCCAGATTTTATACTCACCTGAAAAACTGAACATCTATTGTGTCCAGCGTCCATGCTCTGAGCGCAGCGCAAATTAAGGAAGTCATTTAGTGCCATAAATGCGGATTTAGGACGAGCAAATTTTATGACCTCGTGCTGCGAATTTCTTGTTGACGAAAAATCAATTTCGAGCTGCACTGCATCGGAATGGGATGGTTTATGCTCCGCACCGGAATTCCGGAAGTTGCTCTCTTTGAGTTGTTTATGAAGCAGTGTAAACTGTCACTTTTTACTGAGTGTTGAGTTGACGATTAAAAAAAAAGAGAAATTTAACACCATCACATTCATAATTTATTTCAAATGAATCATTGTAAGAAAATATAGGCGATAGGCCACTATCGCTAGTATTTTTTAGATTACCCTACACGGTTAAAAACAATTGTAATAATAATAGTTATTTTGTTAACCACTTTCGTGATATCACAACTACTCAATCGTTTAAACTAATCTTTGCTGAACCGGGACTTGAACACGACCTCCAGTAGCAAGTCGCCGCCTTGTCAACCAAGCTATGAGTCGTTTGTAATAATAAATTACCATATTGCCCAAATTATGATAATATGAGTCCTGCATTATTCGTAAGCATAAGTATTATATAGGTGGTCGAAAGCCTATTGGGGCTTATTGTGTATAACTGGATGTTCCGACTGGGTTTCGAAACCAGCGACCTCCGTTACCAGACGAAACCCTACCATTTACTACACGCTTGACTACTTAGCTACGGGACTAATCTGTAATAGCTGTTCACTGCTAGACAGGAAATACAGGATACCGAACTCACTGTTGGTTCGAAAATAAAACCCAGCATACATTTTCCTCATAATTTGAGTTTTGACAAAGTTTTTAATGACTATGATGGTTAGGTGGTAGAAAAAAGCTTTTGATCATTAACCTCCCCCGGTGGTTACCTTCCACTAAGAGCGTTATTATTATTATTACTCAATTCAGAAATCTCATAGTCCAGATTATT